>CM057135.1:7146862-7671862 GCA_029964075.1 Patiria pectinifera
GTTAAATTGGAAGGCTCAGATCGTGAAATTACCGCATGTGCGGTATCGTTAAACAGTGGCGCCAAATCCACATATTGCCCGGACCAAATCTTGTCTTTTGTACTCTGGGCCACATGAAAACCCAACGATGCACACTTACTGATTTGAAACAATGGGACAGGGCGGTCATCTTCTACATGAATTCCACTAAATGGAATTGTCTGCTTAGTGTAAGTACATTGAATACCATACTCACCACCCCCAGGACTACTAGAAGTGATCAAACTAGGCCTTGGCACAGAGTCATTGTTCATATTAGCATGAGTCAGTTCATCTTGTAGTTGAACGCGGGGAGGATGCACATCCAGGATTGCCGGCTCATCCGCATGAATCTCCTCTGGGGCCGGGGTGGGGTGCGTTCGAGGTCGCCCTCGTCCACGGCCTCGTCCACGGCGAGCTGGTGGCTCCGGTCCACGACGAGCTGGTGGCTCCGAGTGGTAACCAACAGGTTGGCGCGACCGCTTTGGCTGAGGCGCTCCATCAGAACCTTCTCCGGCTGGTCGAACTGCTGTCTTCTTTATGTAAGGCATGTCTACAGCGTCAACGATGAAATACGTCAGTGTTTTGTCGTCCTTTCGTCCGTCCAACAGGAGCTGATGAGTGAGCGATTTCTCAATGTCTTGAAAAATCGAGATGAAGCGTGAAGACGAAGAACAGAATGACGACAAATATAAGTTTTGGTCAAGTTTCTTGCTGAAAAGCTGCAACGCAATGACGGCCGCCAAGCCGCGTGGTCTTGGCTAAATACCCAGGCCGTTGGACAGACCTTTCGTCTGATTGGTCAGGGTAGGATACCATGAATCCTCATTGGTCAATCTAAACCTCACAATCTGCATATCAGCAAAACAAGACCAAATTTGGTAAGGAATTTGTTTCCTTCGGTTTCTTGCGCAATTGGTCAACGCAATTTCTTCAGATTTCGCAACCAACTCGAGACAAAGGCTGAACGTTGTTTGTTGCGCAACTCAAAAACGACATAAAAACTTAAAGTGCACCAAGTATAAAGCATTTTATCTTTCAGAGATAAAATCAATTATGTTGCTATTTAATCTGTAAATGCTTGAATGTCTGATTTAATAAGAAAATTAACTCAAAATATGATTAAAATGTACGCGAAAATAATGGGATACTTGTCGGGAGGAAAAGTGGGGAGGGCCAATGCATGGGACGACAGCCCATTGCTAGATGCGTAAGTTACGCTCTCACCGCGCTCAAAGCCAATTTGTACCAACGACTGTTTGAAGTCACCAACATGCATTGCATGTTACGAAATGTCACTGAAAAGGTGATAATCCAGTAATGTACATCAAATAGTTATCGGAAACAGGCTTCCGCATGCACACATCAACATGTGGCTGTTCTACTTTTAATACTTACTCCGTGTGTACAGAGATATTTAAAAAGAATTTTTTTTTTACAAATTACGGGTCCAAATGAAATACAAAATCTGAATACATATTGTGACTTTTTTATCAGTAGGATTTGAAACTTTGCATGTTGGAATACAACCTAGTTGTCATAGAACTGTGTAAACAATGTCATGATCACTAAAAAAAAAGGGGGCATTGACATTGTGGTTTATGTAGTATTTTGTTCAATGTTATTTTTGTGTTTTTTCTTTTTGTGACATTTCAATTTTCATTGAAGTTTTTTTTTAATTGAAATAAAGAAATTTTGGAAAATTGAATGCTGTTTTGGTCGTATTTTATTATGGTGGTGTTGTTTATTGTTAACATTATTTTCATTGTTGTTTATTGTTTGCGTTATTTTTCATCGTTAAACCTTGTTCCAGAGTATATTTACCCTCTGCAGTTTTTATGGTGAGTTCCTTTACTGTTTTGAATTTTTGTAGTTTTGAAGTTAAATTTGTTACATTTTTGTTACCCTTAAAGTTAACTTAAGCTCTTTATCTGACAACCCTTTAAGTGAAATAACAAAAAAATATTTAGCGTCCCTGCCTGCCTCCTTTTTGGAGGCTGCCTCTTGCGTCCTCTTTATAAAAAAAGGCAGGACGCTAAATATATTTTGGTTTTTATTTCGCCTTAAATGTATATTGTTTAAACAAACAATATTAAGAATGTAACACACCTCAGGAAACAGTTTTGTTTAAAAGAAAAAAAATGTTTGTATTTTTGCTGGAAAATTAAATTGAGATCTGGATTGAATTTGGGATCAAAATGAAAGTGAGGACGATTGATATTAAGGTTTTATTAACTGTCATATACTCCTTCTGTTTCAGAACACTGGAAGAGAAATTCTTCACCTTCGTTTGCCCTGCTTGAGAGCATCCGCCGACTTTGTGAGAAGCAGTCAGATTTGAGCTTTAAAGATGTCTTCAAAAAAGTATTTGACTGTCTTGAGTTTCCATGCCCTACCAACATTAATGGACTGATTGCCAAGATTCACCGACATGTCAGGCGTTCAGTAAAAGAAAAAAACCCTGCATGTCCTGCTTGAAGAACTTCCGAGACCGAATGATAATGAAATTGGAGAAGCATGCATCACTGCAGGGGTGAACCTAGAGTGGCTTTGTAACCAGTCACATGAAGCTCATCAACCGGTTAACATCACCAATGAAATGATAGTGGAACTGGCACAGTTCAGGTCGCGACATCAAATATCATGGGATAATGTGTGTCACTGGTGGCCCAAACTTTTTCCCAACACAACAGTTCCTCCAAAAGGTACTGTCTGTAGCAGCTGGTTGGCTGTCGGGGTCAAGAAAAAGAAACAGCGCAGAAAGACATAAAAGAATTTCTTCAATCAACGTATGTCTTGCCAGAACAGAAACCCATATCTAAATGCAGTGAAGTAGAGGAAGAGGACGACATACATGAACATGAAGTTGAACAAAATGGTGACAATGACCCAGTTGCCATGTCATATGCACTCAGAAGTCATGAAGATACCATGGAAATTCTTCATGCACTAGTGCATGAACAAACGGAGAAGACCTCCTACTTCACGAGTCCGACATTCGAAAGAGAAGTGAGGAATAGTGTCAACAAAAAAGTCAGAAGCGTGAGGAATTGGAGAAGAATTTCAGAAAACTCCAACTAGAAGAAAAGGAAACTAATGCAAGACACAAAAAAGAATGTACAAAGTACACAAGAGAGCTGCAAAGAGCTCATGAGCTAAGTGAGGCTCTTCAAGATCAACTTAAAAGAAACAAACGTTCAAATGTTGCAAAGAAACTTCAGAGGGGAGATGCAGAAATAAGCAAAAGCAAAGACAGAATGAAAAAGTTGAGCGAAGAAGTGGAAAAACTCAAAACAACAGTAACAGAACTGAGGAGACAAAAGAAAAACCTAACAGAGCAAAAACGTTTCCATGTGGAAAAGCGTCAAGAAGCAGAGGCAGACATTTTGAAGGATAATAAGCGACTTAGGCAGCGACTGAAAGAGCTTGAAATGGAGAATGATGACTTAAAAGATCAAATTGATGAGGTCATGCATGATCGAACTATTACAACTTTTGAGAATGGTTCATACACCAGTGATATCAGATTGGTGTGCCATGAGCTCATTGCTAATGGTGTCTCATCTCGACGAGTATCAGAAATCATTCGACTTGTACTCGCCCGATTAGCAGGTTTGAATACCGACAGACTTCCTAAACCAACACTTATAAGGTTAATGGCATTTGAGCAAGCTCTCCTCTCAAAACATGTAGCTCAAAAGGCAGTCCGAGAAAGTTCAGCTCCAGTGACTCTCCATCTGGATGGAACTTCAAAAAAACACAAATCATATGTAACTTCACTTGCAACCACTGAGCAAGGGACTTGTGGGATTGGGTTGTCATTCGTCTTTACAGAATCATCAGAAGGACTTCTACAGGAAACCATTGATGCCGTGACGGAGCTGACTACCCTCAGTAATATCATCGATAATGAAGACACAGTGCGCAGACTTCTACTAAAAATGAAAAACACCATGACAGACCGATGCGTTGTGAACAAAAAGTTTGCAAAACTTTTGGAGCAATGGCGAGCTACAGCACTACCAAAAGTACACGAGCAGTGGGACACTATCAGTGTTGAACTCAAGGAAGAAATCACGCAAGTTAATGACATGTACTGTGGAGAACATGTTGTGCACAATTTATCGGAATATGCTTCAAGTGCACTTAATGACTGGGAGGAGGTTGAAAGCAACGGAGCCAAAATTGGACGAGAGAAACACACACTGTGGAATAGAAAAGGTGAATCAGCTTCGATACTTGCCGTAAGATCGGTCTGTGAATGTTTCGGTCCCGATGCACATGCTCAAGCGGGTGTTCCCATGGAGTTCAATGATTACCTGTGGAAGTGTGGACTTTCAAGTCGCCTTCAAGCATTTCGCGGAAATCGTTTCAATATACCCTTTGAAAACTCTGCAGCAACACACTATTATCACCAAAAGAATCACTTCAAGCGAGTACGTGAATGTTTGGTTGTCAGCAAACAAAACAATCAGCTAATGAGGTGTGTTTTGTATGACTTAAGTGACAGTATTGTCGTGAGTGGGATCAGGGCCATGGGAATTGTCTGTTCCCACATCATAACCCCGCTAATGCAAATGTTAGAAAGTGATGTACCTGTGATAAATACCGACAAGTTGTACAGATCAAGTTCTACAAGTTCTACAGTTCTACACGGTGCTTAACACATCAGTCAAGTCCTGGATGATAGATCCATCTCCACTCATGGATGACAGTGCCTGTATGTTTTCAGATTTTCAAAGGACAAAGCGGCAAGAACAAATGGAGGACATCAGGAAATCCAGAGAGGCTAAGGAGCTGTCCCGTGTTGCTCAAGCTGTCCAAAGCACCAAGCTGATGGAAGAGCTTTGTGGGTCGCCATGCACGACTGCAGAATCAATGGAGCAACTTGTCAGCCAGAAATCTGGAGAAAAAAATATCAGAGAGGCCCTCATTTCACAAATAAAATATTACAAGTCTGTTTGCAATGATGCAGTGAAAGGTTCACTTTTTTACTTAAGTTCACAAGGGAAGCCATTAACTGCAATGCAGCTAAAAAAAATCTACTCTCCGTCATCAGCAAAGTACACAGCGAAGGGGAAACTGGCACTGCTGAAACGTCTGGACAACCAATGGATAGGCTTATTTAGGCTTATTATAGAGGATTATTTCTAGCACATCTGAGTCCTCATAACTGATGGAGATATTACACAGGATGTAGGTGCACTTGACTCTTCTTGGGCTCCAACCCCCCGACCAAAGAATGTGGAGCTGCAATTCCTGAACACTTTCCTTACTCAGGGTGGAATGTCTGCTGTTGATGGGCAGCTTCGTCTGTCATTAGAAGAAGCATCTGATAGCACCATCCGTTAATATAGAAGGAAGGCAAATGAAGCCTTTGGTTTAGTTCTTCATTGTTTAGCACCAGGTCAAGAAGATGGGCTCATGAAGAATTGAAGATTACCATCGGTGAAACAACTGCAGAATCATCACAAAGTAGTCAAGATTTTGATAGTAATACCCGTTTTCATTTTTTTTTTATTGCATCCTTTTTTTACCAACATTTTTGAATAAGTGGTTCCATGTTCTCTTCCTTCACGTATTTTGTGTTTAAACCAGTGGCGTCACTAGACTTTTCAGTCGGGGGCCGCAGGGGGCACCAGCATTTGATGGGGGCACTTAGGTGAATATATATATATTTTTTTACGAACCCAAATCTCAGATGGGGGCACTGGGGGCACTAGGTTTTCCAGGGGCACGGGGGCACTAGGTTTTCAGGGGGCACGTGCCCCCCCGGCCCCCCTTGGCGACGCCACTGGTTTATACAAAGGGTTATCATGGCTTGTTATTGGAAGACAGTGACTGTTCTTGTTTTTTAATGTTAATTTAAGAAGGAAAACGATTTTCTTGATTAATATTCAATTGTTTTTTCGAGTTTGATCGTTAGGTTGTTCCATGTGTCATTCTATTTTGATACTGTGTTCAGTTTTCTTCTTTCAACTTCCATTTAAGTTTAAAGTTCAATTTAGTTTTGTACAGTTGACTCTCGTTATAGCAAGGTCGGTGAGACCGCCCAAACTACCTTTTTAAACAGTAATGTTGCTTTAAAAGGAGAGCGAAACAAAGAGACACAAAACGAACTAGAGATTTGAGACCTCAGAATTTGCTCTTTATAAGCAGAAGTAGGACATCTTTTTAAAAGTGCTCTTTATAACAAAAGTCGACTGTAGTACTACCATTTTACTTATTTGGTTGTGGGGATAACAGGGTTAAGGTTTGGGAAAAACTTAATTTGGATCCTTTTTGATTATTTTTTTTTTTAAATGGTTTTCTTCAAATTTTGGTTGATAAAATAAATCATTCTGTTTTTGTTGTCATTCTAAAAATTTGTTTGTCATTGTTTCTATTTATTCAAACTCCTCTCTACTTGTTCCTACCCCATCTAGGTCTATCTCATTTTTGACAGCGAGTAGCCCAACATTTAGCGTTTTTCTCATTCAATTTTTTTTTTTCCAAGTTTATTAATTTTCCGGGTTACATTAACAAGCCAAAAAATAACAGAATTGTCATCCAAGCCTCATCATTCCCACATTTGGTGTACGATATGTGGCCTGGACTCTGAAAGGTGGCGGCCATATTGATTTAAGATGAACCCTCCCCCCACCCTAAAAATGTGATTAATTAAGGGATTATAGCACCCCTAATGACGTCTCCAGTATTAAAATAGGTTTTAATTTTATTGATCATAAAACAATATACACGTTTGCCAATTTTCATAACATTCAAGCAAAAAAAGACAAAAATTATGTGAAAAATACATTTTTTTGACCAAAAAGGTGCCCCAAAAAAGGATTTTTAAAATCATTTTTGACGTCATTATTTACAAATTGGAAAAATATAACTTGGTGGCAAATTTCATGAAAATTGGTTGTCGACTTTTGAAAATACAGAAAAGGGGGGGGAGGCACTGTATGCCCCTCCCCCGTCCCTTTACTAGCGAAAAGTAGGGGTAAAACAGGCTCCTGCCATTTCATACTAAAAACTGCTGACAATGTTTTTATTCTTGATACTTAAAGACCATGATAAGAACTCTCTTTCACCTGAGTGTCATTGTTCAAAGACCTGCACTAATGACGCTACGGCGACTTAAAGGTCGCTATTTCTATGACTCAACTTTGGGGGTACCCTTAGTGCCGTTGCCTCCTAAGAGCAATTTTTTTTCTAAATTTTGAGTTCCTGGTTTAGGTCAGGATACAACCTCAAGACCCTGCAAATTTCATTTCTCTGCTGCTTTCCCCTGTTGAGCAGCAAGCGTTTAAACTTTTGTACCCCAAAATCATAAAAATCACCATTTTCACTAATAAAAACACATTTTTGGCTCTTTTTTTTCTGCTACGGAGGTCTGATTGGCCGACTATTTTGTACAACCTCAAGGCTACCTGTGACCCACCTACCCCCCAAATTTTAACCAAATCCGCCGACCCCCAGCTTGTCACGGTCATGCAGGTCCTCTCGTGGACATACTCTTAAGGTTTTCTGCGTTTTAAGCAATTATTTAAATAATTTTATTTTGTTAAATTTTTTAATATTGTTCGTTTTTTATCGTCAATTTTCTGTATTTGTATGTTTTTGTATTGTTATGTGCAAATCGAGAAATGAAATTTCATGCCGGTATGATTTAAAAATAATTCAGTACGCTTTGGGCAAGATCCCGCAAGATTCTAGCCGATCGAAGCTTCATAGACAATGACTCATAAACGTCTTGGCACTCTGGTTGGCCAAGGTGCGCTCAGGCTGCGATCGTTCTGTTTCAAAGTCTAGTCGTAAACACAACGACACACTCTGCTCTGACCATACACTAGTTATCCTGCCAGTAATGCCAGTGGTCATCTCGAACTATTCTGTTCCAACTTTCAGCAAACTTTTGTTCACCAGTACAATGCAGTACTGCAGTCACCATTACAATGCAGTACTGCAGTAGCTAGGCTATAAAAAACACAAGGAGTTAGAATAATAACAGCCGGCTACACAGAATCCAATTATAACAGGCCAGTCCCACACAGAGTATAGTGACCACCTGCTGTGCAAATAGACGTGCTGTTAATTCTCTCTGTCATGGTCATCTCTCTGTTTACTTGATTGATGTTCTGTGTCTGTCCGTTTTTATCTGCCTGTTTTAAACAATTTTAATTTGTACACCTCTTGTATTTTAAAATTTAACTGGTATATCCGTATTTATGTAAAGCGCCTTGTGCGTCAATTTTTAATTGCCCGTTTGTCTTATTCTTATTGCCTATCTTGACAGTTTGGCTGTCTTTTATCAACCATATTATTTTATAGTTATTTTAAAGGTTTTGTCTTGTATAAGTTTTAGTTTATTCTTAAATTTTAACCTGTTCATTTTTATTTCTGTGAAGCGCCTTGAGCGTCAATTTTGACGGATTTGGCGCTATACAAGGATTAGATATTATTAGATTACAACCACTGTCTTCCACTGGTAACCCAGTCTCACCCAACGTACAGTACACACAACCTTGCATACCAGTCAATATCAGTTGGACCACAGAGCAAGGAACAGATCTAGGAATAGGTTGCTGGTAATGTTTTACTTTATGCTGGTAATGTTGTATTTTATGGACGTTAATGCATTTATAAATGTTGCCTACATCACTATGATCACAATTTCATGGTCATGATGGTGTCGTTTTACTCTGCTAGAAAGAATAACGGAGGACTTGGAGGATGAAAAAGGTTGGTGAGTAGAGAATCTTTCATTTAAAACCAACTTTAGATATGTTGCAGAATGAATCAGCCATGTCAGCTGATTTGACAAGTTTGGAGATTGGTTTGAATTTGTTCATCATGTTTATGCAAAAGTGTGCTGCTGTATTTTGCCGACAACAAGTTAATTTGTGGACAAGTCGACTTGATCATTGCAAGTTTTTTTCACACAAATAGTAGCAACGGTATACAATGTACACACACTCGTAAACGTTGCTATAGGTTTAGCCATGCTGTAGCCACGTATACGCTTCGTCCATAATTATCTCCGGACTTTTGACGTTTGTTATTGTTTGGGCTCCATGTATTTTCCTTTGCATTTCTTTTTATACCAATGCGTGGGGAACTAAATGAAAAAGACATTTAAGATCGCCCGATTCGGTCCAGTTTGTTCTACAACCAACATGACTAAGCCTAATTTGTG
Source organism: Patiria pectinifera (assembly GCA_029964075.1). Classification (NCBI taxonomy): domain Eukaryota; kingdom Metazoa; phylum Echinodermata; class Asteroidea; order Valvatida; family Asterinidae; genus Patiria; species Patiria pectinifera. Next base: position 7,156,065 of record CM057135.1, read on the forward strand.
AAACTTTGGCGGAGTTTTGCCTCGATCATTCGAACCGCGCCCGTGAATTAGACTTTTGGGGAGGATTAAAAATGAAAGATGTGTAGTGTTTGTCAAGTTGTGTTTTTGACATCTTGGAACATAATCTCAATTACGATTTATTGCTCGCGAGGGGCAACTTGAACTGGTGAACTTGTGAACCGGCCTACTGGTAATGGTCATAAAGCTGTGTGTGCTGAAAGTTGAAGTTAAAGGCGTACTACATTAATTTTGTGTGCTTCACAAAATAGGTTCTTTTCCCCTCCATTGAACCAATTCGGCTAAAACATGTAAAACTAAAAAAGATTGGAAATGTGGTAACCAGTTCGGACCTCTATACATTGCCACAAGATGAAACCTTGAATAAACTTCACAAGTTGTCCTCCAGCCAAAAGTTAAAGTAGAAAATGCTGAATAATTTACACTCTTTTCTACTAAGGCATCAACACAGCATTAAAATGGAGCAGAGTATATCTATTTACCGACAATAAACTGCTCAATTAACTGGTTCATTTGCCATTTTATTCTTTTAATTTTCCCCCAAGAGGAATGCATGAGGAAACCACTCTAATATACCATGGAGGCCGAAATCAAGAATGGCTACTGGGGAAAACAGTCTCCAGACCTTCCAGGTGGATGAATTACAAAGTAAGTTCATTTCTGCAAATTTGACGTTTTTTACACATATGTGCTAAATATCCTGGTTACTGTTTTTAAATGTTTTTCTTTGTTCTTCCATGGATGCGCTGTGGAAGAATCTACATAAGGAATGAGTTACAAACTAACACGAAAATGACGTATACGCGTGTGTGTTTTTTTTGCATGTTACAAAGAATTATCAACTTACATAACATTTCAATGTTTATCACTTTGTGGGGATTATGGAAATTGTTTACCCTTCTTTACACATTTGCGAGTTGTGACGGGTACACAATTTCCAATTAAATGCTAATAGAATTCATGACTTGTTTTTATATGACATGAGCTGCCAATTTTCGTTTGCGCTGAGAACCTTTACATACTGCATCAGTTTGTGCTTGCCAAACCCAAGTGAAATTCAATCGACAATCAACATTTTAATGACTAGATCAGCAACTTGGCAGTATGATTTAAGTATAAGTGAACATGTAGGAATTGCCTTTGTAAATATTGTACTATGAACTTAGCCCGTAGGGGTCTGTATTGTGATCTTGTTCCTTTGAGTGATTTGCAGAAGGAATCCTTCAAATAGTCCTCAAACTGTTTTTCTTTAATTGATATATTTTTTGTTATTTATTTGATTTATTTGCACTGTAGAAACCTGGAAGTAATGCAGCAGCTCAATCTGAGGATATTCAGGAAGATGAAGATCAGATGACCCGTGAAGACTTATATATTTACAAATTTAGTTAAGAAAATATATGTTTGCTTTGCCAGTTTAAACACTAGGTTTAAGATAAAGACCAGTTGGAGTCTGGATAATACTGGCAAAGCACATACTTATTGCCATTCATAAATACCCTTTCAGTCCAAAAAGTTAAAAGTAATTCGGTCCTAAAGTCAAAATAAGTCAAATATTATAAAAATTCTAATGTTTTCCCCCAGCTATTTTACTCTATGTTTGTAGGACACCAGCCACAGGTCTTAATCAGTTGTTTAAAACCAGCAACGTGACGAGCTCTCGAGCGACCGATATTAATTAGTAAATATTTCTCTGGTATTTATGCATAAACAGGTGTATCAAATTTAACCTTATTTCCAACTTTTCTTGTTGCTATTTTCAAGGGTACATGTATTTTGGTGTAATTTGTTTTTATGCAAATTAAATTTTCTCCTAGTTTTTATGATTAAAAGTGTGATGCCATCAGTCAGGTAGCAAAAACATCGATGTTACAGCTCATTTAGCACAAAAGAAAAACAGTCCTGTACATTTTCTTTTGTCCAGTACGCCATCGAGCAAAAATTTCACGCAGACGTTTTCATTCAGCACATATTCCGGCACAAAAACTGTTTGTAATAAATCGCATTAACAATTTATAAAAAAATTAATTTGATTTTAATTTCTAATATCTACAGGTACGGATATAAATCCATGAAACCTCGAGTTCTGTAATTTGAAGTTCCGGACCAAGAATAAAGTTGATCAAGCACAGAATCATCTAGTGTCAGTTGGTTGTTTGAACGTCCAAAACGTTTTATGTAGGTCCTTGTTACGTCTTTAGTCAATAGTAGTACGTTTCTAATACGTTTTGTACGTTCAACGAACGTTCAACGAACGTTTATGGCACGTCAGTTGGTTGTTTGAACGTCCAAAACGTTTTAAGTAGGTCCTTGTTACGTCTTTAGTCACTAGTAGTACGTTTTTAATACGTTTTATACGTTCAACAAACGTTCTTAGAACGTTTATGGCACGTCAGTTGGTTGTCTGAACGTCCAAAACGTTTTATGTAGGTCATTGTTAGGTCCTAGATAACTACTAGTTGTTAATACGTTTTGTACGTTCAAAGTACGTTCTTAGAACGTCTCAAAAAAACGTTTTTAAAACGTCCAAAAGTGTCCACAAATGGCCGTTTTTAAAACGTTTATTCAAAACGTTCTCAAAACGAAAGAGGCACGTTCAGAAAACGTTCAGAAAACGTCAAATTGTTTGCTGGGTTTGCAGTATGCCAGAACGCCTTTAAATTTCGTCGTGAAACCGGGCTTGTATTTAATTCCATCAGATATGAAGTCGAGGGTTGGAACGCACGATGGATATACCCAGCAAACAATTTGACGTTTTCTGAACGTTTTCTGAACGTGCCTCTTTCGTGTTGAGAACGTTCTGAATAAACGTTTTAAAAACAGCCATTTGTGGACACTTTTGGACGTTTCAAAAACGTTTTTTTTTTAGACATTCTAAGAACGTTCTTTGAACGTACAAAACGTATTAACAACTTGCTAGTAGTTATCTAGGACCTAACAATGACATACATAAAACGTTTTGGACGTTCAGACAACCAACTGACGTGCCATAAACGTTCTAAGAACGTTTATTGAACGTATAAAACGTATTAAAAACGTACTACTAGTGACTTAAGACGTAACAAGGACCTACATAAAACGTTTTGGACGTTCAAACAACCAACTGACGTGCCATAAACGTTCGTTGAACGTACAAAACGTATTAAAAACGTACTCCTAGTGACTAAAGAAGTAACAAGGACCTACATAAAACGTTTTGGACGTTCAAACAACCAACTGACGTGCCATAAACGTTCGTTGAACGTTCGTTGAACGTACAAAACGTATTAAAAACGTACTACTAGTGACTAAAGAAGTAACAAGGACCTACATAAAACGTTTTGGCCGTTCAAACAACCAACTGACACTAGATGATTCTGTGTTTTATCAACTTTATTCTTGGTCCGGAACTTCAAATTACAGAACTCGAGGTTTCATGGATTTATATCCGTACCTGTAGATATTAGAAATTAAAATCAAATTAATTTTTTTAAAGTTGTTAATGCGATTTATTACAAACAGTTATTGTGCCGGAATATGTGCTGAATGAAAACGTCTGCGTGAAATTTTTGCTTTTTGCTCGATGGCGTACTGGACAAAAGAAAATGTACTGGACTGTTTTTCTTTTGTGCTAAATGAGCTGTAACATCGATGTTTTTGCTACCTGACTGATGGTATCACACTTTTAATCATAAAACCTAGAAGAAAATTTAATTTGCATAAAAACAAATTACACCAAAATACATATGTACCCTTGAAAATAGCAACAAGAAAAGTTGGAAATAAGGTTAAATTTGATACACCTGTTTATGCATAAATACCAGAGAAACATTTTACTAATTCATATTCGTCGCTCGAGAGCTCGTCACGTTGCTGGTTTTAAACAACTGATTAAGACCTGTGGCTGGTGTCCGACAAACATAGAGTAAAATAGCTGGGAAAAACATTGAAATTATTATAATATTTGACTTATTTTGACTTTTGGACCGAATAAGTTTTAACTTTTTGGACCGAAAGGGTATTTATGAATGGCGATAAGTATGTGCTTTGCCAGTATTATCCAGACTCCAACTGGTCTTTATCTTAAACATAGTGTTTAAAACTGGCAAAGCAAAATATATCACTTAAAGAAAAACAGTTTGAGGAGTATTTGAGGGATTCCTTCTGCAAATCACTCAAAAGAACAAGATCACAATACAGACCCCTACGGGCTAAGTTCATAGTACAATATTTACAAAGGCAATTCCTACATGTTCACTTATACTTAAATCATACTGCCAAGTTGCTTATCTAGTCATTAAAATGTTGATTGTCGATTGAATTTCGCTTGGGTTTGGCAAGCACAAACTGATGCTCGCAGTATGTATAGGTTCTCAGCGCAAACAAACATTTGCAGCTCATGTCATATAAAAACAAGTCATGAATTCTATTAGCATCTAATTGGAAATTGTGTACCCGTCACAACTCACAAATGTGTGAAGAAGGGTAAACAACTCCCATAATCCCCACAAAGTTATAAACATTGAAATGTTATGTATTGGCAAGTTGATAATTCTTTGTAACATGCAAAAAAAAAACACACATGCGTATACGTCATTTTCGTGTTAGTTTGTAACTCATTCCTTATGTAGATTCTTCTACAGCGCATCCATGGAAGAACAAAGAAAAACATTTAAACAGTAACCAGGATATTTAGCACATGTGTGTAAAAAACGTCATATTTGCAGAAATGAACTTACTTTGTAATTCATCCACCTGAAAGGTCTGGAGACTGTTTTCCCCTGTAGCCATTCTTGATTTCGGCCTCCTTGGTATATTAGAGTGGTTTCCTCATGCATTCCTCTTGGGGGAAAATTAAAAGAATAAATTGGCAAATGAACCAGTTAATTGAGCAGTTAATTGTCGGTAAATAGATACTCTGCTCCATTTCAATGCTGTGTTGATGCCTTAGTAGTAAAAAGTGTAAATTATTCAGCATTTTCTAATTTGACTTTTGGCTGGAGGACAACTTTGTGAAGTTCATTCAAGGTTTCATCTTGTGGCAATATATAGAGGTCCGAACTGGTTACCACATTTCCAACCTTTTTTAGTTTTACATGTTTTAGCCGAATTGGTTCAATGGAGGGGAAAAGAACTGAAGAACCTATTTTGTGAAGCACACAAACAATAACAAACGTCAAAAGTCCGGAGCCCAAACAATAACAAACGTCAAAAGTCCGGAGATAATTATGGACGTAGCGTATACGTGGCTACAGCATGGCTAAACCTATAGCAACGTTTACGAGTGTGTATACATTGTATACCGTTGCTACTATTTGTGTGAAAAAACTTGCAATGATCAAGTCGACTTGTCCACAAATGAACTCGTTGTCGGCAAAATACATCAGCACACTTTTGCATAAACATGATGAACAAATTCAAACCAATTTCCAAACTTGTCAAATCAGCTGACATGGCTGATTCTTATTTGTTTATTCGACCCTAAGTCAATTGACGATATACATTTAATGTGGGTCACAATAGTTTCTGCACTAACTCCCTCCCTTAAACAAGAATTGGACAAAATACATGTAGTTCTTAAAAATTGTGAAATTCTCTTGAAACTTTGATGTTGAAGGAATCTGGTAATCATGAACTGTAACTGAGACCGTTCCATAACATTTTAACAGTTTGTTATTAACATTAATATTATATCACTATTCTATTCTGCAACATATCTAAAGTTGGTTTTAAATGAAAGATTCTCTACTCACCAACCTTTTTCATCCTCCAAGTCCTCCATTATTCTTTCTAGCAGAGTAGAACGGCACCATCATATCATGACCATGGAAATTGTGATCATGGTGATGTAGGCAACATTTATAAATGCATTGACGTCCATAAAATTCCATCATAAGTGTTTGCAAGAAGAGCAATTAAGTCTTGAAAGTTTCCATAGGCATGCACTTTACAGCCAACATTCACGTTTTGAGAAATACTGTCTTAAACTTCTTGTACAAGTACAACATTACCAGCAACCCATTCCTAGATCTGTTCCTTGCTCTGTGGTCCAACTGACTGAATTCAAATCTGCCACACAGGGAGATTCAGGTATTGACTGGTATGCAAGGTTGTGTGTACTGTACGTTGGGTGAGACTGGGTTACCAGTGCAAGACAGTGGTTGTAATCTGACCTTGCACAGCAGGTGGTCACTACTCTGTGTGGGACTTGCCTGTTAATTGGATTCTGTGTAGCCGGCTGTTTATTCTAACTCCTTGTGTTTTGTGTAGCCTACTGCAGTACTGCATTGTACTGGTGAACACAATTTTGCTGAAAGTTGGAACAGAATATAGTTCTAGATGACCACTGGCAAGACTGGTAGGATGACTGTATGGCCAGAGCAGAGTGTTTCGTTGTGTGTACGACAAGACTTTGAAACATAACGACCGCAGCCTGTGCGCACCTTGGCCAACCAGAGTGCCCAGACGTTTATGGGTCATTGTCTTTGACGCTTCGATCGGCTAGAATCTTGCGGGATCTTGCCCAAAGCGTACTGAATTATTTTTAAATCATACCGGCATGAAATTTCATTTCTCGATTTGCACATAACAATACAAAAAAATACAAATACAGAACATTGACGACAAAAAAACAGACAATATTAAAACATTCAATAAATTAAAATTAATAATTAAATAATTGCTTAAAATACAGAAAACCTTAACAACACACACAGCGGATGCCGGGTATAATTGTCCGTATATATCCGCTAGTAATTGAAAATGTGTGAATATATTCAACATTGCACAAAAATGTAAGATTCCACATCAATTCAAATTGATGGGTCTATTTGTTTCGTTTATTTACGTTTGAATGTGAGGTTTTTTAAACGTTTGGGAAATTACGTTTTCCAAACGTCACAAAAGACATTTTAATGTAGGTCCATTTTCTAACGTCCAACAAAGGTTTTTTAAACGTCGCAAAAGATCGTCTCACTTGGGTAAATTTTCTAGCGTTCGCAAAACGTTTTCAGAACGTCTTTGAAAAAAACTCGGAATTGTACATTGTCTACGTCTTAAGCACGTTTTAAAAACGTCCTTTTGAACGAAGACGTGGGTCTGTTTGTTTAGTTTATTTACGTTTGAATGTAAGGTTTTTAAAACGTTTGGGAAATTACGTTTTCCAAACGTTACAAAAGACATTTTAATGTAGGTTCATTTTCTAACGTCCAACAAACGTTTTTTAAACGTCGCAAAAGATCGTTTCACGTGGGTAAATCTTCTAGCGTTCGCAAAACGTTTTTAGAACGTTCTTGAAAAAACCTCGGAATTGTACATTATCTACAACGTTTTATGCACGTTTTAAAGACGTCCTTTTTGGACGAAGACGTAAGTGACCTACGTAGAACCTACCAAAACGTTTTTTAAACGTTCTGTGTTTGCTGGGTAACAACAATCTACAAATTGCTACCCAGAGTATGAAAACTGGTTTGGTGTCAGATTTAACTCACAACCTCAACCGGACGACTATTTTGATGACACCGACGATGTCGCGGTACCAACACCCCGGAGCCTATGACGAACGATATTGTATAACTGACACCAGCACCTTCACCAACACCTACAGTTTTAACCCAGGAGCCCACGTACTACGAACTCACCAAGACGAAAAAATTATCGTTGATGGAAGGAATGTTAGCTATCGTTGGCATGGGTGTTTTGGCTTACGAGGCAACCCAATAATTCACAATCTAATCACCCACACACACACAAAAGCCTTACCAACTTTGTGCTGGTAAGGTGTTTTTTTTTTAAACTTTAATAACACTCTACCATCGTTTTTGCAAGTACGCCAACACCAAGGCTCCCACACCTAAAAATACAGCCCAAACGTGTTCGGCCAACCACGATACGGACTTACACAACGCGTTAAATATCCAACTTAGTACGCTGCCTATGGTACCCGGCAGAGCACCCAACGCGCTAATTCCGAGTTTTTTGAAGAGCAGATTCAAAATTGGCGAGTTGTTTTAAAATCCACTCTTTTAACACCGCCTTTTGGTGGAGTCGGTTTTGGAGGTGTTGCGATGGCGCAGTTGGGGCACCCGCAACTCTCACGCTAGCGATGATGCTACTCACTATCGTGCTGATGGCTAGACTAAAAGCGGCTAAAATACTCACTACGGTCACACCTTGGTCTCTAAACAGAATTTATTATATTAGGTTTATCCCATTTATTATATTAGGCTTGTTAAATTTCAAATGTTTCGATGTGATTATCGTAGCTACTACGGTTGATATAAAAGTTCCGCACTTGTAGCAAACGTCGCTCAACACACCAGCCACACTCGCGCTTATAATAGGATCAGAACTCAAGTCGTTGGTGAGTTCTTCTTCAGAATCTATAGTGACGTTATATCCTAAAACTTGTACGGGTGTAACAACAGCTAACACTCTCGAAAATAGACTTTAAGTGTACTTGCCAACAGTTTGAACAATTTCATTTCCAAATTTAGTTTCGTACAGATGGTATAATTTGTCGAGTTCTTTACTGTCAAGAGCTTCGATATGTTTAACGGTATATTCCTTCCCCAAGTACTTTTTAGAGTTTCCGGCTGCTACGACACCGCACAAACGATCTTTATGATCCGTGTTGTAATCGGTGGAGATGGATGTGCTTAATGCAAGTTTTAGGTCCTCCATCTAATTAGAAAGGAGTTTAATTTTAATGTCGCTGAAGCAACAACGTTGCAGATGCGGAGATACTCATAGGTGTAAAACGATAGATTAAGAGAGATAAGTATAATAGCTAGAAATTGTAAACACTCGAATATTGCTATCATTTACTTACAGCAAAATGTATTTTGTTGACATTTATTGAATAGTTTGCTGATTTTTGTTGATTAGCAAATCACTCACCTACTCAAATCACTCAATTACTCACCTAGCTTATTTAACTTGAACAGCTGGCTTATTTTACTTGAGCAACTAGCTGATTTCACTTGAGCAGCTAGCTTATTTAACTTGAGCAGCTAGGTTATTTACCTACTCCAATAGCTCGTAAATAACTGGAGGTTCGGTGTGTGCGACCAATTTACTATATTTCACATCTCTCAAATCTTTTAAAACGCTGTTGTATTTTTGAGTCAATAACCAACAGCTGTGATTTACGTGTCTTCCGCTAAACGCCATTTTGCTTAAAGCGCACGTCTTTTTACGATATTTAATCTCTTGATCCGAAGAGCAATCGTCCACGATAAACAACGTAGCAACGCCTTCGAATGCTTTCCTGTAAAAATCGATCTCTTCGTTGAGCGTCATCTTGTACAATTCCTGATCGCAGAGATATACCTCAGGATCTGCTTGAATCCACTTTCTTTCGATGTACGTTTTGTTTTTAAATATGGTAGGGCAAATGATGACTATAACTTCAAATACGTTTTTATAGTCTGACTCTAACAGATCTAAATCCATTTGGTTTTACCCGAATTTGTTTTGCCGACGATTAAAGCGCAATGCAGCTCTGTCATTTTAACTTAACAGAGATTTAAAATTCCCGTCTTCCAAGTTCAATTGAGCATCCATGATTAAAAAGATGTACATCGTGAGGTCACCTTGGCTTTCGGCTTCTCTGTTAAATTGAACGTTGATGCCTCCTCCGTCTCCAAGTTTCCTACCAGATCCGTGATAGGAATTGTCGTCGTTACTTCTAAAATCAAGCCACAGACCGTACTTATTTTTTAGATAGTCTCCGAGGTCACAACCCGTCAAATTTAAGTCTTTGGATACTCCACGCCCGCTTTCGGTATCGCTGTCTCCAAAGAACTTGATAATTTCGTTTCAGTGTTGATACTGAAACATGCCTTGACTGTAGAGTTGATTGGGTTTACCTTCTACAGTCACCGATGTTTTGGTTAGTTTTGGATTATAAAATCGCTGCAGATTTTTGTCCGTGGGATCTTTAAACAAAAACAAACAAAATACCCTTGAGACTCCTGATGGGTTGATGACGCTGACGTTCCAAAGCGTGTCCGATTTGTTGACGGATCTAACTTCTAGCGAGTGGATTTATCAAACAGGTATTGCATTAAACCCTGGTGTTTATTCCTGATGGTGATAGCTAGGTCTCTGTTGGTTACCACTTCGTATTTGAGAGTCAAGACTGAGATAGAATACATCGCCGACGTATTTAAACTGTTGACTACTTTTTCGTGATCGTTAAACTTTATCTCGTTCGTCAGAGGTTGTTTTTAACCGCTGGGGTAAAAAGGGTGATGCAAAGTCAGTATAGACATGTTTTCTTTTTCTTTGCCCGAGTAAGTACGCCATGTTTCGAGTTGTCGAGCTGTTGAGCCAATTGTCTTTAAAGTTGTGATTCGCGTCGGCGTGACGATAACTCACGATTTCGTTACCTTGAAGTCTGACGCTGATTTCGCTGACTAAATTTCAGGCCAAATTACCAAAAATGGCTCTATTGTTGTCGCTTCCACCTTCGAGTTCTACATTGAAAGCTGGTTTACAAGTGCCGGGTACGATCACGTCGTCTACGCCCAATTGAGATAACTTGACCCTCGGCATTTGCCCCGCCGATATGCTACTAGGATTGTGGGTGATGACCACCTCTTTTCTCTCACTTTGATAGATCTGGGTACTTTTAATAGTCTACCGGGGTTGAGTTTTTTTCCCGTACGCATTCAGTTCTCTTTCTATTTGTTGGTCTCTAGGCTTGTAAAAATCTTCGAGTTTGGGTTCACGTTGCAGTCCTACAAGTAGTTCGGTAGATTGTCAACTAACTTTGTTGTAGTAACGCAACGCTCGGTCTACGTCAGAAAATGTCTCTTTAGAGGCATTTTGTTTTCTGATACGTTCGTTGAGAAAATTTAGATATTTCGTTCGTTTTAGTTCCCACCGAGCTTTGGCGACTGAGAGATGTTCTTTCGCTAAATCGTGTCTCCTACGCTCCTCGTCGGCATCACTCTGTTTCACATTTGAAAATAAAAAGTTTGAACCCGTAAAAGCTAAGGCGTTGACGATCGCGCCTCGTATCATCTTAGCAACGCTAGCCATCTTATTATTATAAACGTCTTTTATATTAAATAATATGAAAACATTATGTAAACTGTATTATAGCCCAAGCGGTTATTGTAGAGGTGAAAGCGCCGTCGACCATTTACACGATAAAACCAAAATCGATAAAAAGGTAATCAGAGATTGGCTTAAAAAACAAGCGATCTGGCAAATTTATCTACCGGGTCCCGCGTATGTTCCCAGGCCTACGAGTACTTCGCGAGAGTTTGAAACACCAAACGACTTTCACCAAATAGATGTGCTATATCTACCCTGGGATAAAGTAAAACGCAAAACTTATAAATATGCTTTAACGGTTGTCGACGTTGCGAGTCGATACCACGAAGCAGAACCTTTGGTTTCTAAAACGGCAGATTCCACCAGAGATGCTATCGTCAAGATTTACGCGAGATCTCATTTGAGTTACACTAAAACGTTGAGAGTAGATGCCGGTACCGAATTTAAAGGCGTTTTTAAACAATTGATGACCTCAAAAAACGTCGAGATTATCGTCGGCGAGCCCGGAAACCACCGATCACAGGGTATCGTAGAAAGATTTAATCGAACACGCAATGGGTCGAGCGATTACCCGGCGTGATCCAGGCTATAAATGACGAAACGACAAGATTAATAGATAAAGCACCGTCAGAGACTGTTAAACTAGAACAGGTCCGACAATCGCCGGCTAACCCAGTTAAAACAACAGAGCAGAAGATACCGCAAGACACTAATAGGACGTGGACGCCTCAGGCACAATTTACTGTATTAGCGGAGGGTACCAAACGTTTGACAATGGAGCCTCCTGCGCAACCGAAGAAAACTGCCCAGGAGACAGCTCCAAATGAAATGATAGAGGATACCAAAAGGGAGACCAAGGAGCCTCCTATGCAAACAAAGGAGACAGACTACTGAGGAAACAGCCCAAATAGGAAAACAACCAGTTGAGGACACATTCACAAGAGGGCTTGCACGGCCTCAGATTGTACCAGACCGATACAAAGGAAAGGAGGCATGGAAGGATTACGTAGAGCACTTTGAAGCTTGCAAAATCGCAAACGAGTGGACGGATGAGGAGGCATCGGCATTCCTTGCGGCAAGCCTCCAGGGTCCAGCACTTTAAGTGCCTCTTTATCGCAAGGATGATGGTAAAAGGAAGACATATAAGGAGTTGCTAGGCCTACTTAACGCCAGGTTTGGGTTGGGCAGAAGGCGGAGACTCTCTTAATGGAGTTGAGAAGTAGACGACAAGGTCCAAAGGAGACCATACAGGAACTTGGCCAGGCTATCAGTGAATTGACGGCAATGGCATACCCCGAGTTTTCAGAAACTGGTAAGGACCGTCTTGCGCGAGGCCACTTTTCCGACGCGATTGCTAGCCAGGCGAAGGCATCTTCAGAGCCAACCCAACAACTTTGGAGGAAGCAATTAGGGCAGCCTTGGCTACAGAAAATTTCGAACGAATGGAGGCGCGGAGGTCAGGTCTTAGTGAGTTCCAAAGGAAAGCGTGCAGGATGAATGATTTGGAAGAGCAGGTTCGTGACACAGTAGAAAACCTGGTTTACAAGCGTCTGTCCTCCAGAGGACCACCATCGCAGCCCGAGGCTACATCAACAAAGAGGAAGCCTGACCCGAGGATTTACCATCCATGGCCTAAGCGTCAAGCAACGATGGACGACACATGTTTCAGCTGCAAAGGGCGAGGGCATTTTGCACGGGACTGCCCAACAAAAAGGAACAAAATACAGCAGAGAAACGAGTCACAGCCCGTCCCGGGACCCAAAGAGGGGCTGGATGTGCCACAGGGTCAACAAGTAACCTCAAAACAGAACTAGGTCCGCCCATAGTAACTACAGAGAGGAGGGTTTCCTCGCCTCTAGAGTCAGCCAAAGATGGATTATTCGTTGAAGGAGAAGTTCGATCACTGAAGTTTCGGATGCTGGTTGACACTGGAACAACAGACACAATCATTTCTGCTGAGATTTACTACAAGATACCACCTGAGAGGAGAGCAAAGCTGGAGGACCAGGGTGTGAGGGTACTTCAAGCAGACGGGAAACCTCTGGAGACTCTAGGCGTAGCGCAGGTTGAAGTACGGGTTGGCAGGACAACTTATCCCGTTCGAGTAGTGTTCGCCAAAGTAGGATTTCAAGGAATACTTGGGATGGACTTTTGCTTCCGACGGGAGGGAAGTTGGATTGGATACCACCCGGACACGAGACTTTAGTTCCCGGAAGGATGTCCACGCCATTGGAGGCTTACAGTGCTGGCATTGTAGAGCCAGTAAGGGGCGGTGGAGAGTTAGAGAAGAAGGGACTAATACTAGAAAGGACTCTGGTTAACGCTGAAGAGGACACAGTCGCCTTGAGGGTACTTAACCCAGGACGGCAGAAGTGTGTCCTCCGATGTGGGTTGACGGCGGGTCATTTAACACCTGTAGACTATGAGGATATCGAGGAGTCACACCAAACTTATGGAGGCGCATAGAAAGAAGTTCAAGTTCCGGCCCACCTCCAGGATTTGTTTACTCGGGCGACTGAGGAGATGGAGCCGGGTCATCACGCCGCCATTGCTCAAATACTTATCGATTATGCTGACGTATTTTCTACAGGTGACGATGATATCGGAAGGACAGGATTGGTAAAACACAGTATCGATACAGGCAACGCCCACCCTATTAGGGAGAGACCGAGGCGTCAGCCGGCCTGCCATCAAAAAGAAACTGACAAACAAGTAAGCGATTTGCTTGCAAGAGGCATCATTCAGCCATCAGATAGCCCCTGGGCATCGAATGTGGTCTTAGTGCGAAAGAAAGACGGTACCCAACGCTTCTGCGTGGACTATAGGAGGCTAAATGCCGAGACCGTGAAAGATGCCTATCCAGTACCCAGGATCGATGACACGTTGGACGCACTTGCCGGGGCCAGATGGTTCTCCACGCTTGATTTGGCCGCTGGGTACTGGCAGGTGGAGCTAGATGAGGACGCAAAACGCAAGTCTGCCTTCGTTGTGCGCGGGCGATTGTACAGCTGGGGGTTATGCCCTTCGGTCTGTGCAATGCCCCCGCCAAATTTGAGAGGCTAATGGAGAGGGTAGTATCAGGCCTACAGTGGGAAACATTACTGGTGTATCTGGGCGATGTAATTGTCTACGGTAAAACTGTACAGGAGGAGATTAGTCGGTTGCAGGAGCTTCTGCAAAGATTCCGTGCGGCGAGGCTCAAACTGAAGCCTAAGAAATGCCATCTCTTCAGGCGGGAAGTAAAATATCTGGGACATGTTGTTTCCTCAAATGGGGTATCAACGGACCCTGAGAAGGTGGAGGCAGTCAAATCATGTAAGACCCCGATGGATGTCAGAGGTGTGAGGAGTTTTGTGGGGTTAGCCTCATACTATAGGAGGTTCATCAAAGGATTCGCGGATATAGCCCGTCCACTGCACAAGCTTACGGAGATGGCGCGACCATTCGTCTGGTGTGATGACTGCCAAGATGCCTTTGAGACATTAAAGCAACACCTACAGGAGGCACCCATTCTGGCGTACCCTGAGCCAGAGGGGCAATTTGTATTGGACACCGATGCGAGGGGCATCGGAATACGAGCTGTACTTTGGCAAGTACAGGAAGGACAAGAGCGTGTTATCGCGTACGGCAGCCGGACGCTCAAAAGAGCTGAGAGGAACTATTGCGTAACTAGGAGAGTGCTGCTGGCGATCATTGTGTACCTGAAACACTACAAGCAGTACCTATATGGGCGGCGAATATTGATTCGGACGGATCATGCGGCGCTGCGCTGGCTAGTTACCTTTAAGAATCCTGAGGACCAAGTAGCTCGCTGGCTAGAGGTCTTGGGGGAGTATAACTATGAGATTGTTCACCGACCTGGGAAGAGGCACGGCAATGCCGACGCTCTTCTCCCGCCAGCCGTGCAAACAATGCGGACGCTCGGATGAGGAACTTCAGAACCCTGTATTGGACGAGAAAGATACGACCGAGGGAGTGAGAACCGAGGGTTTAATAACTGACAGTGGACTGGAGAAATGCCTCCCGCACAAAGAGGTTGAGGCATGTGACAACAAGAATAACCGAATTGGAACCTCAAATTACCATGGGAGAATTGCGTGAGGTCCAGTTGAGGGATCCAACGATAGAGGCAACAGGTCTACTGGTCACTCGGTACTGAGTAGGCGTTGGGAATCCAATGATGGGAAAGAAATTAAATGGCAAGTGATCCTACCCTTCGAATTTCGTGAGGCGATACTAGAGGAATTACATGGAGGGAAAAGCGGAGGCAATTTCGGTGTAAGCCGTACACTAACTAGGCTAAAGACCCGGTTTTACTGGTGTGGTATGGCAGCAGACGTGAGAGCCTGTTGTCGCAAGTGTGACATTTGTGCCAAACGGAAGTCGCCTCCCAAAAAGAGGCGGGCGCCTCTACGGCAATATCAGGTTGGGGCTCCCGTGGAAAGAGTGGCCCTTGATCTTGTTGGACCGCTACCAGTGTCAACACACGGCCGTTTCACTGATAAAAAAGTACGCCCTCTGTTGGCGAGTTGCAGTTAGTGGTAAAATCACGTGACAGCTGTGTAATATGCATTAAACATTTACGCGCAGCGATCCTTTTGTTGCATTGGCGAATTTAAATACCCCGCCAATGATGTAAAAAAATGATTGGTTTGTTAACACTTATATGCAAATGATTACCAAATAAAGCTTTAAAAACCCTCAATGAAGCTATAGTACAGTCGATTGATCGCCATGTCATACACAAATTCTGACCTGTGTGCTTTTGTGTGGCGTGGTGACTCGTGACCCGGTGTGATTTTACGAATGCGGGCTGTCGCTTCCACTACGCAAAAAACATATTTTTTTAAATTGAATTCTGGTGGTTTGAAGTACAATGTTTCGATATATCAACAAACTGGTAATCTGTGTTTACGTTAATATGGACAATAGATTTGGGACACATTGCTTTCGTGAGTTTTCAGCCAAGATTTAGAGTGAATGAAACAGGAGTTCGTCAAGTCGCGACGTATATGTAGGCGGTGTTGTGTACACAGTCATTGGGGATTTCCGTCATGGTGGGGACCTTCGTCGTGCCCTTGTTTTGGTACGATTTCTCGGATTCAGACAGAAATCTTGAAGGTAAGTATACAGATTTTGTAATTATTTTGCTCAGGGTAATTCCTTCCTCCATGTTCATAGGCGACACAACTTTTTTCCCACGCCAATTGACACGACCAGCCTTTATTGTCGCACATGAAACAGTCGTTGTGTAGGCGCATTTAACTATCCAAAAGCACACACTATGAAACTACACAACGACTCTTGTATGTGAAAGACTTTATCTAAATACTATTTATACAAAAATATTTTCTCCGTGGGTCATATTACTTGCATTTTGCAATACCTACCCCCAACATCATCACAAATAATCACATGGGAAAGAATGTTGCAATCTGACGCTGCTTTTTTTCATCATATACAGTGATAGGTACATGTATGCATGTTATCTCAATAAACATGATAAAGGTTAGGCCTAATTGCAAAATTGATTGATATGAGAATTAGACATGAATCTGAGAAACATTTCCAATTTTGCTAATTTTGACTTAAGACCGAGTTGGCCTTGAATCAATTCGACTTCATCGAGTTGAGTGAGTTGCCTTTGACCGACAGACCGAGTTGACTGGGACAGAGTTGACTCGAAACCCATGTAAAAACATGTGCACAAACATGTGTACATTAACTTGAATATGTACATGTACTTTAATTTGCCTTGTAGGAGTATGTGGTTGTTGTCTCTCTACAATGTGGAGTTTACGGCATTCCAGCATGACGCACAATCCGCCCTGCCTTGATGAAGGACACTGCTGTCAGAAAATTTGACAACATTCATCGGTGAGCACTGTTTTATCTACATGTATACATTTTTTCTACTAGATTGATCATGGCAATGTGGCATTTGTTTTTACTTACTTATAAATGTACATACGAATACATGCATGCAAATGTTCATGTACTTACATTACATGTTCACGTCTGTACATATACAAAAATAATTTTTTTCCAACTTTTCGATTCGACATCTTATAGCTTTAGCACTCATATTCAAAGGTAGACAAAGTCTGAAAAAATTATTCTTAGAAAATTACAAATCCCCCTCCCCCCGCCGCCACATAAAATTAAACCCAAAACAAACAATACAAAAAGCAAGTTTAGGGTGTGATAGTTATCCATTAATTCAATGCGAGGCTTTTGAGATGTTTGATGGAAGCACTGGTCCCTTCAATTGTTTACGTCACTTTAAAGCTTATGCGCATGTGCTTAAAAATAATGTAAACAACAATACAAAAGGACTGGCGTGTTTGCTGCCACCATGCGTCGCAAAAGTCTCCTATTAACTTTGTTCAATTTGTTACTTTCTTGTTGTGCTTGTAGGTTTCTTCTGATTCCTGTGTTGGTGGAAACGTGTTGGCGGCGCATAATGGATGAGCTTCGGAAGTTCCCCTGCATCCTCTGTACTGCCACCCACCCAGTGCGATTGAACTATGTTTGGATCAGTTCCTGGCCCTGTTCATTCCAACAGCCCAACCCCCCAATCTGAACCTTTCTATTAATGCTCCGGTATGGCATATGGTATTTTTAGTACTCTTCTAAGAGCTTGAAGTGGGAGTGGTAGCAGATCTGTTCGCCGCCTCCCTGTCCCAGACACTTGAACTGTATAGAACGTAATTGACGTAAACATGTCATAATGAACAACTTGCTGGGGGAAAGGGGGTGATCTTGAGATTAGATGGAACTTTCAGAGCTTACTTGAGGTAATCATTGAGCAATCTATTTTGTCCGTAATGCCCTAGCTCTCAGATGGTATGCAGTTCAATTCCTGACTTAACGACACTCATTGTAACCTACGATGCATCATCGTATCCTTACAACATGTCGCATCTGAAACGCGTCCTGCAATTCATTTCACAAAATGCGTCGTAAGTGCGAGCCGTCGTAAGTGCGAGCCGTCGTAAGTGCGAGCCGTCGTAAGTGCGAGCCGTCGTAAGTGCGAGCCGTCGTAAGTGCGAGCCGTCGTAAGTGCGAGCCGTCGTAAGTGCGAGCCGTCGTAAGTGCGAGCCGTCGTAAGTGCGAGCCGTCGTAAGTGCGAGCCGTCGTAAGTGCGAGCCGTCGTAAGTGCGAGCCGTCGTAAGTGCGAGCCGTCGTAAGTGCGAGCCGTCGTAAGTGCAGGTCATCCAGGCACAAGTATATATACGTACGTGTAATGAAAAACATTTAAAGCTGAAATTTTCATCGTCACACCTCTTACTTTAGATATACATGCACTGAAGTTGAACTGCAACCACCCGTCAAAAAAAAAATTACTCAATAAAAAAAAAAAAAATCTGAATTGTCTTCGGGTCTGTGAATATGCTTAACCTCTTGGCTTTCATAAAATTAAACTTTTAAATCGATTCCTTTATAAATCAATTGCAAAATGTTCCTTGTTTTGGATTATCAATAGTTTTATCACATGTTCAACCTTCCTAATTTCCTAAGCTGAGTTCATGCAATAATGTATGTCACTTTGTTGAGACAATGAGAGTAAATTTAATCATCCTAATTCAAGAGTATTGCTGATTAGTTTCAGAGAATTTAAATTTCCTGCATTACATGTATACAATTTATAGTGAAGAATGGCTGTTGTAAAGCTTCACCTCTCTGAAAAGTGTTTTTAAATGATGTGAATTAGTTGTGAAATAAAGAATGTTCTTTGCAAAACAACAATTCGTATTGTTTTGTTTAAGCTTGAGTCTATTTTCAGCAACACCCTCCAGAATATTCATAGGGGTTAGTGTCCCATACTAAACTCAAATTCATGTTTGGATTGTGCTTTATTCCTCCATGTGCATACACGTACAGTAGCAAAGTTTGGGATTGTTTTTATTGTTCCAGAATGAATTTCAGCCTAGAGCAGACTGTTCTTTCTTTGTAAGATACTCTTTTTTGTATTTTATTTGCATTCTTGAAGTTTCTTGTGATAGAAAATGCGTTATTCTTACGGGTTTTGAGGCCGCGGTGTCAACGCGGACTGTACGTAATATCATGTACATGTACAATGTACATGTACATTGGGTTCACACACGTACATGTACGTAATGCGCACAGTACATGTACGTGTACGTAATTCATATAGCGCACACAAAGCATGCAGAGCCAGGCCGGTTGGTACCCGCGCGTCAGTTTGAATGTACTAGCGGCATAACAAATTGTAAACCAGCGATCCAAAGTTCGTATCCTCCGTGAAACACAGAATTGTAGCGTAACTTTCAGCGCCTAGAATTTCGTTTTCAATTGTGTCCCAGCCAAGAACAAGTATGATTTGTGTTTAATAATTACTGAATAATAGCAGTAATATCAAGATATCTTCGGAAGCACCGGATCAACGTTTCTTCAAGGATCGTTCTTAAGTCCTCGCTACACGATAAAATTCACAGAGCACAGTAAAAATTTCAGCGAAAATTCACCGAAACAAACAATGTGAGATAATCTGTCACCCTTTTTTATTTATTTATGAAAGAACATATCACTCTTCGTCACCCTCTGTCATTAATAATTGTAAAAAAAATGTTTCAAATGTCTATTTTTGACATTTGTTTCGACGGAACATCGACACATTTTTTCCGAACATGGAAAGCGCCATGTTGTGTGACGTCACAGGCGCATTCGAGTTAACAAATACCAAACTAACGCATCACAGACACTTTGTGTGTGCGCTATGCAAGTGAAACTGCCGTGAACAGAGGGTAACAAGTGGGTGCTCGTCGCTGGAGATTATTTCTCCAAATGGATGGAGGCCTATGTCCTCCCAAATGGCCAAGCTCCCACCGTGGCTAAAGCTTTTGTGACAAACTTTGTATGCCGGTATGGGGTACCTCGGGAGTTACACTCCGACCAGGGGCGTAACTTTGAGTCTGCTATCTTTTCGGAAATGTGCAAGATCCTTGGGATAAGAAAGACCCGGACAGTGCCGTATAACCCCAAATCCAATGGGTTAATCGAGAGATTTAACCGTACACTGATAACCACAGTGTCAATGATGCCTGATACGAGCCGTGGCCAGAGGGACTGGGATGAACAGTTGCCATTTGCTACATTTGCCTATAGGTAAGTTCCTCAGGAGTCCACGGGAGAGACCCCGAATATGCTTATGCTCGGACGGGAGGTTGCGTTGCCAATAGACTTGACGACGGAGACACCACCTTTGAGGGGAGATGAACCTAACACAGACTATGGAGAGGAATTGAGGCATCGCATGCAAGTGGCTCATGACCGAGCCAGGCAAGAACTCAGGTTGAGTGCGAGGCATCAAAAGCGCACGTACGATAGACAGAGGATGCAAGGCACAAGGAGGGAACATTCGTCTGGCTGTACGACCCCTCTAAGAAGAAAGGGTTATCGCCCAAGTTGGTGAGCCGGTGGAAAGGGCCTTTCCTAGTGATCAAGAAACTTTCGAAGGTGACGTTTAGGATACAGAGGAAAAACCACGGGGCGAATGCAGGTAGTGCATTCAGACCGACTGAAGGAGTTTCAGGGTAAGGCATTGGAGGCGTGGCAGGTGCCGCCACTCAGAGACAAAAATGGACGCACAAGAGCCACCACAGGAGTTTAAGTGCAAGCAGTGTGACCGCACTTACCAACAGAGGCCAAGTCTAGCTCGCCACGTTCGGACAGAGCATGCGGCGAAATCCCTGTTTGCCTGGTGCCGCCGTTGTTCAGTCCGATCCAACAGGAAGGGCAATCTTAGACGCCACTACAGCAAGGAACACCCTGAGCATCTGGATGAGGTGGATGGGATTGCGCTTGAGACAGAGGCGGAACGGATGGCGCAGCCGAGGAAGACGCTTTGACTAAAGCTATCCCGGAGGGATCTTGGAGATTGTGCGTCCTGGAGTGAGGCGCGGGAGATGTTCTAGGGGGAGCGAAGGAATTGCTCTCGGAGCAGGAGTGCAGGGAGCAGCAGCCGACCTCGCGAGAAGAAGGAGGAGACGGCAAAGGAAACGCCGTCCGTTGACAGGGGAAAAGCTAAGCATCGCCAGGCCCCGTCAGCGACTGAGTCCTCGGCTAGCCAAGCTGAGGGTAATGCTCCACTGGATCTATCCGTTCGTGCTCCAGCGCAGATTCCAGCAGAGATCTCGTTGTCACCGTCTCCCATGTCGGTCTTTGGGGAGGCTAAGGAGGCGCCACGGCCCTTCGTACGAGCTGGAGGCGGGAAGCCACGTGGAATGTTAGCCATGATGGAGGTCAACGAGGGTACAGATGGAGAATCTCCGGAGGTAGAGGCGACGTCCCCACCGGATGCGGTGCCGGCCAAACCCATACAGCTGCCAGCCATGAAGGGAAAAGTCAAGAAGGTCGTCGAGAACACCACAACCATCCGCTACGACACAGATGGGAAGAAGGTCGAAGAGATCCGGCAGCATCGAGTATACCACGTGGAATTCGAGCATGACTTCCAGAGCGGCACCTCCTAGAGTTTCTAATTTGAGTTCTTCAGTTTCTTAAAAGTTATCTACCGTTTTATAAAATTTATATTCATCAAAAGTTTCTAAAAGTTTTGTATTTACCTAAAAGTTGTTACGTTTTGTATTTATCTAAAGGTTTGTTAAGTTTTCATATAGGGACTTCACCTCATTGGTTGCACACAATCGGCGCGCGAGCGGCAGTGCGTGTTTAGACAACAATTTATTTATTTGCTTGTAATCAGTTAATTATTGAGGGTACAATTTAATCCATAACTGGGAGGGTCATGCAGCAGTACGTAATTGAGTGATAATTAAAGGAGGTCACATCATCATTATTTCCTTGTCCCAATTACTCTTGTCCTGTGTCATGTCTGTCCCCGAGGAGGTTTACTGAGGGTCCAGTCGTTAGCCCTGTGCATTAGGCGGTACATTTCCGCCAAACGGGCCTACTCCACCGGTCTTGGGTCTCTTAAAGGAGGTACCACACCTGCTGGGTGACCACCGGGGGAACAAATCGTCCGTGGTAATTTGTACATTTCGAGAAATGACATATCGCATTCTGGAAATGACGTCGTCGTTTTGTAGCTTGGCTTCTGGATAATGTTTTCGTATTTAGATTGATCGTCTTTGTTCGTCTGACGTTTTCCCATTGTCTTACCAAACACGCTGTTATTCATGAGCTTAAAAAAGTCCTTTTCAAAATCAGAGGTCGCTTTTGTTATGAGTTGCCTGTTTTCGTTGATGTAAGATGCCATCCAAGGCATTTGCTTAAATTGTAGCGCTCGAAGCACCTTTTTAAGTTTCAAACCGAGTTTCAGATACAACTGCAACGTGACGAAACATATTTTTGTTGAGGATTAAGGGAACACGTTAATTTTTGCACGTTGCTACTAGGTTCGGTATCCAGTAACTCGTTTTGATAATCAGACATCCATTCTTTAGGTATGACGATATTTTCTGGCGCTAGCAGGTAATCGTTGTGTAGATCGTGAAGATTGTCTGGGTATTCTAAATCTACTTCAAAGCAATAACCGGTGTTTGACGTTTTCCTAAGAGATAATAATTTTTCCGCGGTGAACTGTGTCGTGGTGTACCATTTAAAATCTTTGTACGGTAGGTATTGACTCATAGCCCAACCGTATAGATTATTTGCGTCTAGGTAGGTGATGTAACTCGACGGCTCGTTTGGATTATGGTCGGGTAGGTATTTGTTGTTGGCTTTGTGGTATCCCATACCACCCACGCTCGATATCCCACCGCGTTTCGCTTTCTCAAAAAATAAATGTTTGTCTACATTGGTCAACAACTCGAGTTTAACTTCCGAGTGTTTTAACAAGGCGTCCCACGACAATCCTGGTGCTGTGTAGTAATTAGCCGGATCTAACGCGTAGTTTGTAATACACGTTTGCCTAAAGTTTTCAAATACGCAAGCCAGTAATAGTGTATCAGTAGTGACGTACACATCGTGATATCCCCCATGTTTTTAACTTCAAACTCGTTCCACGTCAGTTTAGCTCTGTCATAGTCCTCTCGCGATATATTTTCGTCTTTTAGGCTGCTGTAAAATTGTTTGATGGGGGATAGACTGGTCTTTTGAAATCTGTCAAACGAGTCCATGTCTTCGTACGGATAAACTCCTTTTTTGTAACAATGAGTCGATGTTTTGACAATTAACATGTTCTCTGAGTAGTTAAGCGACTCTCTTGGACAGGCTTTAGATAATCTATCCAACGAAGACGCCATAAAATTAAACGAGTCTATCAATTGCATATTTCCGATCGAAAACGAAATATACTTTTTCCGAATTTTTAGCGATAACTTGCTTTCCTTTTTATCCTCGTACTCTGAAATACTCTGCATGATCAAGTGAGCGTCGTAATTTTGCAGATTGCTACCTCAGACACACTTTAATTGAGTGCTTATTCAACTAGTACTTAGTTACAATTATGCTAACTTATATAGTTTTTCCTGTTATTTTTCCTCTTTTGTTTTCGTGAAAAGTTTTTTTTTTCTTTTTTCTTTATATTTCTTCTTTTTCAGCCATTCCTCGTAGCATTTGTACACGTTTTTACAGTGGAAGGCACTTTGGGCAATAAAATCAATCCGATTGACCTATACTTGGCACACACTTAGACCAGTATCTGAAGATGTGCGCCGAACATTGACGTCATCACGTGACCTGTGACGTCACAATATACGTGCATATATTGAAAGCCTATATCTCCATAACTACATGTCCGATTGGGTTGAAACTTGGTATGTACCTAAACTGGGATGTGTTAGTGACGTCACGATGACGCCATCACTTGACATGTGACGTCACATTAAAATTGCCTTTTTAAAGGTCAATATCTACAGAACTTCAGGTCTGATTGGGTTGAAACTCATGTGAAGTCATATTCAATTTCATATTTTGAAGGTTTATATCTAAAGAACGACTGGCCTGAAAGTCGGTATATATGTCGCGATGATTAATCAAGTGACGTCAGATTGAATTGTTAATTTCATCTCCATCTTAATTTATTATGATGTATAAGTTTCAGTCCATGTGTTAATTTTGTGATTTCTGTGATTTCAGATAATCAACCTAAAATTTACTCCAATAAATTTCGTGTCAGTCGTCCTTGGTGTTATTTTTGTTTCTTGTGCGTGGAGTGCAGGGCAGTTTGTTTTCTTTCCTCCATTGTCCCTAAGGTCTTGTACTTTTATCATGTGGGTTTCCCTTCAATTCGATCACGGTGTCAATTCTAACAGAATTGAAGGCCACCTTTAGTGGTGACCCCCCCCCCCCCCGCAAACATTCCTGGATTCACCCTTTAGGATTTTAGTCAAGTCCGCCAACACTGCGTAGCAATGTTTAATAATAGCCGTAGCCTAGTTGTCACTTTGTGATTGGACAATTAACGACGTCCAGTTGTTCGCAGTTTAATAACTCCAACGCGAGTACGACGTATACGTATCATATGATATTTTTTTCCCTTTTCCGCATATCGTTTTTTTTTGTATACAGTGTATGAACACGCCCGTACATAATGTATCCTCGAGTCACCATAATTGACGCAGATAACGCTTGCAACGCACGCGCGTTGTCCAACGCAAATTGAATGCGAGTGCGTCAAAACACATCTTCGTCGTTTTAGGTGGACTGACGATACATGATACGTACGTCCATTGAATCGAACGTCGTTAATTGCCCAATCACAAAATGGCAACAAGGCTACGGCTATTGCGCAGTTCCGCGAACCGTCAATTCCATCATACGAAGTGACGGGTGCGAATTACGGTCATGGAGTACATTTGGTAGCAGAAAATAAAATTGCCCAGATTCGCGGCATACCGATGCTGGCCGGCACGCGAATTTCTTTTCCGTAGGCGGGATGCTCCAAAGTCATGAATAAGTCAATAGTTTCGATCAGGCCAATATGTTTATTCATGAAACAGAACAATGATATCAAGAGCATTGTTGTTATTAGTCCACCAGTTACCTTTAAAGCTTATGAAAATACGGACGTCTTGGAGCTACCACACAATAGCCTAGTGGATGGCGTGATGAGCTATAAATATACAAAGATCTCTGGTTCGAATCCACGTCGTCGCTGCTCATTTTCATCGACGGTTTTTCTTCTCTGAATTTATGGTTGAGATAATTTTATTTTAAGGAGAAAAAAAAAAAGAGAACGAGAACCTAAGTGTCTTGCAACGATTCAAAGGAAAACTGAATTATGCATGACTATGGAGCATCCGGCCTACGAAAAAAAAAATCGCGGCCGGCGCATGAACGTTTATGATTAGTAAAGTGATATTGCACCCTCAATGTAGTAAAATTTGGGGTTTATAATTCAACGGGAAACAGACAGGTGACATGAATATCTTCTTTCATTATAACGAGTCAAACTTTTGACAGTCCAGTTGTATCACAAGTCAATTCCAAGAACCATTCTGTTGCCAATTGACGGATGCGCATTGTTGTCACGGACGTACTTGGTTGCAAAAGAGAAGAATCCGTGCTACCAAGATTTGTCTGCACGGTACTGACACTGATATTATATTGCGCCCTCAACGTTACAAACTTTAAGGTTTAATATTCGCCGTGCAAAGCCAGACGACTGCTGTTGACAAATGAAATGATGCCCTCAGAGCGCTACATATATGAATAATAATTTGGGAGGACGCGGCTACAACGTGGTCGGGCTGCTGGCACGTAAAGGCGCCTATGGCTGCCGGTCACATCGACCCATATGACCACGGAGCACAGCCTGAGATCGAAAGTGTTTGATTTTCCGGAGGAAGGAAAACCGGAGGGCCCGGAGAAAAACCCTCGTGGCACAGGAGAGAACCAACGCACAACTCTACTCACATGCAATCCGCGGCCAGGATTCGAATCGTGGTCACCTTGGTGAGAGGCGAGCGCTTTACGCACAAGCCACCCATGCCACCCAAAATAAAGTTACATAGCATATAAGTCTAAATTTCAATTCCTGGAAATATTTGACAATTTTTCTTCATTGAATTATATATATATATGGTCTATCGTAAAGTTATTAAACACTCCATTCAATTACTATCATTCAAAGATGTTCGTTGTATTCAAATGTCTTGTTTTGAAACAGTTAGTGACTCTATTGTTTATGTTCATTCGTATATGCAAAATCTCATCATGCATCACTCGTTCATCGAATGATATGACTGATATGACGCATTCTATATTTCACAACCAATTATTATTTAAAAAAGGTTCATTTACAGAGGTGCAACTTCACAACAGCCATATTTTACAAGTAAATAAAGTGCACGTGTAATGCAGGCATGAACTCAACTAGTGAAATCAGGTTTGGCAAGTGATAAAACTATGGAAAATCTGAAAAATTAAATAGGGTAGTTGCAGTTGATTCAAGAAAGTGATTCATAAGTTAAACTTTATGAAAGGGCAAATGGATTTAAGCATAACCTCACACCTGAAAACAGTTAAGTTTATTTTTTTATATTTATTTATTATTAATATTTTGTTGGAGAAAGGAGATGCAGTTCAACTGCACTATTTCATGAGTGGTGGTGATGGAAATTTCAAGTTTCAAATTGTTGCTTCATTAAAATTTCACATACTTACGTGTACACGTACCTGGATGACCTGCAACAGATTTACAAAGCACTAAATCACTTCGCAATTTAATGCAAACACAGCCCACTGTCACGGTGAAGTTCTTTTCCAGTGTGAATGCATCATACATCGTCAATTTTAATTGTTAAATATTTTAGAAAAGTTTTCACAAATACAATTGACGACTCTTTGTTGACTTTTCGACTATTTACTGTTCTTTGAATAAATACATAACATGAAAGTACATGTACATGTAGTCACCTTTTGTCCTTTGAATACACTACGACGTGTCGCACTTACAGCGTATTTTGTGAAATGAATCACAAAATGCATTATCCTAGGGATACAACGATGCATCGAAGGTTACAATAAGTGTCGTGAAATCAGGTACAGATTGTCATCATCACCACGAGCGACACTCTTGCACCCGTGTGTGCGTTGTACGCGCGCGTGTTTACAGAACCGGAATATTTTGGGTTTTAAGAACTGACATCCGCCACAGTGCGGCACTTTTAGAGCGCACCCCGTACATTTTTGTTTTCACGAACTGACACCCGAGCATGATGCGGCAATACATCTATCCGTGTACTTGTTCGATTATACATGTACAAATTTTTCATTAAAAAGCGATTTAATAGGTAAACTTAAGATTAGTGTCAGTTCGTGAAACCGAAAATGCATGGGTGCGCTCTAAATGTGTCGCACCGTGGAGGATGTCATTTCGTGAAACCCAAATATCCCGAATCTGTAAATACGCACGCGTGCAGCGCACTCATGGGTGCGCAAGTGTCAGTTTGTGGTGACATTGACAAGATATATATACCATCTGAAATGGCATTAAGGACAAAACAGAAATTGTCCTGATCAAAGATTACCTACAGTTATCTCCTAAATTCCCAAACAATCTCAATTCTCTCACCCCCCGGCCCCCCCCCCCCGGCAGTAAGATATTAATTATGAAATGTTTACGTCAACTATGTTATTTAAGCATCTGGGACAGGGAGGCAGCGAACAGACTACACCTACCACTCCCAGTTCAGATCACACTAAAAATACATGTACTCCACACCATGGACTATTTAGAAAGGTTCAGATAGGGGGTTGGGCTGTTTGAATGAACATGGCCATGTCATGGCATGGTCAGTAACTGATACGGAGTTCAATCGCAATGGGTGGGTAGTACAGATCAGATGCGGAGGAATCCAAAGCTCGTCCATTATACGCGGCCATGCATGTCGTTGCCATCTTCAATCCAGAAATAGGAAGAAGCTCTTCAAAACCTGAAAGCACAACAAGAATATAACAATGGAACAAAGTTAATGGGATACTTTGAGATGCATGGAAGCAGCAAATACACCAGTCCTTTTCTGGTGTTGACGTCAATTTGCACATGTGCACAATAGGTTAAATGTGACGTTAAAAAAAAATGAAAAGGACAGGTAAAAGGAAGCGTCTCAAAAGTCTCTGTTAAAAATTATTGCCAGGTTATTTTGAAGATTGTTGTCTGTGCCTTATCTTAAACAACTTTGCTGGGATTTTTCTTGCATTGAATATGAGTGTTAAAAACTATAGAAGATAAGAAAGTTTGATATTTTATCTTTTTTTCTATAGGCACAGACATACATGTAAACATGTACATGTACATACATGTACATGATGTATGTACATGCATATACATGTACATGTAGGATTCAGACTTTTAGTAAAAAATTACAACCATACCATGATCAATTTCTAAGTAAAATAATATCAAGATGCTCACCGATGAAAGTTGTCATATTTCTGAAGGTATCCTTCGTCAGGGCAGGGTAGGTCATCTGCGTGTCATGGTGGAATGCCGTACACTCCGCATAAGAAGAAACGTAGGCCAACCTCCTCCACAGCGTCCGAGAGACAACCAATAGGTCTAGATGGCAATTAAAGTACACATTCAAGTTCATGTACAGTTACGTGACTTTTGTGTTTGCACACAACAAGAACAAGAGCATGCATTACATGGGTTTCGAGTAAACTCGGTACCCAACAACCACAAGACTGTTAGTGACTCGGTCCCTAACTGACGGGGTCTGACCGTCTGAGACAGCATGGCCAACTCAGTTTCAGGTCAACTTGGTCCCAGGTACAAATATATAAAGTCGGTCCAATGTCAACTAAATCTCAAGTCATTTTAGTCCCAGGTCAAATTTGAAATTAATGGAAAAAATACTATACAATTATATGACTGAGGGCGAAAAAGAAATAGCCTAATGACGGCCCTCGCAATGTAACCTACATGTTGGGCCTACATGTCAAATCCTGTGTTTACGCAACATACAGTACACAGTTTCCTTGAGAAGTTTTCAAGAACATTATTAAATGAGCAATGTCAGGCTCCTGCCTGCAATGAATGACCTCCATTCCTCCATCATCATGTTCCTGCATGATGCATGCCAGCAAATCCTGACAACGCTGACTATAATTTACATGAAATGATACTGAATAAACAAAAGCATTGCCTGTTTAAGGAATGCATTGTGATTATTTATTGCGAATACGATCTTCTGGGTAATTGCAACTAGCAAGGCACACTGAGCAGAAATATTTCTTAGATGAAAGTCTTCTACATCCACGAGTCGTTGCGTAGTCCAAAAGTGCGTGCTGTGGGATACCTCAAGGCGCCTACGCTACGACTGTTTCATGTACGAAATTACTGTAATGACTTCCTGTCATGGCGCGGCGTACGTACACAAAATCCTTGTGTCGCAGGCTAAAAACAAGGAGAGACTACAAAAACTACATCTTCTGAGCAGAGTAAATACATAATCTGTAGGCTTACCTTTGAGATTTCCGTCCGAATCTCCGAATTCATGCCAAAACATGGCCACGAAGGTCCCCACTCATCACGCCATGACACTGCATGTACACTTCGTACGTCGCGACTTGACGAATTCCTGTTTTATTCACCCTCAATATTGGCTAAAATCTCACGAAGGCATGTCGACCCAAACCTTTCGTCCATATCAACGTGAACCCAGATAACCCATTTATTGATAGAATGACCAAGTATGCGTCACAAAACAGCATTTTACTATAAAAGTTATGTTTTCTCTAAGTGGAAATGACGGCACGAAAACGCTAAATCGTACCAGGTCACAAGTCACACGCTGCATAGCAAACACACATTATCAGAATTTGTGCACGCTAGATGGCAACTGTCGACCGTACATAGCTTCATTGATGGTTTGTAGAGCCTTATTTGGTAATCTGTTGCATATTCATTTTAATAAACCAATCATTCTCTATATCTTTCGCGGGGTATTTAAATCCACCAAAAAAACAAAGGGATCGCTGCGCGTAATGTTATTTACATCGCGCTAGGTTGTCACGTGGTATTACCACTAACTCCAACTCGCCAAGAGAGGACGTAATTTTTTATGCGTGAAACTACCGTGTGGAATCGATTACACACCTAAGAACATTTTTATCGTTTATCTTAAGTGGGGCCAGGGAACCAGACTACAGAAACATGATTTGTTTTTCTGCGTTTTTCCAGCATCTACAGACCCAAATCTTCAAACAAGTCAATGTGTAACAATATTTGCTTGAAATACTGACCCCCAAATCCGTTTATTTTTGAAAATTACAGCAAATGCAAATGTTGTATTGAAAAGAATGTAAAATATCGATTATATTTTAATGAACATCAATTAAAGCCGGATACATATTGCATCATTTTTCACACCAAATAGCTACTGTTAATACTTTGGTGATCAGCTCTTGGTCTACTCTTTTGAAATGATGCCTGTGTTTCATCATTCGCATGGTAGGGGATTCTCATAATTTTGCCTGAAATTTGATGATGTTCTATTTAAATGTGCAAATGTTAAACTGTTTTATCTCCACACATTTAAAAGTCATCAAGAAGTTCAAATCTTTCATCAAGAATAAAGGGTCACTGACAGAAGACATGTAGCTTCTGACCTAAACGTCATGCAAGTGGTGGCTCACATGGCTGACATAACTGAGGTTTGGTTGACAGCTGATTTAGCCTTCGACATCATAGCGATGCAGGAGGTGGCTCACAGAACTTGGGCTTGGATGACAGGTAATTACCAGCCTTCATCATGATAAGGATGCAAGAGGTGACTCATAGGTAGCAACTTTGATGACAGGTGATTAGTAGCCTTCAAAATTATAGTGTTGCAAGCGGTGACTCAAAGGCCAAAGCTTAGACGACAGGTGATTAGTAGTTTTCAATGTTCATCATAGTGATGCATTAGGACTCGCATCTTCTAGCTTGGATAACAGGTGATTAGTGGCCTTCAACACCATAGTGATGCAAGAGGCGACTCACAAGCTCAGGCTTGGACAACAGGTGATTGGTTGTCTTGAACATCACAGTAATGCAAGGCGTGACTCACAAGCTGAGGCTTGGATAACAGGTGATTAGAAGCCTAGAACATCATAGTGATACAAGAGGTGACTCACAAGCTGAGGCTTGGATGACAGGTGATTAGAAGCCACAAATATCATAGTCATGCAAAAGGTGGTTTTCAGGTAAGTGGTTTTTTTAATGTATTTTTGTAAAATAAAACTCTGCTGGCTGTTGATTTCTTATTGGTACGTGATGCATGTGAGTTGTTAACTTGTGACTGTGATTGAAACTGGCACTTGTCGACAAAAAATGTGATAAAAATGAGCAAGTTTAGATTGTAGGCCTATTTGAAACTTGGAATTCCTTTGAACTTTTCACTTGTATTTTGTAATTTATATTTAATTTTAATTATTTCAAACAGTAGGGTTTAGTCTAGTCTGTAGTTTAAGGCCTGTTTTGAGTACTAATTACTATAGCTTCTAAAGCAGTTTGTTTATGAATAAGGTATATGATCAATATCCTTATTCATGCAAATTGTTTGATCGGGTTTACCACCCGCAGGGAGACCTCTGGTCATTTTTTTTTTTAACTTGACTCGACCCTACTTGTTTTGTCTGCTTCAATCAAAAGTTAATAGCATATCTACGTTTACTTAGTTTTAGGACTAGTATTCTCTATTTTTTTCTGATTATAGAAAACCTGCATCATCGAAACCTGCATCACTGGAATCAGAACGGGTTGAGGTGTCACCTCCATCCTCTGGCACTGCGGATCAACCAGGTCCATCTTTGGCACACACTGTCACCAGCCAGGCAAAAATAACCCGCAAGACAAAGACCGCGACAGTTGATGAGTGGGGATTTGATTGGATCAAGTACAACAGCAGCAATGGATATCTAACAAAACTTTGGTGCATTTATTGTCGTGAGCATCATGGTGACACTCCCATACATTCAGGGCAAAAGCAACTGTGTGACTTAGACGCATACACAACTGGAACAACAAACATCAAGAAAGACACTGCAACAACACACAGTCTTTCTAGGACACATATGGTTGCAGTAAGGGCCAAGGAGGGCAAGAGGAAGGAAGCATCCATCCTCCAAAACCTAAATGAAATGACCCTACGAACAAAGGAGAGAATGTGTCGCCTCTTTGATATCGCCTACTGCGAGCTGCCATTTACACTCTACCCAACACTCATTGCCATTGAAGAGAAACATGGGGTCCACACGGGAACCACCTACAATAACAAGAAAGCGCGTAGGTCATTTGTTAGCCACATTGCTGGAGTCATGCTTGACAACATACAAAGGCAGTTCCATGATGACAATTTTTACTGCTCACTACTTTTTGACGGTAGCTCAGACGAATCCCAGTCTGAGAAAGAGGTAGTGAGCATAAAGATCATTGAGGATGGTGTTCCTCGTATAAAGCTGCTTGGGTAAGTTTGTGTGACAATTGAAAATGCATGTATATTACTACCCTTCAGTGCTTTCATATTGAGTTTAATTTATCTGAAATTTGGTTTTAACAGCAAAATCTTGGATAAATAGCATTTTCCCTTGTATACTGTTATACATATTTTTTGTTTTGTTTCTCCACTACTCAGAATTACTGAGCCCAGCAAGTGTGATTCGTCAGAGGTGTTCAAGGCAATCAACCAGAAGTGTAAAGACAGCAATCTCGACTTGAGCAACAGTTTGGTGTCTGTTGCAGCAGATGGTGCTGCAGTTAACTTCGGTAGGGTGAATGGCATCATGACCAAATTCAATCAGTCCATAGGCCCATGGATGATAAAGATGCACTGTGTGGCACATCGCCTGGAGCTCTCCTTAAAAGATGCATTTAAGGATACATACTTCACTCAGGTAAGAGTTACATGTATGTGATGGAGAAAATACAATAAAATTGTTATTGACAAGGGCAGAGATAAATACAAATTACATAAATTACAATAATACACATCTGAAAGTTGAGGAGTCTTAACTTAAAAACTAGTTAAATTTTTAACTGTTAATGGTTTTCACATAAATTTATCTTAAAACCTGTTGCCTGCCAAATTGTAAATGATGGTTGAATTATGAATTTATAGTAATTGCTTT
Organism: Patiria pectinifera; assembly: GCA_029964075.1. NCBI lineage: Eukaryota > Metazoa > Echinodermata > Asteroidea > Valvatida > Asterinidae > Patiria > Patiria pectinifera. The sequence goes on from CM057135.1 coordinate 7,189,170, forward strand.
GCCTTTTTCCTCTTGAATTTATGTAGATTGATGAGCTCATGATGAGGCTATATTATCTGTACAAGAGATCTCCAAAGAGGTGGCGGGAGCTGAAAGCTGTGGCTGGCATACTGAAGAAGCATGTTGTAAAACCAGCGCGGTCACAGGGTACGCGATGGATTGACCACTGGCGAAAAGCCCTCACATGCCTAGCTACTAACTACCAGTGTGTGGCCACACAATTTGAGGAGCAAGCTACTGGCGAGCGTAAAGATATACCTGCTGCAGATGCGGCAAAGATGAAGAGCTACCTCAAGCTTCTCAAATCTTGCAAGTTTGTACTTCACATGGCCTTATACCAGGATCTGGTAGATGATATGGCAGAGCTTTCTTTGCAGTTTCAGCGGGATGACCTGCCTCTTTCTTCAGTTAGAAGCAGTGTGGTGCTGGCCCAGGCATCATTAAGGAGGAAAAAGACCAAAGCAGGCCCCCATGTGAGACCCGTTCTAGCTGCAGTGAACGAGTCAGTTGATGATGACAACCAGTCAACCTTCATCTTCAATGGAGTTGAAATTGCAGCCCACGCCACAGGCCCATTCAACAGACAGACAGAGGACATTGTTGATAAGATCATCACATGCATTGGCAACAGGTTTGCCAGCTTCAAGGACGACCCTGTGCTCATGGCGACTGAAGTATTGGATCCAGAAAACTTCCCATCACAGTCAGATGAACTGATCGATTATGGCCTCGATGAGATTCAAGAGATGTGTGACCACTTCAGACCTCTGCTCAGCCAGAAAGGATGTGACATCACCCATGTTGAAAGAGAGTGGATTAAGGTGAAGCATGACATCAAAAAACATCACAAGAATGACAAGTTCCTTCCACTCTGGAAAAAGATGTTGGTGGAGAAAAGCGCCAAATACTCCAACTTCCTCCATCTTGTACGCATCGTATTGGTACTGCCTGTTGCAACATCCCAAGTTGAACGCCAGTTCTCGTGTATTAAGCGAATCCTAGGAGACTGGCGTCTCAGTTTGAAAACAAATACCATCGAGGACTTGCTTCGTATCTGTAGCGAGGGGCCTGAACCACAAGTCTTCAACCCTGAACCAGCAGTGGCAAGATGGTGGTCAAGTGGGAAACGCTTCAAGCGCCCTCATATTAAGCCATATGGCCCCAGGTCATCACATCTTGAGTCCGATGCATCAAGCAGTTCAACTTCTGACACAGACAGTGACGACGATCTTATCTCTGATCTTATCCCTGATCTTGATGAAGCGTCGTTCTCTGACATCATCAATGAGGATGATGTAGAATAGTCCGATTAGAGACTTAACCAAATGATCCAAGTACAAGTACACTGTTGGGCATAAAAGATGTTTAAAGTGTAATAAGTATTAACCCTAACTTCACCAAAAGCTACAAAACACTACTGAGTAGTAACCTGTAGTATGCATTTCTTTCCATACAATTAAGACAACGTATGCATTTAGCCTCCGTGCCCCTTCCGCAAATATTATTTGGCCTTGGTGCCCTACCTACTGGCCTTGGTGCCCTCCATAATTTTGCTTCATTCAAGGCCAAAGTGGCCTTGCCCTAAAATTTCCCAAATTCAAGGCCTGTACTATACCAATATTTGTCCACAATTTGATTTGGATTTAATCCCCCAAATGCAACTGGACCCAAACCCCTACAATAGCAGTCAAGTCACATTACCAGCGACATGATAAATCATATGCAATCTTGGCAACTTTGGCAGACAGACTTGCAGCCTGATTTTAAGTTAATGCATGCACCAGAGGTTTGGCGAAAATATCTTGGGTCTGGCTGCTAAAGTTAAGCCCGGTTCATACACGCGAAAACAAGTGCGAAGCGAAATTGATGTCGTCAACAATGGTGGACGCGCTTCGAATGTATTGTTGACGTCATCAATTTCACTTCACTATCACTTTCGCGTGAAGTATGAAGCAGGCTTTACAAAAACTGGCTATTCCATGGATTAGGATTGGCTACATAAGCTATATAATCAAGGGTAGTGTTATATCTACACACAGGCTGTAAACAGAACTCCATGCTCATTTAATTGAAAGTTTCATAAATGGACATGTCACAACTTCAAGAACACATATCATATGCATGCGTTAAACAGATGACGTTCCTAAATTTTCATATTTTTTTGTCATGGCATCATAGATAAACTTTTAATTTCTTTGTGATGTTTTTGTTTGTATGGAATAAATAAACATGCGTTAAAAGTTGTGTGATGTTTGATTGGAAACAATGACAATATGCATCATTTCCAAACTGTAAGTGTACATCAATTAATAACTTTATCTTACCTTTTCAACCAGGCAGTTGAATAGATATGTTGGTTCTCAATACACAGCATGTATGTCTTGCACTCATCTATAGGTTCCTGCAATAACGCACAAATAAAACAAAAAAATGACATCAATAGCATTACTGGGTTAAAAAAAAAAAGCTGAAGTTTCCTTGTAAAGAAAGAACGAATTGCTTCAGCATACATGTACATCAACATCTACATTTTCGTGAGCGTGGACCTGCTGCACATCTATCATCTAATCACTGTTACCAAAAATGAACATTAATGTGGCAAAAGGTTTTACATTTGTAAACATTGTCTTTTGTGAATTATACAGTAGCTACACAGTGCACACATTCTGTGTTTGCAACATAACCACTCATGTGTGGTCACAATTAGATATGTGCTGATTCTGCCCAGCACACATCATGTGCAGTTTTAGTTATTAGTAGGGGGGCCAATGTACTTCCGTTGGCATGAAATGTTAATTTTTGGCAATTGGTTGGACCATCTTCTGGGATGTTTTAACTTAAAAAAAAAATTGATGTTGCCATTTTTTCTGACCATTTTCTGATACCTTAAACTTATTTTTCATAATATACCCCAAAACGGGTTAAAATGTACACAATATGGTATTAGAAACAGGAGCTTAAATATTGATTAAGTATCCATTTACCCCTTTGGGGTTTTTAATAAGTAACTGCTCTGGGTTTTTAATAAGTAACTGCTCTGCATGCGTTTTTAAAGTCATGTTAGTGTGTGGAGTATAAACAGCTGAATTTTCCAGTAAAATATCAACGTATTTTCGACTATTTATTAACATGACACCTTTTGCTGGAACATTACATATATGTATATACACTTTGAAATCTTGCAGCAAACACATGTTCATCTGTCTAATGTTTATAAAGGATTGTGTCCATGGCCGACCATACCAGCAGTACAAACTGCTGCAGTTTCAGAACTAAATTGAAGGATCCTCCCCCTCATCATCGTCGTCACTCGAGCAACGTGACAGGTTGGCATACAGTAGTAGGGATAGTGGGGGTACCAGATCAAAATGGAAAATCTGTGGCAAGCCTGAACACGTGGCTCTCGTTTTCAAAATCCCCCGATCCCAATTTTTAAAAAATCTGATCAAAATCCCCCGATCCCAATTTTAAGAAAATCTGATCAAAACCCCCCGATGCAAATTTTTAGAAAATCTGACGTCGGGTACCGGATCAAAATCCCCCGATCCCCCACTTATAAACAGCGACTCTAAAAAAATTCTTTTGAGAATATTAACCAGCAACCATGTATAAACGCTTTATAGAGACGAATAGCTATAGGTCAATGCTTTGTGTAAGGTTGAGTGATAAACGTTCAGATGATCGCTACAATAAAGGTGGGGCTGAGGGTGACACTCTAAGAGGAAAGGTATAACTCGGTGGATCGCCTTCATAATGTTTATTTATTCAGAATTCGAACTTGTAAGTTTTTCGATAAGAGATTTTTTTTCCTTTGCCAACCGTTCGTCTACCCGTTTGTTAACTTCTTTTTCAAAGTCTGAATCGCTTTTAATTTTTTGAAGCTTTGTGCTTGTCTTTGTTCTAATTTTCTGCTTAAGCTCATTAAATTTTACGAGCTCTCTCGTAATCAATATAAACTCTTCGTGCGATATATCTCCGTCGTTGATGGCTTGTGACACATATTCTTTAATCGTGTTAAGTTTGGAGTCTGCTAATATTTTAATCTGGTCGTGCTTTTTTAGCTTGGTGGATAATCGCTTAGACGTGATTCTAAGCAGAATATCTACACCAAAAGCGCCTATAAACGTTCCTTCTAGCACCAATCCAACGGGGGCTGATATAACACCCAAGAGAGCGGGAATACTGACAGCCCCCGCTATAGCCCCCAATCCTTCTAATCCTATCTCTACGTAATTAATAGTGTCGATCACTCTCTTTATTTTTTTTATAAGTGCGCTCTCGGTGGTCTCTCTCTTTTAAGATTAAAGATCGAATCTCTTCAATCTTTTTAAGTCTGTACACTTTTGTTTCTTCGTTACTACGTAATTGGAGTACATCTCCAGAAATATCGGGGTATAAAGCCTTACTACTCATGTTTTAATTATTATAAAAACATTTTAAAATTAAAAGATCTCCAACTCTTATCATTATACTCACACCCTTGTTGTTGATGATCTGCCCCCTTTCACCTATGATAGAAAATGTCAGTTTGTCGATTATACCGTTTTTAAGTTTCTTGAAATCTTCGACTTTATCAGGCTTGGGTTCGCGTGTAGCCACGGGTACGATTTTTAAGATGTCAGAAGGATGACCATTAAAAAAGTTTTCACTCGTACTTAATTGCGGGCAGCGAATAAACAAAAATTTAAACGGATTAACGTTGTAAGACCCCGTATACACCACTTTGGGTATCAGTCTTCCTTTGGGTAAATTAAGTAATCGAGATACTTCTCTGTTTAAGCGCAATTTGAGATTTACGTCGGTTACCACCAACGTCACATTTTTAGATTCTCTAAATATTCTAAAACTTACCCCGGGTATAGAATTTAAAATGAAATCGAACCAATCGACGTCGTACCACCCCGGTGGTATGGTGACCGAACCGGTGACTCCGGCTGGTAACGGCACTAAAAGACTCGGAGAAATAAAATCTAAATCATCACCAGATATGATAAGACTCCCCCGTATTGTTATCTCAGCTTGCCTAATTTCTCTCGCTCTAGGTTTGCTTATTGTACCTTGGATATATTCTAGCGCTATCCTTTTACCTTCCTCGATGTGCCCCATCTGTCATATAAGATGTTTGCCAAAAACTAAAGCGTATTGCGTTGTGCACCTGTAATTGGTCTTATTTGCAATTTATCGATTAAAAGTGCTTGTTGTATAGAAAGTTGTTTTTTCTTCTTTGAGTAATTCTAAAGCAGACTCTAGTCTGTCTTCCTCGTACGCTTCTATAAGATCGTTTATAACTCTATTGAAAGCATTTTCGTCGTTAATTAAATAGTCGTAGGGCAAATCACCTATCAACGATTCGATAAAATCTCTTTCTTTTCTTATTAGTGCGTCGGGGTCTAAACTATACCCATGCACTCCAACAGCAGGTTCTCTTTCAGCGGGTCTCCCATCTATATGCGTATACCAATCAATCTCCGTGGCGCTAGAAATATTAAAATATCCGGGGTTAAATATCACCCTTTTTTCGCGTACAGGTTTTTTACCGTTTAGATTATCTACAACGTCTTCTAATTTAAACGTCTGCTCATTTTGAAACAAGAGAATTGAATGCATTTATTTTAAAGTCTTTTTATATTAAAACTTAAACTAAAATAATGAGTTAAGCAAAGGTTTTAAACAGCACTAAACCCAGTGAACTTGAGGTCATAGTTAATAATACCAGCGGGTTTTAAAGCTTGTTCCCCGACTTAACCTCAGACTATAAATTGCCTCGCATCAAAACGGACAAGGATGTAGATCGTTGGAAATCACACCCCATGTCGTTAAACCAGTTAAATTTTGCGATCTACTGCGCTACTACGGGCTGCGGTGTTGGATTTGATCTTTTAAACGCGAGCAACCGTTACGTTTGGGCCATCTTTAACTTTCATTTATATTTTACGGTTAGAAAGATCCTGTACGACTTTGCCACCCCTTACCGGGAGATGACGCATTTAACGCTCTAGACAACAGTTATAATCTCAGAGCTTTTACCGATACCTGTTTGTTGTTTGGAATAGATCAAAACAAGTCTTTTAAACAGACGAGAAACACAAACTCTAACGGTTTAGGTACAGCTTATTACTGGGACACGTCTTACGTACCCGTACCCGGAAACGATTATGATACAACTGGCCTTAATCTCGAGTATAGTCAGTATCGTAAAAATATGATGAGTGGAACTAAAATGGGGTTTGGTTTGGACGATCCACCCAAGGGTTCGGGGCGTTACAGCGATTACACCGTAGCCTTTATCGAACAAAATGAATCGGTACAAAAGGCTTGGTTAGATTTTATACCCAACACGAGTTCGTTTACCCCCGCGGGAATCATAAAGATCAACGAATCAATCAGATCTGACGTGTACGCTTTACTCGGTGCGCAGGCTCAAACAAAAACGAGCGTATTATCTCCGGGCACCGGATTAGACGCTCAGAGACAATTTAACGTCATCGTTGAAGATATCATCAATGCAGTAGACGACATGGAAACGAGTATCAATCAATTTTAAGACTCTTACGCCAGAACGCTTTTAAATTTTGTCGTGAAACCGGGGTTGTATTTAATTCCATCGGATATGAACTTGAGGATTGGAATGCACGACGGCTATAACAACAATCTTCAAATCGCTACCCAGAGTATAAACACTGGTTTGGTGCCAGATTTAAACTCACAACCTCAACCGGACGACTCTTTTGATGACATCGATTACGTCGCGCCACCTACACCCTCACCAGCACCTACACCAGCACTAGCCCCATAAATGTGGCCTATTTACTGGACTGCCTCCGTAAACATAGGCCACACATCCACCATGTACAAAAACGTGTCGACGGAGCCAAATTTTGATTTTCACATTTGGGCTTACTTTGTAGGTTTTTTTTGCTTTAGAAGCATTCTCACCCTCTATATAGGCTAATCAGAAAGTGCTGCCTTTTTCAGATATCCATTTTTCGTGAAATTTCCAGATTCATTTTTACACGTTTTCGTATCAAAATTTCAACATGAAATTTCACAAAAATTAGACATCTGAAAAAGGCAGCACTTTCTGATTAGCCTATATAGAGGGTGAGAATGCTTCTAAAGCAAAAAAAACCTACAAAGTAAGCCTAAATGTGAAAATCAAAATTTGGCTCCGTCGACACGTTTTTGTACATGGTGGATGTGTGGCCTATGTTTACGGAGGCAGTCCAGTAAATAGGCCACATTTATGGGGCTAGTGCTGGTGTAGGTGCTGGTGAGGGTGTAGGTGGCGCGACCGCACCTCTCACGCTAGCGACGATGCTACTCACTATCGTGCTGATGGCTAAACTCAAAGCGGCTAAAATACTCACTACGGTCACACCTTGTTCTCTAAACAGAGTTCTAATCTTTTCCGCCAGAGTCGTGTCGCCGCCTTATATTTTATTAATCGTTTCTTTGATTCTAGCGATCTGACTTTTGAGCCCTCGTTCGTTGACTTTTGCGGCTTCTAATCTGGCGGATCTTTCAACGTTTAAGTCGCTCAATTTATCAGACAAGTCTCGTCGACCCTCTTCGCTGTTAGATTCATCGCATTCTTGTCTCGTGGCTGCAATCTCGTCATCGAGTTGAGTGAGACGAGCTAAATTAAGTTCTAGGTTACCTCTTAACGTCTGAAGACTTTTGTCTAAACCCCGGAGTTCTCTATAATTTAATCCTTCTGTTTGAGTGTCGGTGTCGCGTTCTAAATCGTCTTCAATCTCGGTTACCTCATCGGTGACTCTGGGTAGTTCTGTCATGGGGATACTCTCGGGTTGTATCAATAGAAGTTTTTTACTTTGATCGGCACTGAGTGTCTTACGATTATAATGCTTAAAACCTAATTCATCTCTAATAAAATCTCCACCGTTTAAACCAATACCTATAGTCCTCAGGCTCAAAAATACGTGTGGTTTTCTTTTATCTGTTAACCTTACTAATTTTCTACCAGCTTTATAAAATAAACCGCTTTTTTTGAAAATAAATTTTTCGTATCTCAGAGATATTGTTTTATTCCATATGTTATTAGTAATGTAAAAGTCATCAACGCGTCTATTATTGATCCTGATTCTTAATTTTTCTAAGCTGTCACCTTGAGTCTTTTGATTGGTTACGTAATCTATGTCGGTAGTGGGGATGGGTGGCGCATCAAAGTTGTCGTCCAGATTGGTCTCTGCTACATAATCATCGTCTTCATCGTAATCGTAATCATCAACGGGGTCAAAGTCAAATCCTCCCTCAGCCATTTATTTAATAAACCTATTTAAATTATGTCGTTTTCATTATACTGCCCGGTAGTATACCCTGGGCCACCAACCAATTTTGCGTGGCCAGAGCTCCACTTATAATACCCGTCAATTTACCAGCATCTTCTACGCTTAGTTTGTTTAAATCCGGCGCTTTCATTTTGAGTAGTTTATTTCCTATCATGACGTATCCCATCGAAACACCCGATATGACGGCTCCGTGGTAAATCGTATTAGCTATTCCGTTGGTGTCAAAGTTACTCATCGTTTTTAATATAATATTTTAAAAATTGTTGTTTTTATTCCATGTCTAGAGTTTTGGGTGCGCTGGGTGTAGTGGGTTGCGTTACTATTGGCACTGGCTGTACTACAGGCGCAGTTGCCTTGCCTTTTAATATCAGCAACCCCACTCCTATTATTGACGCTATAGCACCCCACATAACCCAAGAGTTGTAGTCAGGTGAGCTCGTAGCTTCGTCCGATGCCACCATTTTTGCTAATTTTAATTTCATCTGTCTATTGCGCTCGGCTAAAGCTTTACCCTGCTGTATTCGTTTAAGATTTTTAGTCTTGGTCACTCTCGTTACCGTCGGTGATGATGTTGTTTTTATCGGTTGGGGCGTCTCTGTCTCTGCTGGTTGAGCTGCAGGTGTTGCTGTCGCTTCTTTCTGATCTTCCATTTATTATATTAGGTTTGTTAAATTTTAAATGTTTTGTTGTGATTATCGTAGCAACTAGGGGTGATATTAAAATTCCGTACTTGTAACAAACGTCGCTCAACATACCAGCCATACTCGCACTTATAATAGGATCAGAACTCAAGTCGTTGGTGAGTTCTTCTTCAGAATCTATAGTGACGTTATAACCTAAAACTTGTACGGGTGTAACAACAGCTAACACTCTCGAAAATAGACTTAAAGTGTATTTGCCAACGGTTTTAACAATTTCATTTCCAAATTTTGTTTCGTACAGATGATACAGCTTTTCGAGTTCTTTATTGTCAAGAGCTTCGATATGTTTAACGGTGTATTCCTTTCTCAAGTACTTTCTAGAGTTTCCGGCTGCTACAACACCGCACAAACGATCTTTATGTTCTGCGTTGTGATCTTGTTCGTTCGTTAAAGTAAGTTTTAGGTCCTCAATTTAATTAGAAAGGAATTTAATTTTGTTGTAGCTTTTGCAACTTTGTTACAAACGCGGAGATATTCGTATGTGTAAAATGATAGATTAAGCGATGTGATGATAATAGCCAAAAACTGCAAATACTCGAATATTGCTATCATTCACCAACAGCAAAGTGTATTTTGTTGACGTTTGTTGATTAACAAATTGTAATACACGTGTAGCTTGTTGAATAGGTTGCTACTCAACTAGGTCCTATTAGTTAAGCAGCTAGGTAATTTAACTTGAGCACCTAGCTTATTTAACTTGCGCACCTAGCTTAATTTAACTTGAGCAGTAAGCTATTATTTTTGCTGATTTTGTTACAACAAAATCGCTAATAAAAAATGAGAAATTTTTATTATCATATAATAAATAGAAAGAATGACAATATTAAACGTTTGTGTTCAATGCCATAAATCCTGCAAGCTTGAACAATTCGGTATGAAATCAAACGGTGAAACTTACAAGACGTGTAATATGTGTAGGGATAAAATAAAACAAAAATATTAATCGAAATCAAACGTTTGTAAGTTTTGTAAAAGTGACGATCTAAGCATCAAACCAAATGGTGAAAAATACAAAACCTGTGATGAGTGTAGAAGTAAAATTAAACAACGACAATGTCCACATAGTCGTCAACGCTGCTTATGGAAAGATTGCGGCGGTTCTAGTATCTGTCCGCATGGTCGTCAACGATACTATTGTAAAGATTGCGATGGTTCTGGTATCTGTCCACATAATCGAAAACGCAGCATATGTAAAGATTGTGTCGGTTCTGGTATATGTTGCCACAACCGCATTCAAGGGCAATGTCGAGAATGTAAGAGTGATGATGGTAAAGCCGTAGACTTTACTATTTCGAGATGGATCAGGAGTTGCCGAAAAAAAGATAAAGAGAAAAATAGATTTAATCCAGAACTTTTCATCGATACCGATTTTTTAAGAGGTCTTACCGAAGACTACAAACATTGTTATTACGATGATTGCCGAGTCGTTTTACAGTACGATCGTTTTGGAGACGATATGGCAACGATAGAACGCTTAGATAACTCAATCGGACACGTTAAAAGTAATTGCGTGTTGGCTTGTAAAAGTTGTAACGTTAAAAGAAAATCAGACAAAAACTAACAAATGTTTTACTCTCAACGCAAAAAGCTCTTCATAACAATAAAACGTTATGAAGAGCTTTTTGCGTTTATTTATTTTTTACCCCTACTCAAGTAGCTCGTAACTAACTGGAGGTTCGGTGTATACGACCAATTTACTATATTTCACATCTCTCGAACGTCGTTTTATATAATCTCGTTCTTTAATGGGTACGACGTCATTTTCGTCTAACGCTTGATCAAACGATGTTTTATCTTTGCAGTAAAATAACGCCAACCAAGCCGTGTTTTCTCTATAATCTTTTAAAACGCTGCTGTACTTTTGAGTCAATAACCAACAGCTGTGATTTACGTGTCTTCCGCTAAACGCCATCTTGCTTAGCGCGCACGTCTTACGATATTTAATCTCTTGATCCGAAGAGCAATCGTCCACGATAAACAACGTGGCAACACCTTCGAATATTTTCCTGTAAAAATCGATCGCTTCGTTAAGCGTCATCTTGTACAATTCCGGATCGCAGAGATATACCTCGGGATCTGCGTGAATCCACTTTCTTTCGATGTACGTTTTGTTTTTAAATATGGTAGGGCAAATGATGACTATCGTTTCAAATGTATTTTTATAGTCTGACTCTAACAGATCTAAAATCCATTTGTAGCCGGTGTTGGACGTTTTCTTAAGCGTTAATATCCTATCTTCGGTAAACGGTTTCGAGGGTGTCCATTTAAAATCGCCGTACGGTAGATATTGACCCATAGCCCAACCGTACAGATTGTTGGCATCCAGATAAGCGATATAACTCGAGGGCTTGTTTGAATCGTAGTCATCGAGATATTGATTATTGGCTTTGTGATGTCTCATTCCACCCACGCTAGATATGCCTCCTCGTTTTGCTTTTTCAAAAAAAATAAGTGTTTGTCGACGTCTTGCAACAGTTCGAGTTAAGCTTTGGAGTGTTTCAATAGAGCATCCCAGGACAATCCGGGTGCGGTGTAATAATTGGCTGGATCTAACCCGTAGTTTTCTATGCACGTTCTTCTAAAGTGTTCAAATACGCCTGCAAGTAATAACGTATCGGTAGTCACGTACAAGTCGTGATATTCTCCTAGATTTTGTATATTAAACTCGTTCCACACGCGTTGAGCTCTGTCGTAGTCTTGTTGCGATATATGTTCGTCTTTTAGTCTGCTGTAAAACTTGTCGATGGGTGGTAGGCTGGTCTCTTGAAACTTATCAAACGAGTTCATATATTCGTAGGGATAAATTCCTTTATGTAATAACAAGTCAGGATGTTTAAAATGCTTTTTGAGTAGATGAAACGACTCTTTCGGACAAGCTTTCACTAATTTATCCAATGATGATGCCATAAAACTAAACGAGTCTAAAATCGTAGATTTCCTATCGAAAACGAAATATACTTTTCTGAATTTTTAGCGATCACTTGTATTTCCTTTTCGTCATCGTATTCTGTCATTCCCTGCATGATCAGGTGAGCGTCGTAATTTTGTAAATTGTGAAAAAAGACCGGTATCGGTGTACAACCGGGTTTAATTTGTAGTTTGAGGTTACAATAAGCGTGTGCGGCACCCCTATATTTACCAGTGACGTGGCAGTGATCTCTCACCTTTCTAAATTTATTAATCTTTTTGCAGTCGAGATATTTAGACTCGATAAATCCCTTACTATTTTTGTACTGATATTCTTCCATTTCTTTTATCGTCTTGGGTTCTCTGGGTTTCTGGCACTGACAGTTGCTCGAGTAATTGGGATAAATTGGTTTCTCGCAAATCCAACACGTGTTTGTTTTATCATGATGTTTTTTATCTCGCTCAGTAAATTCAATGGGTTCACAAAGATTAAATATAGCATTGATGTCTGACTGTAATTCTAACACAGTTTTTACAAACTTTGATGCAGCGTCTTTGCCTCTATAAGTCTCTTGATACACATTTTTACCGTCGCATCGGACGACAACTAGCGAATAACCGCTTGCTTTGTGAACGTTAATCTTTTTTGTGTTTGTCTCTTTGTCTGAGTGAGTAGGTTTAGATGTTAGTGTCTGTGTGGGTGTTGTTGTTTGTAATATGGATTCAAAGTCAGCATAAATTACAAATGGTGCTTTTTGTTTGTGGCTATAGTTTTTAAATTCTAATATCGGTACGTCTCTTTCGCCTGGTTTCCCGTCTATGTATTTTGGTTTACCCGTCGGAAATACAATGTTTGATGGATGTGCATCTATACCCTTACAATCAGCGATATATATGTCTGTATAATTTGTTTTGATTGGTAAAATGACATAGACATCTTCGACAAAAATATTTCTTACATTTATGTTTCGTAACGTCGTACATCAACCTCGTAAAATATTTTATCCAACAAAAGTGATGCTTGTCACCTAATGAAATCAAAAGCAGATCAATCTCTTTTGCCCCGTAGTTTTTAGACACGTATAATGGATATATCTCACCCTCATAACCGTATACGTTAATCGATAAATTATTTTGTCTTTCTATCTTGGGTATCTGATCGATCGGTGTCGGAAAGTCAACGCCTTTAAATTTGAGTCCATCGTCTTTGATGTAAATCGACGGCCTGCTTTCGTTGATTTTGTATTTAGGATTATTTCTTATTTGATTTTTTACTTTGTCCGTGTATCACCCCAAGGCAGATCTCAAACACCATCTCAAACACTCGTCGTCTTTGTTTTGTACGTTTATCATCGCCTGTTTAATTTTAAGATGTTTGGGTAGGTTTATGTAAGAACTGCCTCTTGCTGGATTTGTATCGACTACCCAACCCGATCCTTGATTCGTATACCTTTCATCCTTTTTAAATAGCTCTTCGATCTCTTCTTTTAAAACCTCTTTTATTTGACTTTGATTTAAAACGGCTTTCGGCTTGCTATAATGAATAGCTTCGGTCGTTTCGATGATATCGTTCGGTTTGATTTTTCGATACCTTATTTTTAGTACAAGCTCTACTTTTAAACCTCTGAGCTCTCTCAAATCAGACTTGATTTTATTGACTATTTGTTCCTTGTGCGAATCAAAAAACTTGATTAAATCGTGGTTATAAAGTCTAGGGTTTAATTCCCAGTTTCTGTAGTAATTTTTAAACCTTCTCGTTTCTCTAAAAGCTGACTCTGTAAAGTCTTCGGGTTGTCTGTAAGTTTTAATTTTTTATCCCCTCAATGTAGACTTTACGAGTAAGATAAACATTTTCATTGTGTGGTATATTATACCGCTGCACGTAATCACGCAGCGTGGCTTTGTTCCATTTAGAATATCCTTTGACAGACTGTCTAAACATATTATTACTCTCCATTTTTATTATAGGAAATATAATTTTATTTTTTTTTCATTTTTTTTGAGTGCGATCAATTATTTCACAATCGATGAGAGCTTGACTGTAGTGTGGAAATTCCCAGTAGAAGAGTACACAGCTGTTATTCCCGCACAAATTTCATTGACGTCAGAATAAATTACAAAACCAAAACGTAAAACACAGTGACTCATTCGTCTATTATCAAGTGGCTCCCCGCGGCGAGCTTGTTATGTGACTTCCAGTAATGGACCTTGACCCTGCCTCTGTTAAAAATTACTATATTTAGCTTTGGAAATTTCCAGAAAAAATATTTCGCAATTCAGTAGGCCTAATTCGTCTGTTGTGCAATTGGCATGTCATTTCAACATGATATGTCGATCGGTACAGACGTCTACGCTCAACGTGCAGTCACCAGCCAAAAGGTAAGGCAATAATGTAGGTTTTCATATTGATTTTGTTCTCTTAAAAAACAACCTATACTACACAATCACTAAAAGTCTAGCCACCCATTAGTGTATGTGATGTTTCTGATTGCGTATTTTCACTTCTAATATTTTTTTCAGATGATGAACAGTACTCACTCTACCCATCGCAACCTGTGAAAAAAGAGGATAGGCTGCTTTATAACTTTGCGTTGGGTTTATGGCACAAGCAAGATTTTTCAAAGTACCGCTAATACCATTTTTTAAGTGTAAAAAACCTCGATCAGAAGTGTACCAAAAATTGACAAAAACGTTTAGTCACTATAACGATGATGTCATAAGGGAAGTGTAACTTCCCCTAGTCTAAATATAACGATGATGTCATGAGAGAAGTGACACTTCCCCTCGTCTAAATATAACGATGATGTCATAAGGGAAGTGTCACTTCCCCTAGTCTAAATATAACGATGATGTCATAAGGGAAGTGTCACTTCCCCTAGTCTTTACACTGCAATGTTCTTTCCTATATGTTGTGTATAAATGGTAAGATTTTTAAAATGTTTTGTTAAGGTAACATGTTCGTTAATAAAAGTTCAAACTTTGATTTGTAAACATAAGAAAACGTTTTTTGTTTATGTATTTATAAGTGACTGTAGACTCGCGCACCAGTCGCTGTGAGTCTGTGTTGTGTATATATAAAGAGCCTGGCCTGATTTTGAGACTGAGATATTGAGAGGGGAATATATTGGGAGAGGGAAGGGGTGGGGAGGGGGGGGGGAATCATTAAAAAGGTGTAAAGGCTGGTACCTGACGTTTGCCGCGGGGGATTTTGATTAGATTATTTTCTAAAAATGGAGATCGGGGGATTTTGATCCGGTACCCGACGTCAGATTTTCTAAAACTTTACATCGGGGGATTTTGATCCGGTACCCGACGTCAGATTTTTTAAAAATTGGGATCGGGGGATTTTGAAAACGAGAGCGACGTGTTCAGGCTTGCCATAGATTTTCCATTTTTATCTGGTACCCCCACTATCCCTACTACTCATACAAATGCCTCAATGCCTCCTTCTGGGGCGGCTGTAAGCTTGCAGGCAGCTCCCAATGCAGCAAAGGCAGATAGATAACACCTTAGCAGAACACTAATTTAGTGCCTGCCAACAATTGAGCTTGCCCTTCACCTGCTCAGCTCCGTATCTGCTCAGCTCCAGTGAAAGCATGGAAGCCTGCATCTGTGGAGGCGCCGAGGGCATTTGCTATTATTGGTGCCAATGGTATTTTCTGTTTCTTAGCCCCAGTGCCACTCCAACTAACGAAACAAAAAAATTCAACCAACGAGCTGTTCATCTAATAAACATCGATGGAGGACGAAGATGATTCCCCAAATTCCAGATGTCATCGCCACCCCACCCACAGCAGGGCACAGCAGTGGACTCCCGGGGGCGTTGTTAAGGCCCGCACTGACAGTAATATCTGCTAACTTTGAGGGGATATTGCCAACCAAAGAATACCTTCTTGCCAATATCTGCAAGAACACCAAGTGTGGTGTCATTTGTCTGCAAGAAATGCACCGTCCAAGCAAAAGACCAGAAATCCACGGTATGACACTGACAATAGTGAGTGCCCATACGAGAAGTGTGGGAGGGCATTTGTTTTTGTTTTTTGTGGGGGGGGGGGGCTCTAAACTTGGACTGTCATCCAGTCAACTTCCACATCCGATGACCAGGACATCAAAGTCCTGAATACTGAGCTTTATAGTGGAGTAGCCATAACATCTGTCAACAAACCACCCGGAAGCCCCTTCCTAATGCCACCGCCACAATCCACAAAACAGTCCAAGCCACGCATTATTATCGGGAATTTAATAGCCACAGCAGCATGTGGCTATCATTCCATCACAGACGGTGACGCTTTTGAATGGCTGGCCGAAGCAAGTCATTTTAGCCTAATTCACAATGCGAAACTGTTGGAGTCTTTCCACAGTGGAGGCTGGAGATAAAGTTTTAACCCTGCTCTTGCCTTTGTGAGCCACAACATCGCCTCGCTTAGCAACAAGATGGCCCTTGACCCCATTCCAAAGACCCAACATTGCCCTATTGGAGTCAAAGTGACTGCTGCTGTCTCTCAGCAACAATTCCATTCCGCCGCCGTTTCAACGTAGTAAGGCCAACTGGGAAGGTTTCACCAATGAGCTCAAACACCATCTAGCTGACATTGATCCAACCCCCAATAACTATGACACCGGTTTGTTGATGTGGTGGTGCAAGAATATCCCTAGGAGCTGCAGCACTGATTACATCCCAAGCTTAGTATCCTTCAGTGCTGAACTTTACAGGAAATGAAGACGACCCTCTTGCTGTCGATACCATCTCAGCTGGGGAGGAATTAATAACAGCCATATCAGAACAGCTTCAAAGCTTGTATCAAACCCTTGTAGTAACCACCAAGAAGCCAATATGGCATCCAAGTCTGGAGTAAATATAAAAAAAAAAGCTCAGCAATGACCGCACAGAGCCAAGTGAAGCATTGTAACATCACCGCCAACCAAATAGCCCTCAACTACTGCTAGTAAATGATAAAGTGCCACATTCTCCTAAGCGACCGAAACCCAAGCTCTGCCAGAAAGACCCGGCCATCAACCTTGGCTTCATCAAATCCTTCTCTGCTAATGAACTTACGACTGGCATAAATAAAGAATAGGAAAGCAACCAAACTGGATAACATTTTCACCGAAGAACTGAAACGTCTTGGAACCAAACGCCTCAAATTGGTTACTCCAGCTCTTGCAACACTTGCCTCGCCACACAAACAATACCTAAAGTGTGGCAAAAGTTAAAGGTCATCGCCCTCCTAAAACCTGGGAAAGACCCACTGCATGCCAATAGATATCATCCCAAATCCCTTTCAAGTCACACATTCAAGTTGCTGAAACATTTCGTTCTCAACCGTCTTGCCTCTTCATCGAGAAACAACTGATACAGGCACAGGTAGGCAGGCTTCCGTCACGGCAAATCTACAACTGGACAGCTTCTAAACCTCACTCAGTACATTGAGGACGGCTTCCATCAGAAAAAAATAAATCACCTGTACTGTCTTTGTTTATCTTTCAGCTGCTTATGACACTGTTAACCATTCAGAAGATCCTGGACATGACGCAGACCTGACCCTTACCTAGTTGACAAGGTGTGTTCTACTGAAGAACCATCATTTCTTTGAAGAATTCAACGGCTCGGTCGCGCGGACAGCTGCCGAATGGGGACGCCGCTCCATCCCGGCCCCAGTAGAAGGAGGGGGAGGGGTACGGCGACAAATCCCATTATCTGCCCCCTCTCCCCAATAATCTCGCCCATAGCCCACCCACTGGCCACGCCCCCGAGCCCCGCCCCTCCCTTGCTCCTCCCCTCCCAATATCTCAGTCTCAGCCCCAGGCCAAAACCGGGCACAATTTTTTAAGATGTACTTTTTATTTTTGAACTTGTGTTAAAAAATAAAATACGACTCATACAAGTCTACTTAACCTTGACTTGAACTCTGGGTGACGCTGAACTTTTGCACTTCCGTTCAGGTAAAAGTGCACCTATTCAAATTCAATGAGTCGTGAATTGCTTTTGTAAGTTGGGGCCGCATGCATATGACTCACCCCATACGTCAGAAGCAAACAATGGTTTAGAAAAAAGGGTGTGCATACGTCAGCATTCTCAGAAGCACACAATGGTAGTTCCTATATAAGTGAGATGGCCCTTACAGCACTGCCAGAAGCATATACGACAGAGTTTAGTGGGACAGTGCCTCTACAGAACTGAACAGAGGACCAACTCCATCTTTGCTAAAAGGTATGTTTTATTTAATTATGTCAAGTTAAAAATAAAACTCTGTTTGATCGCTGTGTATTTTTTAACATTCAGTGTGTGTACGTGAATTATGATTCAAGAATCAAACTGGCGCCTGGCGCCGACGTGAAAAGGTATACGATAAATGTCCTTATTTATGCAAATTGTTTGATTGGGTTTACTACCCGTAGGGAGAACTCTGGTCATTTTTTAAAACTTAATTCTTGATTTGGTTTACCCCTTTTTAGAATCGATGTTGTGAATCGACAGAACGTGTCTCAAGCTTTTGAAGCAGACCCAAGAAATTAAGTTACTTCACTGTTGAAAGGTAAACTGATTTGAGTATATTTTTAGTTTAAAGTAAGAGAGTGATAAACTCTACAGTAGGTTTTTACTCTTAAACTTATTATTTTTTAAATATATTTTGCAGATATATTTTTTTAAATATATTTTTCACGTTGGTGATAACATGACCAACGTGAAAGAGTATCAACTTTTTTGCAAGAACCGTAGTCATTCAAAAGGGGGAGGTGTAGCTCTGTACGTAAAATCGGACATTACTTCAAAACAGGTCACTGAAATAACTGTGCCGGAGGAGCTAGAATGTGTATGGACTCTCGTACAGCCCAAGCGACTCCCACGAACAGTCTCTGTAATGATAGTGTGTGGAGTTCACAACCCTCCGGGATCTCCTCATCAACATGAGTTAGAACTGCACATTCAAGAATCGATGGATTTTTTAGCAACAAAGTACCCTGATGTCGGTTTTGTCTTGCTTGGAGATTTTAACAGAATGAATATCAGATCAATTTTATGTTCGTATAACCTTAAGCAAATTGTTAAGTGCCCGACTCGAAAGGATGCAATTTTGGATTTTATTGTCACAAATATGGAGGGTTTTTATGATACCCCTTATGTTATTGGCCCGATTGGAAAGAGTGATCATTCTTGCATTGTGTGGAAACCTAAAGGCTATCACAAAATTAACATGCCAGCACTAAAAGGACCTATCGTCCTATGAAAGACTCCCAGGTCTGTGAATTTGGGAGATGGGTCCAGTCTCAGGATTGGAATAGCATTGTTAATGCTAACTCAACTCAGCAGAAAACTGATGCCTTTTACCTTTCGGTGAGCAATGCAATTAAATCAATATTTCCTTTGATAACAGTTAAATGTCACAGCAATGACAAACCATGGATAAATACCAAAATTAAATCATTAATTAAGTTACGTCAAAGTGCATTTTCCAAGGGTGAAATGGGTAAATTTAAATTTTTACGTAACCAGGTGAAGTCTGAAATACACAAGTGCAAAGTAAATTACTATGCTAATAGAGTCCGTAGGTTACAGTTCACTGAGCCCAGAAAATGGCATCAACAGATACGCAAGATGACCAGGAATGACAAGACTGGGCTGCGCATCTCCATCCCGGGTATAAGCGAGGATGATCATGCCAAGATTGCTGAATCCATTAATGAGACCTTCGTTAAAGTGTCTTCTGACATTTTGCCCCTGAATCTTGACAAACTGGAGGCTTTCCTTCCTGCCCCAAGCCCTCCTCCAAAACTTTACCCTTGGGATGTTTATGCGCAGCTAAGACGGGTCAAACCTGGCAAATCGAGCGGTCCAGATGGCATTCCTCTTAAACTTATCAAGGAATTTGCATACGAGTTTAGTACGCCATTATGTGATATCTTAAATGCTTCATATAATGAGGGTGTCGTTCCAGAACAGTGGAAAAAAAGCCATTGTTGTGCCTATACCCAAATCCAACCCACCTAGTGCAGACAAGTTACGACCTATTTCACTTACTGATTGTTTTGCCAAAATTGCAGAAGGTTTCATTACCGGATGGGTTCTAGAAGACATTAGGGACAAAATTGACCCCCATCAGTTTGGCAATGTTAAAGGTGTAAGTACTGCACAATATTTGGTTAGCCTCCTCCATTTTTTGCACCAGGGTGCTGATAGAATCGGCAATGTCGGTACGGTGGTTCTAACGGACTTCTCCAAGGCTTTTGATAGGGTGGATCACCAACTCATCATCGAAAAATTCATTCGCTTGGGGGTCCGTGGAGCCATTGTCCCTTGGTTGTGCGATTTTCTCAGCAGCCGGATGCAATGTGTTCGTTATAACCAGATTTTGTCCCCATATAAAACGCTGACAGGTGGTTTGCCTCAGGGCACGAAATTGGGACCTATTGGCTTTCAGGCCATTATTAATGATGCTATTAGTGACGTTCCCAGTAATATGAATTGTTGGAAATATGTTGACGACCTGACTCTGGCTGAAAACCGTTTACACACATTTAGTAGCAGACTCCAGGAAATTCTTGATCAATTTTGCAAATGGACAGACAATAATAAACTTAGTTTAAATCCAAGTAAATGTCAGGCTCTTCAAGTATGTTTCAAACGCGATCTCCCCATCCCTCCTGTTCTTAAAATTAATGAACGCAGCCTTCAGTACGTTCATGAAGCTAAAATTCTTGGTGTCTGGATACAAAATGATTTACATTGGGACAAAAATATTTTGGAGATTTCCATCAAATTTAATCGTAAATTGCATATGCTCCGTTTACTTAAAAAGTTTGGTTTTACACTATCGGAGCTTATAACTGTATATAAAGGTTATATTCGCCCTCTCTTGGAGTACGCCGATGTGGTGTGGCATTCATCACTTACATGTCAACAGTCTCACCAACTAGAACAGTTACAACGACGGGCATGTCGTATAATATTAGGAAGTAAATTTACTTCATATAATGACGCCCTTATAGATTGTGAACTAGAAACCCTGTCTGGTAGGAGGAAAGACCACTGCCAACAGTTTGCCAACGGGCTTTCCAAGTCAAGTCGTACTGGGCATCTCTTACCTCCTACCAGACATGAGAGACATACTCGCAATTTACGAAATGCCAATAATATTTCTCAGCTTCACACTAGGACCTGTCGTTTTAGAAACAGTCCCATTCCATATTTTATTGATTTATTAAATGGATAGTGTTCTTTTAATCACCGCCAATTATAATTCCTCATATCTTAGCATATATCTCTGCAAACCTGCTCACATCATGTGTTTTGTTTGGTTTTTGTCTTTGTGTAAAGTCTGTGTAGATGTTTGTGTAAGTAGTTGTCCGTGTATTTGTACAATCGGTTAGTTGTTGCTGTTTTAGTGTATGTGTAGATTTTACCTACTAATTAACTTTTATGTATGTTTCTATGTATATAAAGTGTTTCATTTTGCTTTGGTTTATGTTAAGTATTGTATAGTCTATTGTTTGTAAGTCATGTCGGTCTGAATTTTTTATTTTATTTTTTTTTTTATTTTTTTTTTGTTGTTGTGCGTCTTAGTGTCCCAGCTTGTTACTAAGTCTGTTTGTTTGTCTATCTGTTATGTTTGCTGTGTGTCTGTCTGTCATTTTGTAATAGTGGCTGTGTAAACCTTATTTACTTGTTTTAAGTTTTTTTTTTTTTGTATATTCATTATTTATTTTTGAATAATATTAACAATTTGTATATGATATGTATTCTGTTTATTTAATTTTGAATTGTAATTTTACCGTAATTTGGCCTATGGCCACGAGGGTAAAATAATAAACCAAATCAAATCAAGAACTGAAGAAGAACTCTGACAAGAGGAATCCTGGCAGAGAGGACTACAGAATTAGGCTATTAGGACTACCATTTTACAAACTTTACAGCCTTAGAAAAGAAATTAAACTTATGTTGCAAGTCTCACATATCGCCAATATTTGGAAACAAAGTACATATAGGACTACCTGATTATACATTGTTTTATCATGACTATAGTCGATATGGTTTTGTATATAACCCATCGAGTATAAAATGTGTACAAAGGCACTGCTTGTCACGATAAGGCTGATCGTTAAATGATTCATCAAAGTAGTTTACATGACAAGTGAGTTTTATTGTATTTGGTACGACTATGACCATTTAATAATGGAGTGTGGTTTTATTGTATTTGGTACGACTATGACCATTTAATAATGGAGTGTGGTTTTATTGTATTTGGTACAAGCTGATCGTTAAATGATTCATCAAAGTAGTTTATGACAAGTGATTTTTTATTGTATTTGGTACGAGTATGACCATTAACAACCGAGTGTGGTTTTATTGTATTCGGTACAAGGCTGATCGTTAAATGATTCATCAAAGTAGTTTATGACAAGTGATTTTTATTGTATTTGGTACGACTATGACCATTTATTAATGGAGTGTGGTTTTATTGTATTTGGTACAAGCTGATCGTTAAATGATTCATCAAAGTAGTTTACATGACAAGTGATTTTTATTGTATTTGGTACGAGTATGACCATTAACAATCAGAGTCTATTTGTGTATGATCTATTAAGTGTGGTGCCTAGCAACGTGAATGCTTTTTAAAAAGACTTTGATATTGTTGTTTTAAAGTTTATCATTGTTTGTAACTCTTAGTAAAATTTGTATCAATAAATGGTTGTAAATATAATTTGTTTCTTTAAGGTTTTTTGTCAGTTGTGTCTGAGTATTGTTTATCCTATAGAGGGCGCCATTTATGGGTGTGAGGGATATCAATTATAAACAGAGGGCGCTATTTAATTTTTTTTATTTAAAAATGCAATCATTTTTATTTAAGTTTATTAAATAGATGGAATATTTTGAGACGCCGCAACTTGGGGATAAGTGCGATCACCATATAATCATCGAGAATGGTTTTTTAGTTTGTGAAACGTGCGGTGAAATAGTCTCACGTTACTTTGATTTTTTGGCAGAAAATGCGCAAGAAGATCGTATCAATTGGTCAACTTTAAAAAGAAACAAAAGAAAAACTGTGGAGAAACTTATTTTTTCTGTTTGTCCAGAGCAAGACTTAAAAGAAGTCCAAGAAACAATCAATAAATATAACGAGCTCGTTAATTACAAAACATTGAGGGGAAATGGTTGCGTTAAACGGTCGTTAATAGCGGCGTGTTATCATCACGTCGTTGGATTAGACAAAGAACGAGTTAGAGATGTATTTAAAGTGAATCAAAATCAATTTAATAAGGCACTAAAAAGATACGATGACCACTACAATAAAGGCGGGGCCGAGGGTGTAGCCCTAAGAGGTGAATTAGAGGTATAACTCGGCGGATCGCCTTCATAATGTTTATTTACCGAGAATTTGAACTTGTAAGTTTTTCGATAAGAGTTTTTTTTCTTTTGCCAGCCGTTTGTCTACCCGCTTTTTAACTTCTTTTTCAAAGTCTGTATCGTTTTTAATTTTTTGAAGCTTTGTGCTGGTCTTTGTTCTAATTTTTTGCTTAAGCTCGTTAAATTTTGCGAGCTCTCTCGTAATCAGTACACTGTAAAAAATTGCGTGATTTAACAGTTGTTTTTCTGTTGAAATTTCTGTAAATTTACAGTAGATGTTACTGTTTTCGGATTTTGTTGTAAATCTACAAATTTGTTACTGCCTACGTACAGTTTTCTCCATTTCGCTGTTTGGTTACGGTATATTCGCTGTTAAACTAACATTTTGTGGACGCACAAGGAACATCATGTTTTGAACAAGCCCCCGTTCTGACTCTGTTAGAACACAGTCACATCGTTGTCGGTCAACAGAGAATCATCTTTTTTTTGTACAGGGTTCGGCCGTATCGCGTGATTTTTCACTGGTAGGCGGTAGTAGTGCAGCGTTACTGTGGCATAAACGCTGAAGGGTACCAGTATGTTGTCAAGGAAGGCGCGCGCGGGAGTCGGACTATACAGTACCATACAACTTCCCGTTGCGTCCATGCGTATGCATACGGTAGCATCTTGGAGCAAATTTACCTATCAGTTTCTGCTTACATGTTTGTATTTTGTATTGTAAATGACTATTACTCTCAAGGAGAAGCGCTATAGAGAAGCAGTTTCAGTTTGTAAGCCTGATTGTCAACGACAACACATTTGAAAGTTGCTTGGTTGTCATTGTAGCATGTCACCTGCCGTAAGCCAACGTGCAAGTATCTACATTCGCACCTTCATGGGTTTTATCGATAGCACCGCCATTACATGACGTGTAACAAGTATCTGCATGTGAAGTACGTTCATTATACGAGAATATCTGTGTACTGAGGCTCACACAGTACCTGTCATTCGCAATCCTCGATAGAAAACATGAACACTTTGTCGTTTATCGGCCCCCATCAAATAATCACCGTTTAAACAAAAACAACATTTTGTTCAGCAACAGAGAGTTGTTAAGGAACAAAAAAACAGCGAATGTGCTGTTAGGTTACAAAACGACAACACTTAATCATCTGTCACATAACAGTAGAATCCTCTGTAAATGAACAATATCAAATAAAGTAGAATCTGCTGTTAATGTACAGAGAAAAAAGAAACAGTAGAATATACTGTGCAAAAACAGTAACTCCTGTAATGCCAATTGACAATAGAATCAACTGTTATTGAACAGACATTTTTTTAACAGTGTAAGAACTCTTCGTGCGATATATCTCCGTCGTTGATGGCTTGAGACACGTATTCTTCAATCGTGTTAAGTTTGGAGTCTGCTAATATTTTAATCTGGTCGTGCTTTTTCAGCTTGGCGGATAATCGCCTAGACGCGATTCTAAGCAGAATATCTACACCAAAAGCGCCTATAAACGTTCCTTCTAGCACCAATCCAACGGGGGCTGATATAACACCCAAGAGAGCGGGAATACTGACAGCCCCTGCTATAGCCCCCAATCCTTCTAATCCTATCTCTACGTAATTAATAGTGTCGATCATTCTCTTTATTTTTTTATAAGTGCGCTCTCGGTGGTCTCTCTCTTTCAAGATTAAAGATCGAATCTCTTCAATCTTTTTAAGTCTGTATACTTTTGTTTCTTCGTTACTATTTAATCGGAGTACATCTCCAGAAATATCGGGGTATAACGCCTTACTATCTATACTCATGTTTTAATATAAAAACATTTTAAAATTAAAAGATCTCCAACTCTATCATTATACTCACACCCTTGTTGTTGATGATCTGTCCCTTTCACCTGTGATTGAAAATGTCAGTTTGTCGATTATACCGTTTTTAAGTTTCTTGAAATCTTCGACTCTATTAGGCTCTAAATTTAAACGGATTAACGTCGTAAGACCCGGTATATACCACTTTGGGTATCAGTCTTCCTTTGGGTAAATTAAGTAATCGAGAGACTTTTCTGTTTAAGCGCAATTTGAGATTGACGTCGGTTACCACCAACGTCACCTTTTTAGATTCTCTAAATATTCGAAAACTTACCCAGGGTATAGAATTTAAAATGAAATCGAACCAATCGACGTCGTACCACCCCGGTGGTATGGTGACCGAACCGGTGACTCCAGCTGGTAACGGCGCTAAAAGACTCGGAGAAATAAAATCTAAATTATCACCAGATACGATAAGACTCCCCCGTATTGTTATCCCAGCATGTCTAATTAGTCTTAGCCTAGGTTTGCTTATTATACCTCTGACATATTCGTCCACTATCATTCGACCTTCTACGATGAGACCTCTTCTTTGTGTTAGAATTGATATTAAAAATTTAATCGTATTGAGTTGTATGTCGGTTAGTGTTTTGTCCCCCACTCTATACGATAAAGTCCTTATATAATCTTCTGATTGAATTATTTCTTCTCTGGTCGAGTCTAAAGCAGCGTCTAGTCTATCTTCTTCGTACGCTTTTATAAGATCGTTTATAACTCTATTGAAAGTGTTTTCGTCGTTAATTAAATAGTCGTAGGGTATGTCAGTTATAAACGATTCAATAAAATCTCTATCCGTGTTTATTACCGCATCTGGGTCAACCTGTTCGTTTCTTATACCATCATCAGGTCTTTCAGCTGGTCTCCCGTCTATATTTGTAAGCTCATTTTGAAACAAGTGAAACGAATGCATTTATTTTAAAGTCTTTTTATTTTAAAACTAAAACTAAAATAATGACTGCTTTTATGTTGTTAAAAAAGCAGATACAATCGATAGCTGATCAGGTAACAAAACAAGTAAATCAAAATGTAGCCAAGGCAACCGAGCTAAAGCATCAAGTTGCACCCCAAGCAAAGTTTTTAAACAGCACTAAACCCAGTGAACTGGAAGTTAAAGTTAATAAAACCAACGGGTTTTTAACCTTGTTTCCCGACTTAACCTCGGACTATAAATTGCCTCGCATCAAAACGGATGAGGATGTAGATCGTTGGAAATCACACCCCATGTCGTTTTATCAAAATCAGTTAAATTTTGCGATCTACTGCGCTACTACGGGCTGCGGTGTTGGATTTGATCTTTTAAACGCGAGCAACCGTTACGTTTGGGCCATCTTTAACTTTCATTTATATTTTACGGTTAGAAAGATCCTGTACGACTTTGCCGCTCCTTTACCGGGAGATGACGCATTTAACGCTCTAGAAAACAGTTATAATCACAGAGCTTTTACCGATACCTGTTTGTTGTTTGGCATAGATCAAAACGAGTCTTTTAAACAGACGAGAGACACAAACTCTAACGGTTTAGGTACCTCATATATCTTTAATAAAGGCAAGTTTGTGGCGGTTGGTGAATACGATAAAGCATTACCCAACAAACCCAACGTTCTTTACGGCGGCTATCACGGTCTAGACAGTCCTAAAAAGAGTGGAAGCAGTTACGTTCCTTGGACGGTTATTTACATCGAACAAAACGAATCGGTACAAAAGGCTTGGTTAGATTTTATACCCGACACAAGTTCGTTTACCCCCGCAGGAATCATAAAGATCAACGAATCGATCAGATCTTACGTGTACGCTTTACTCGGTGCGCAGGCTCAAACAAAAACGAGCGTATTATTGAAGATATCATCAATGCAGTAGACGACATGGAAACGAGTATCAATCAATTTCAAGACTCTTTGCAGTATGCCAGAACGCCTTTAAATTTTGTCGTAAAACCGGGGTTGTATTTAATTCCATCGGATATGAACTTGAGGGTTGGAACGCACGACGGCTATAACAACTGGTTATTGAGTATGAACACTGGTTTGGGGCCAGATTTAAACGCACAACCTCAACCTGACGACTCTTTTAATGACACCGATGACGTCGCGCCACCAACACCCCCAGAGCCAATGACGAACGATGTTGTATCACCAACACCTGCACCAGCACCAACACCAGCGCCATCGCCATCGCCAGCACCAGCACCAACACCAGCGCCAGCACCAGTGGTGAGTTCTTCTTCAGAATCTATAGTGACGTTATATCCCAAAATTGTACTGGTGTAACAACGGCTAACACTCTCGAAAATAGACTTAAAGTGTATTTACCAATGGTTTGAACAATTTCATTTCCAAATTTAGTTCCGTACAGATGATACAGCTTGTCGAGTTCTTTACTGTCAAGAGCTTCGATATGTTTAACGGTGTATTCCTTTCCCAAGTACTTTTTAGAGTTTCCGGCTGCTACGACACCGCACAGACGATCTTTATGTTCTGCGTTGTGATCTTGTTCGTTCGTTAAAGTCAGGTTTAGGTCCTCAATTTAATTAGAAACGAATTTAATTTTGTTGTAGCTGTTGCAACTTTGTTACAAAAGCGAAGGTATTCGTAGGTGTAAAACGATAAATTAAGCGATATGATGATAATAGCCAAAAACTGCAAATACTCAAATATTGCTATCATTTACTTCCAACAAAATGTATTTTGTTGACGTTTGTTGCACCTAGCTTTATTTAGTTAAGCAGTTAGGTTATTAACCTACTCAAGTAGCTCGTAACTAACTGGAGGTTCGGTGTATACGAGCAATTTATTATATTTCACATCTCTCAAACGTCGTTGTATATAATCTCGTTCTTCAATCGCTACGACGTCAACCTCGTCCCCAGGGTGTCGAGCAGTACGCGCCCACCACTACCTGCTCTCTCACCCTGGTATTGGATCATTTGCATGTGCAAGATTTTTGCAGACGTATGCAAATGAGGAACAGTCTGGTGCCTGGATATGCGTTACACATTAGCGTTTGTTTTTGTATGCGGTGTCTGGGGTAAAAACAGAGTCAATTCGTAGCAGCGCGAGCACGGCGTGAGTTACGAAAACACGATTTTTGAAATCAAACTGTTACGATCTTATCAAGAAAACATGCAGTATCATATTTCATATTAATATGAGCAAATTGGAAAGGAAATTAGTATTTTCGAGAAGGCGTGGACGAATGATCGCGAAAACACGTACTGCACGTTGTGAATATATAGCACCAAGTACACGATAAAAATCCATTACTAGCCAATTGCGGTATCCAATCAGGATACAGGAAGAAAGTTTCCTATCCAGGGTTTACTATTGGAAACGCGGTTGGAAATAAATTAAGCACTGGGGACGAGGTTGCTACGACGTCGTTTTCGTCTAACGCTTGATCAAACGATGTTTTATCTTTGCAGTAAAATAACGCCAACCAAGCCGTGTTTTCTCTATAATCTTTTAAAACGCTGTTGTATTTTTGAGTCAGTAACCAACAGCTGTGATTTACGTGTCTTCCGCTAAACGCCATCTTGCTTAGCGAACACGTCTTTTTACGATATTTAATCTCTTGATCCAAAGAGCAATCGTCTACGATAAACAGCGTGGCAACACCTTCAAATATTTTACTGTAAATATCGATCGCTTCGTTGAGCGTCATCTTGTACAATTCCGGATCGCAGAGGTATACCTCGGGATCTGCTTGAATCCACTTTCTTTCGATTTACGTTTTGTTTTTAAATATGGTAGGGCAAATGATGACTATCGCTTCAAATGTATTTTTATAGTGTGACTCTAACAGATCCAAAATCCATTTGGTTTTGCCCGAATTTGTTTTGCCGACGATTAAAGCGCAATGCGGCTGTGCCATTTAACTTAACAGAGATTTAAAATTCCCGTGTTCCAAGTTCAATTGAGCATCCATGACCAAAAAGACGTACATCGTGAGGTCACCTTGACTTTCGGCTTCTCTGGTAAATTGAATGTTGATGCCTCCTCCGTCTCCGATTTTCCTACCAGATCCGTGAGCAGAATTGTCGTCGTTACTTCTAAAATCGAGCCACAGACCGTACTTGTTTTTTAGATAGTCTCCGAGGTCACAACCCGTCATACTTAAGTCTTTAGCTACTCCGCGCCCGCTTTCGGTATCGCTGTCTCCAAAGAACTTGATAATTTCGTTCCAGTGTTGATACTGAGACATGCCTTGACTGTAGAGTTGATTGGGTTTACCTTCTACAGTCATCGATGTTTTGGTTAGTTTTGGATTATAAAACCGCTGCGGATTTTTCTCAGCGGGATCTTTAAACAAAAACAAAATACCCTTGAGACTCCTGATGGGTTGATTGACGCTGACGTTCCAAAGCGTGTCCGATTTGTTGACGGATCTAACTTTTAGCGAGTGGATTTTATCAAACAGATATTGCATTACCCCGCTATTGTGTTTATTTCTGATGGTGTTAGCTAGGTCTCTGTTGGTCACCACTTCGTATTCGAGAAACAAGTCTGAGATAGAATACATCGCCGCCGTATCTGAACTGTTGACTACTTTATCGTGATCGTTAAACTTTATCTCGTACGTCAGAGGTTGGTTTAAACCGCTGGGGTAAAAAGGGTGATGCGAAGTCAGTATGTCAATGTCTAGGGGAATGCAATATCTGTTACCATAGGCATCCGCGATAGCTTGATCTTAACCGGTGTTGGCGCCCGCGTTAGCATCTTGAGCCCCCAATCTTAGTTTAGACACATTTTCTTTTTCTGTGCCCGAGTATGCCATGTTTCGAGTCGTCGAGCTGTTGAGCCAATTGTCTTTAAAATTCTGATACACGTCGGCGTGACGATAACTTATAATTTCGTGACCTTGAAGCCTGACGCTGATTTCGCTGTCTACATTTCTGGCCAAATAGCTAAAAATGGTTCTATTGTTGTCGCTTCCACCATCTAGTTCTAAATTGAAAGCTAGTTTACAAGTGCCGGGTACGATCACGTTGTCCACACCTAATTGAGGAAACTTGACCCTCAGCGTTTGCCCCGCCGATATACTACTAGGATTGTGGGTAATGACCACCTCTTTTGTCTCACCCTTGATAGATCTGGGTATTTTTAATAGCCTGCTGGGGTTGAGCTTTTTTCCATACGGAATCATTTTATTGATACGAGTTTTAAATTTAAAGATATTTGTAAGCCAATAGACCCACCAATAACGTTCCTCCCGCGATAAACGCCAGTTCTCTTTCTATTTGTTGGTCGCTAGGTTCGTAAAAATCTTCGAGTTTGGGTTCGCGTTGTAGTCCTACGGGTAGTTCGGTAGATTGACCACTCGCCTCGTTGTAGTAACGCAACGTTCGGTCTACGTTAGAAAAATGTTTCTTTAGAGGCATTTTGTTTTCTGATACGTTCGTTTAGAAAATCTAGATATTTCGTTCGTTCTCGTTGCCACTTATCTTTGGCGGCTGAGAGTTGTTCTATCGCTAAATCGTGTCTCTTACGCTCCTCGCCGCTCTGTTTCAGATTTGAAAATAAAAAGTTTGTTTGAACCAGTAAAAGCTAAGGCGTTGACGATCGCGCCTCCTAACATCATAGCAACGCTAGCCATATTATTATTATAAACGTCTTTTATATTAAATAATATGCAAACATTATCTAAACTGTATTACAGCCCGAGCGGTTATTGGAGAGGTGAAAGTGCCGTCGACCAATTACACGATAAAACCAAAATCAACCATCGATATGGCAAATTTATCTACCGGGTCCTGCGTATGTACCCAGGCCTACGAGTACTTCGCGAGAGGTTGAAACACCAAACGACTTTCACCAAATGGATGTGCTATACCTACCCTGGGATAAAGTAAAACGCAAGACTTATACATACGCTTTGACGGTTGTCGACGTTACGAGTCGATACCACGAAGCGGAACCTTTGGTTTCTAAAACGGCGGATTCCACGCGGGATGCTATCGTCAAGATTTACGCGAGATCGCCTTTGAGTTACCCTAAAACGTTGAGAGTAGACGCCGGTACCGAATTTAAGGGCGCTTTTAAAAAATGGATGGCCTCAAAAAACGTCGAGATTATCGTCGGCGAACCCGGAAACCACCGATCGGAGGGGAACGTAGAAAGATTTAATCGAACGCTAGCCGAGAGACTGTTTGGTCATCAGTACGCTCAAGAAATGTTAAATCCCGAGAGTAGAAACACGCAATGGGTCGAGCGATTACCCAGCGTGATCAAAGCTATAAACGATGAAACGACGAGATTAATAGCTAAAGCGCCGTCAGAGGCGGTTAAACTAAAACAGGTCCGGCAATCGCCGGCTAACCCCGTTAAAACAAAAGAGCAACAATTACCGCAAGACGCTATGGTTAGATATTTATATTATCCGGGTGAGCAAGAGGGTGGAACTTCTAGAAGAGCCACGGATCCCATTTGGAGCGTAGACATCTTCAACGTGGAAAAAAAGAACGAGTCAATTTAAAATGATTAACGGTAAAACAGTCACGACGGGTGCTACTCTTTATTACCTCAAAACGGCCCAAAAAGGAGTTTTGTGAGACAAGAGCTTCAAGTCGTACCCGAGGACACGCAATTACCTCCGTAGTGACCAAAGGCCAGCGTGTTTATACCGTCCGGTAAAATGTACCTCTTTGTGTCCAACGGACTCAACGATAGTTTATTTTGAGATACGGTGTAAAGGATGTGATTTTCCGATCTAATGTGAGTCATGGTTTCGTAATGAGATTTCTTGTTTAAGATGCAGTCGTAATAGTGTCGGTGTTTTAATTTCTTAGAGGTGACCGATTTTGTGACTCCCTTGGCTTTTTTCAAGTTGATGTCAGCGGTTAAAATCGAGTACATTTTAGGTCTTATACAAACGACTTCTTTGATTATTTTACCTCCAAACTCGTCTTTAAATGTACCGATCACTTTCTTATTGGTTGGATCGTACAAAGGGTGATCCGTCGGATAATTCGTAAGGTCGTATTGTTGCCCGTTTTGCTGCATATCTTACATCAGCGTCTTTGAGAGATCCAAGATACTCACTCCGCAATAGATCGGTTTGTTTAACACGGTTTTAGTCTTGTACTTTTCGACAAATGACAATTTGCATTCTGAAAATGACGTCGTCGTTTTGTAGCTCGGTTTCTGTATAATTTTTTGGTATTTATCTCGATCGCCATCGTTACTGTCTCTGAGTAGGTAACCGTCAATTCGGTTTCTGACGTTTTCCATTGTCTTACCAAACACGCTGTTATTCATCAGTTTAAAAAAGTCTTTCTCAAAATCAGAGGTCGCTTTTGTTCGGAGTTGCGTGTTTTTGTCTATGTAAGATGCCATCCAAGGCGCTTGTTTAAATTGCAGCACTCGATGCACCTTTTTAAGTTTCAAGCCGAGTTTGAGATACAACTGTAACGTGACGTAGTGCAAAACATATTTTTGTTTAGGATTAAGGGTACACGTTAATTTTTGCACGTTGCTACTAGGTTCGGTATCTAATAACTCGTTTTGATAATCAGACATCCATTCTTTTGGTATGACGATGTTTTCTGGCGCTAGGGGGTAATCGTTGTGCAGGTCGTGGAGATTGTCCGGGTAATCGAGGTCTACTTCAAAGCTGTAACCGGTGTTTGACGTTTTCCTGAGAGATAATATCTTGGACTCGGTAAACGTTTTTGTAGACGCCCATTTAAAGTCTTTGTACGGCAGGTATTGACTCATGGCCAAGCCGTACAGATTGTTTGCATCGACGTAGGTGATGTAACTCGACAGCTCGTTTGGCTTATGGTCAGGTAGGTATTTGTTGTTGGCTTTGTGGTATCTCATACCACCCACGCTCGAGATACCACCTCTTTTTGCCTTTTCAAAAAAATAAATGTTTGTCTACGTCTTGCAATAGTTCGAGTTTAACTTCCGAGTGTTTTAACAAGGCATCCCACGACAATCCTGGTGCTGTGTAGTAATTAGCAGGATCTAACGCGTAGTTTGTAATACACGTTTGCCTAAAGTTTTCAAATACGCAAGCCAGTAATAACGTATCGGTAGTGACGTACAAATCGTGATATTCCCCCATGTTTTTAACTTTAAACTCGTTCCACGTCAGTTTAGCTCTGTCGTAGTCCTCTTGCGATATATTTTCGTCTTTTAGGCTGCTATAAAATTGTTCGATGGGGGGTAGGCTTGTCTCTTGAAATCTGTCAAACGAGTCCATGTATTCATACGGATAAACTCCTTTTTGTAACAACGAGTCGATGTTTTGACGATTAAAATGTTCTCTGAGTAGTTTAAACGACTCTCTTGGACAAGCTTTAGATAATTTTGCAGATTGTGAAAGACGACCGGTATGGGGGTAAAACCTGGTTCAACTTGTAATTTTAGATTGCAGTAGGCGTGCGCGGCACCTCTATATCTACCCGTGACGTGGCAGTGATCTCTCACCTTTCTAAATTTGTTGATTTTCTTTTTGCATTCTAGACATTTAGACTCGGTAAATCCATTTTTGTTTTCGTACTGATGTTCTTTTATTTGTTTTTCTGTTTTTGGCATTTTGGGTTTCTGGCACTGACAGTTGCTCGAGTAATTGGGATAAATTGGTTTCTCGCAAATCCAACACGTTTGTTTTATCATGATGTTCTTTAGCTCGCTCGTAACATTTCATGGGTTTTTTTTTTTTTAAATATTCCAATGATGTCGCTTTGTATTTTTAACATTTTATTTACAAACTTTGATGCAGCATCTTTACCTCTATAAGTCTCTTGATACGCATTGGTGCCATCGCAACGGACGACAACTAGCGAATAACCGCTTGCTTTGTGAATGTTTGTCTTTCGCGTGTTGTCCTTTTTATCGTCAAACGGTGCTTTTTGTTTGAACCTGTAGTTTTTAAATTCTAATATTGGCACATCGTTTCCGTCGACTATCCACTCGTTATTTACATATTTTCGCTTAGCGGTAGAAAAAACAATCTTTGACGGATGTGTATCTAGACCATTACAATCGGTCATGTGTCTATCTAATTTTACTTGCGTTCTATAATGACACAGGCACCTTCTACAAAAATATTTCTTACTTTTATGTTTTGTAACGTTGTAAATCTCGAAAAAATATTTATCCTTCAGTAGTAATTGTTGTCGTCCTCAGAAAACAAAAACAGATCGATAGGTCGTGACTCTGCTTTGTAGTTTTTAGACACGTATAACGGATATATTTCCCCCTCATAACCGTAAAACGTTTATCGTTAAATTATTTTGTCTTTCTATCTTTGGTATCTGGTCGATCGGTGTTGGAAAGTCTACGCCTTTAAATTTGAGTCCGTCGTCTTTGGTGTATACAACAGGTTCTTCTTTATGAATTTTATATTTAGGATCGTTTTTTATGTTTTTTTTTACTTTATCCGTATACAACCCAAGAGCAGCTCTCAAACACCATCTAAAACACTCGTCGTCTTTGTTTTTAATATTTATCATCGCCTGTTTTCTTTTGATATGCGGGGGTAGGTCTATGTAAGAACTACCCCTCACGGGGTTAAACCTGTTGATGTTGATATACAACGCCATTATCTTTTTTTAAACCCAACCCGATCCTTGATTCGTATACCTTTCATCCTTTCTAAATAGCTGGTTGATGTCTTCGTTTAAAACCTGTTTTATTTGACTTTGATTTAAAACGACTCTCTGATCGGTAAAATGTGTAGCTTCGATCGTACCATCTGGTTTGGTTTTTTCGTATATTATTTTGATTGCGAGCTCTACCTTTTAGCCTCTTAGCTCTCTCAATTCTGACCTGATTTTATTTACAATTTTATATTTGTGCGTATCAAAAAAATCTGACTAAATCGTCGTTAAAAAGTCTAGGAATCAGTTCCCAGTTTCTAAAGTTGTTTCTAAATCTCCTCGGAGCTCTAAACTCAGCCTCTTGAAAATCTTCGGGTTGCCTAGAGTTTTGAATCGTTGAAAATATTTTTTTTTTTTTTAAATCGACCTTTATAACCCGTCGGGTTATATTCTAGATCGTAATCGTCTACAATCTGTTTGAGCACATGTCGCGTCTTTTTCCTCAAGTTTTTAAATTGAGCTTCGTAGTTTTTTATCCTGTTGATTTAGACTTTACGCGTAATAGCAACATTTTGATTGTACGGTATATTATATCGCTGGACGTAATCGCGCAGCGTCGCTTTATTCCATCTAGAGAATCCCTTAACGATTGGCCTGATCGTATTCATCATTTATATATATCAATATAATTTTTTTTATTTTATTTTTTTAAGAGGTCGGACTTTTGGATTGATAAGCAATCAGACTCACCGGCTGGTGAGAGAGAGATCTTCAATACGAGAGATATTGGGCCTGGTTTTGGCCTGATTCCGAGACTGAGATATTGGGAGGGGGATATAATTGGGGAGAGGGGGAGATATATTTTTCAAGGTCACGTGGTGGTGACATCACATCATTTTAGCGACGACAGATTTTTTTTAACACCAGAGCGACAGGCTCTGATTTGGCACACATTTTTCCATTTTGCTCCCGAACCTGACGTCAGATTTCTAAAAACTTAACGCGGGGGATACCCCTATATTTTCCCACTAACTATTTTTAGAACCGAGAGCGGCGTGTCGAGGCTTGCCACAGATTTTTTTCCATTTTGGTCCCGTACCCCCACCTTCCCTACTACTACATGTACGTGTATCTCGTTGAATTAAACACCAATGATGAGCATCGCAGACTTGACAGTGTGGGAAGACTACTTAATAGTCGCACATTGCTCCTTGATTACAGATACATGTACATCCTTGAAGATCCAAACACCTGGGTTGAGACACTGTCAATTGTTGCAGTAGTGATGGTGCTGAACAGTTATTATGAGGTATGTTCATCATCCCTTGTTGAACAGAAGGACTGGTGATGTGCCACACTCGGCAGTGAGTGCAGCAATGGGGCTGCATAGTTACAGAGAGTGATAGCTGTCATCCCTTGATGGACAGAAGGACTGATGATGTGCCACACACAGCAGTGAGTGCAGCAATGAGGCTGCACAGTTACAGCAAATGATACGTTGTAAATCTCGAAAAAATATTTATCCTTCAGTAGTAATTGTTGTCGTCCTCAGAAAACAAAAACAGATCGATAGGTCGTGACTCTGCTTTGTAGTTTTTAGACACGTATAACGGATATATTTCCCCCTCATAACCGTAAAACGTTTATCGTTAAATTATTTTGTCTTTCTATCTTTGGTATCTGGTCGATCGGTGTTGGAAAGTCTACGCCTTTAAATTTGAGTCCGTCGTCTTTGGTGTATACAACAGGTTCTTCTTTATGAATTTTATATTTAGGATCGTTTTTTATGTTTTTTTTACTTTATCCGTATACAACCCAAGAGCAGCTCTCAAACACCATCTAAAACACTCGTCGTCTTTGTTTTTAATATTTATCATCGCCTGTTTTCTTTTGATATGCGGGGGTAGGTCTATGTAAGAACTACCCCTCACGGGGTTAAACCTGTTGATGTTGATATACAACGCCATTATCTTTTTTTAAACCCAACCCGATCCTTGATTCGTATACCTTTCATCCTTTCTAAATAGCTGGTTGATGTCTTCTTTTAAAACCTGTTTTATTTGACTTTGATTTAAAACGACTCTCTGATCGGTAAAATGTGTAGCTTCGATCGTACCATCTGGTTTGGTTTTTTCGTATATTATTTTGATTGCGAGCTCTACCTTTTAGCCTCTTAGCTCTCTCAATTCTGACCTGATTTTATTTACAATTTTATATTTGTGCGTATCAAAAAAATCTGACTAAATCGTCGTTAAAAAGTCTAGGAATCAGTTCCCAGTTTCTAAAGTTGTTTCTAAATCTCCTCGGAGCTCTAAACTCAGCCTCTTGAAAATCTTCGGGTTGCCTAGAGTTTTGAATCGTTGAAAATATTTTTTTTTTTTTTAAATCGACCTTTATAACCCGTCGGGTTATATTCTAGATCGTAATCGTCTACAATCTGTTTGAGCACATGTCGCGTCTTTTTCCTCAAGTTTTTAAATTGAGCTTCGTAGTTTTTTATCCTGTTGATTTAGACTTTACGCGTAATAGCAACATTTTGATTGTACGGTATATTATATCGCTGGACGTAATCGCGCAGCGTCGCTTTATTCCATCTAGAGAATCCCTTAACGATTGGCCTGATCGTATTCATCATTTATATATATCAATATAATTTTTTTTTATTTTATTTTTTTAAGAGGTCGGACTTTTGGATTGATAAGCAATCAGACTCACCGGCTGGTGAGAGAGAGATCTTCAATACGAGAGATATTGGGCCTGGTTTTGGCCTGATTCCGAGACTGAGATATTGGGAGGGGGATATATATTTTTCAAGGTCACGTGGTGGTGACATCACATCATTTTAGCGACGACAGATTTTTTTTTAACACCAGAGCGACAGGCTCTGATTTGGCACACATTTTTCCATTTTGCTCCCGAACCTGACGTCAGATTTCTAAAAACTTAACGCGGGGGATACCCCTATATTTTCCCACTAACTATTTTTAGAACCGAGAGCGGCGTGTCGAGGCTTGCCACAGATTTTTTTCCATTTTGGTCCCGTACCCCCACCTTCCCTACTACTACATGTACGTGTATCTCGTTGAATTAAACACCAATGATGAGCATCGCAGACTTGACAGTGTGGGAAGACTACTTAATAGTCACACATTGCTCCTTGATTACACATACATGTACATCCTTGAAGATCCAAACACCTGGGTTGAGACACTGTCAATTGTTGCAGTAGTGATGGTGCTGAACAGTTATTATGAGGTATGTTCATCATCCCTTGTTGAACAGAAGGACTGGTGATGTGCCACACTCGGCAGTGAGTGCAGCAATGGGGCTGCATAGTTACAGAGAGTGATAGCTGGCATCCCTTGATGGACAGAAGGACTGATGATGTGCCACACACAGCAGTGAGTGCAGCAATGGGGCTGCACAGTTACAGCAAATGATAGATGTCATCCCTTGATGGACAGAAGGACTGGTGATGTGCCACACTCAGCAACGAGTGCAGCAATGGGGCTGCACAGTTACAGAGAGTGATAGCTGTCATCCCTTGATGGACAGGACTGATGATGTGCCACACTCAGCAATGAGTGCAGCAATGAGGCTACTCCTGAGTACCTTCTACTCACCCCAGGACAAGAACTCGAGTAGATGGAAAACCATGAGTAGGATGAGTAGCACTAGCTCCTTGCAAATGAGTACTAAAAAATCAATGTACTCGACCAGTGGTTGCATTTGTCATGTTATGTCATCCTTGTTTACTATGCTATTTCATCGGTCTTGTTTACCATGCTTTTTCATCCTTATTATTGCCCATATTTTTTCTTTCTTGTTTACCATGCAATATATTTTTTTCTTGTTTACTATGCTATTCCATCTCTCTTGATTATCATACCAGGTATTATTTCACCCTTTTTATTTTCCATGCTATGCTTAAAAGGCCTATCACACTTAAAATGTCAAAAACATTTCATTTATCAACTTAAATCACAACTGAATTATGACTGCTTTGTGGTAGCTGTAATATGTTGGACACATTTTAATATTAACACTATCTATATTCCTAACATAAACATGGTCAAGCAAAGTTTCTCTTTCAGTTGTGGCATCCCTTACACACTGGTTATATCCATAATCACTCATCAGTCTACTGATTGAAGATTCCTTGTGTAAAATATCTTCATTGAAATCACCCATTACAATGCACTTGTTTGAAATCGTATGTAGCTCATCTAGTAGTTTTTGGAGACTCTCAATGAATTCATTCACTACATTTGACTGAGGTCGATAAATTACAACAACAGTAAATGACACTTTTAAAATTATCTGAAATGCGATATGCTCAAAATTATAAATCGACAAACTTAACCAACTGAACAGTTTTATGTTTTTGCCACACACTGCTACACCTCCATGAGTCTGTTCTTTCAACATGTGTATGAGATGGGTAGTGTCATCGTATGACATACATCTTGGCTGATGATACCATTTGCAATTATTCATATCCATATTAGAAATAAAGTCTCTTTCAGTCCATGTTTCTGTCAAACATATGAAATTGCATGACATCATTTTTATTGTTTTTCTTCATGTCTATCAAGTCTGCACAGAGACCTTGAATATTCTACATGGCAATACTTGTGCTATAACTTTTGTCATACCTGCTTTCCTTTTCATCACCACCATTATCATCATTAACAATATACAATGGCATTTTACTCATAGCATCAGCTACTCCTTCATTACAATATCACAAGTCCATTCAATGAAACAACTCTACTCAAACTAACATAAGCTTGTCCTGCTAAAAATGTACGCTTCAAACATATGACTGCCTTTTCCATTGTCATTCCTCAAACTTTGTGAGCTGTACATGCCCAAGCTAACTTGAGTGGAAACTGATGCCTTACATACTGCTTATTCAGATTTTCTTCTACCATTTCAATGCAGACTACACCAGTACAACCAACAGATCACTGTTTCTTCAATGTTGACCCAACATGCTCATTGTCAAACTTAACTTTAACACACTTAGGAGATTGTTGATTAGGTAATGTCACTATGTCACAGACGGTTCCAAATACTCCATTAACAAGCCCATCAGATACATCAAGGTTCCTTGTAAGCATGACTCTAGCACCAACGCCAAGCCACAGTGACTCAGGTAAATTTGTGTAGGAAGACTTCTTGAATGATTTTCCTGCTGGTTTCATTTTCCCACTTTTTGCATCTTTCTGTAAATCTTTAGCAAGAACGCATACACATTTAGAACACTTAACAAAGAGAGTCTGTGTATTATACTCCTCCACCTTCTTGTTGCAAGGGTAAATATGCACAGCATCAATCCAATCTTCTCCAGTATCACGTGATTTTAACAGTCTCATATCATCATTTTGCAAATGCTCTCTTTTCTTTCTTATCCGTAACCTATTTAATACTTCAGCAAACTGCGCATCTTCCTTTTGCCTCATAATCTCAGTCAGTTCCACTTTGACAAAGTTTTCATTCCACAAATCACCTGGAACAACAGTCTGGTACAAAGATTTCCCTTTGACTGGCGGCAACTGATAAAAATCACCAACAGCAAGTATGCTCACATTCCCAAAAGGATTATGATTCCGTGATTGTTTGACTTGTCGAAGACGACTATGAATGCGAAACAAGATTTTTTGATCCACCATTGATATTTCATCTACAATCAGAATCTGTAGCTGTCTTCATTTACTCCTTAATGTATTGATCTTATCTTCACCGAGTGGTTGATATGACAATCTGACATTTGTTGCTATTGAGAAAGCGCTGTGAATTGTAGCACCATGGATATTATATGCTGCAACACCTGTAGGCGCTGTGAGTAGAACAGATATGTCATCTGGATTCTCTATTATTCTGGACAAAAGTCTGGTTGCTTCATAGTAAATACATTTGATCAGATGACTTTTCCCAGTACCAGCTCCACCTGTCACAAACACATGAAATGGTTCAGGATTTTCACCATTGACTTTGTCCAAACACCACTGCCTGATTTTGTAGAAAACTTCGTTTTGTTTAGCATTCAGACACCTCAATAAATTCATTGCTTTCTTGTTTGGATACATTAAGTCGGTGTGGCTCAATAGTATATTTCACATCATCTTCTTGTTTTGATTTCAAATCAGGAATATCTAATTCATTGTCACTCTCTTCCACTCAGTAGCGTATCCACCGGGGGGGGCGACCACCCCCATGATACCTTGTCGCCCCCAGTCGCCCCCTGAGATTTTGAGTTTCTAAAAAAATTATCATTGATCTAAATCTAAATAGTCGCGAATGATCCACATGATGACCACTGAGAAACGACCCTTGGACCGGCGACCGCGGACTAGTAAGCTGACAACCGGCGTGACATGCATAGCGCATAATGATAATCTAAAATGCGTATTAACACCCACTG
Source organism: Patiria pectinifera (assembly GCA_029964075.1). NCBI lineage: Eukaryota > Metazoa > Echinodermata > Asteroidea > Valvatida > Asterinidae > Patiria > Patiria pectinifera. Next base: position 7,230,253 of record CM057135.1, read on the forward strand.
CACTGCTCGCTCACACCACGGAACACGTATTATAGACAGGTGGTCCGCGGGTCACACAGTTTCAGTCACCGATATCACGCAAATGGGCCACGCACAAACTTTTTTTTCCATTCATTATAAGCTAAATTATAATAATAGACCAATTAAAATTCCTTGAAATCAGTGGCGTAGCCAGGGGGCGTGTGAAACCTTGTCGCCCCCGAGTCGCCGCCCCCCCCCCCTGAGATTTTGAGTTCCTAAAAAAAATATCATTGATCTACATGACGCCATGGGCGTCAATCCTGGGGGACAGGGGGACTGCCCCCACACTTTACTACAATGTATCTTTTGCTTAGAAAATATTGGTTAAAGTGGTCAGAAATCGCCTCAGATAGCACCATAGAGCATTTAAAATCCAAAAATTTTAGGGGCCCTTAAGCGGGCCCCGAACCCCTAGCCTATAGCTCAGAATTCTGGTAGCTGATTCAATGACTCCAACCTCGACAACAATGTTCAAAAAAAATTCTTATGCCTTTAGCTGAGAAAACCTCGAAAATTATGTTTAAATTATTATCTTTTGTACTAAGATATTTATTGGTTAAAGTGGTAAGAAATTGCCTCAGATCACACCACAGAGCATCGAGAATCCAATTTTTTTCGGGGCCCTTAAGGCGAGCCCTCAAATTAGAATCCCTCCCCAGACCGTTCGGGGTTGAGCCCGCCCAGTATGTTGAAGGGATTGGGACCTTGCCTGGAACCGATCGGCCTGGATTAACTCCACCAGGCTTCTGCACCATGGCTCTGGCTCATCACAAAGGAACCAATTTGCGACGCGCTAATCCTCCAGTAGGCAACAATGACTGTGAGCTTTAAAGAAGTTGCCGCCGGTAATCCCGCATACCCTTGCCTTTGTGCACTAATAAGACGTTTACTGTACTTTAATAATTGTGAACCTGATGGCTTTCTTTTTACCAATGACATCCAAAAGATGCGCCCTCCATTGAAAATAAAGAAATGACTCGTTGTTTAACTGTTGTTGTCCCGCAATTGAACTGGTCCAGGTGTGATTTTTTAGTAAACCCGTTTAGGTGGGCATACTTTTCGTGACCTTTTTACAATGCAACTCCTTTCCATAACCCCTTTTTTCTACATAAACTGCAACACATTTTCGTCGCAGTTGTGCGTCCGAAATCTGGGCATGGCGTTGTACACGTGCCCGGCCAGATCTCGGTCACGAATGTTTTCAAAACCCGACCCATTTGCGAATATTTAATACAAGTCATTTTAATCAATGCCAGACTTCATTTCAAAAAGTCACTTTGGAATACGTACTATTAAACATTAACTGATGACTAAAGATTGCATGAAACCTGAACATAAATTAAACACAGACAATCAGTTTACTTTACTTTTAACACAACATGGCATTTATTACAATAATCTGGCTTCTTCGTTTGAACATGTAATCTGTCGATTTAATAGCTAACTAGCTGGTCTTCCCTTCAAGTCTTTTCTCGCTCTTTTGCAGCCATCGTTGAGGATCTCGACAGTTTTGCACTTATGGTCTGTGTACCAGTCCGAAAATTCTGGAAACTGAAGCTTAGACCAAAAAAAACACTCCGGTTTCTGGTATGCGCGCGCGTCGCCGTAGCCATCCGCGTTGGCAAAATGAATTTTTTTTTTTTTCAATGAAAAATGATGTCTCAAAACCGCCAGCCTCACTGGTTTGACTGGAATCCTGCTGCTGCACAATTTTAACGTGTTTTTAGATTGGGTTATGGTCGAGAATAAGCTTTATGTGACCTCTCTGGACTTCCGTATATTTGCACTAAGTTTAGTCGGGCACCATTTGCAGTCATCAGCCGACATTTGAAGCAAAAAAATCAGGTAAAAAAAAAAAAAAAGCCGCGTCGCCGCACCACATTTTGGGCAAGCTCCATACCAGAAACCGGAGACTTTTTTTTTTTGGCCTGAGCTTGCTGAAAAAATGCAATGTAGGATGAATGAATCCAGCTAGGGAATTTTGCATTTCTTGTTTTCGTCATCCCTAGAGTTCCCTGTGATATTCTTTTGAGCAAGTTCTTCCACTGGAATCTCTCTTTTGAGCAAGTTTAGGCACAACAGCCGTGCTCTCTCATTGTCTATTGCGTCTCGTTTCCTGCTCTGCACTTCCCGGAGAATTTTCTTGTAGTCGTCGATCTGACGCACCATGCCCTGGTTTCCACCCAAAAGGAATGTACCCGGCAACGGTCCCGCAATGAACCGGGGGTGAATTTCGCGAGATGACACGGGTGTTGCAGGGGCGGTAGAAGCCTCTCGAACTTCAGTGGTGCGAGGTTCTGGAGTGGCAGCCGATGACTGAGGAGTGCCGGTGGCTGTGGTGCGTACTGCAGTTGTAGCCGATCGGGGTGTCGCTGGAACAGCTGGCGTGGAGCAACTCGATGTTCTGCTTTCGTCACATCCAGGCATGATGATTTCGGGGGAAACCTTGACGGCGATGAATATCACCGCGGTGACAAGTTGCTCATGACGTTGTTCGATGATATCCAGTCGTTTATGGACTGACAAGAAACCAGCTTCGAGACTTGACTTGACTTGAGAAAACATCTCAAGAAGCAAGGATATTGGCTGTGGGCTTTCAGGCTCCGCATTGCTGAGGATCAACTGTTGTACCCATCACGATGGTCAACACGTTGTTTTTTCCTCAAGTCAGAAAGGGTCATCTCATCGTCAGAATCATCACTGATTCCTAAAAAGAAAAACGAGAAAATAAAAGATACTTCAGAACAAACTAGTTTGATTCATATGTTTGGAGTGAGCGCCATACTGCAATTAATTGCTACGTTTTTTGCATTTTCGCGCCGATAAATACATGTACATGCACACACATGTGTACAGTGCTAATTTTCAAATAATACTCAAGATTCCTTTTTAAAACTGTTTGCACGGATGATGAACATGTATTTTATGAAAGGAATTTTATGAATTCCAAATGTTTATCTCTCTCGGGAGTCAACTTGTAAATTGTTTGTAAATATCTGGAGATTTAAAATATAAATACAAATGACTCACCAACGTGATCCCTGCTGTAGCGAGTTGGAGAACAACTACGAAATTCGGTATCCATCTTCTTGAAAATAGCAGGAAAGTATATAGGCATGCAGCAGAGGTGAGAACACGTCCTATAATAAGTATGATGTCAAGAGATTCGGTTGTCGGGTACTGCGGTTCAAGATTCGCTTCGGCAAGCACCGCCTATATGGTAAAACCAATTATGCGTGAACTCATTTCAGATTCAGTCATTCAAAAAGATGGAGTCCAATTTCAGCAGCCATGTGCGTAAAACCGCGATACCAATTCTAAGTCCGCTTAAGTTCACGAATTTGTCTCCCGTTGGCAAGATTCCAAATCTCTCACCTATCGGATCAAGAAAGAGGGTCCTAGATGGACCGTTTAGTGAACCACGGGGTACCTTGCCCAAGAAAAGAGGAGTCCGGGCATTGCACGAGAGGTTTCCAGACCTTGTGCCAACTGTTGTCGAGACGCTGGCAGACCACGGTTTCGCAGCTCACCGAAGGCGATCGCAGACCTGCTCTTCAGTTGGAGTTTCGGCTCTTCAGCTGAGAGATGAAGTGATGAGGAAAGTCCCAGGACTTCAGGATCGGCCCAATTCTATCTGTAAGCACCCTGTTACGTCTGTTTGTACCTCCACACAGCAACCACCATTCCAAATCCTACTATCATTCTCTAATCGATGCATAAGTTGGCGTGAAAAAGAACGACATTTCTCATCATCATGATATTTCCCATAGCTGCCGTTCTGCGGTTAACTATGCACTTGAGATGGCCACATGCTTTGATGGAGAGATTTCTCGCTGGTCAGTTGATGACAAGAATAAGTTGTTAGTTGGAAGTGGCCCGTGTGTGGACAGAAGAACGTCTTTCCGCACCTATTTTCACACTGATGATATGATTTACTACCCTGACCACAATTGCGCTACCGGATATAAAATCATCCCAAGTGGGTACATTCAGCTCCTTAACCGACCGTCGTCCAACTCAAGGCACCACCATGACAGGTTCGGCCGTTTACACTTCAATTATCCAAGAACTGGTAAACTCACCGTTTGCTTGAGGGGCAACAAATTTTTCAAGGCGTCTGTGTACAACCACTATACAGATTTGTTTCCGTTGATTCGTGAAGTCCGTGACAAAGAAGGCAAACATGCTGCGGTGATAGTCTCTGACAACGGCCCTGAATGGAAGAAGAACAGCCTTAAAGTAGTCATGACAATGGGCCGTTTATGGCGGGATCTGCACCTAGACTATTTTTGCATTCTTGGATATGCGCCCGGTGATATTCGATGCAATATGATCGAACATTGTTGGTCACCAGTGACCACTTGGTTGACAGGTCTGCAGTTGTCGGACACCATTCCTGGGGAGGACAAGAATCCTGAAGCCCAATCCAAATTGTCAGAGGAGGACCGCGCCAGAAAGAATGCAACTGTTTTGGACAATGCAATCAGTGATGTCCACAAGTGTCTTGATGGCAAGATGTATGATTCATTCAAAGTTACGGCAGTGGCAATGGATTCTTCATCAACGCATCACTATTCAGATGAGGCCAAGGTGGACGAATTGTCTGACGCCAGTGTAAACAAGATCAAGGCAGACATTGTCCTGACAGAGCTTGCGGCAGAATATAAGTTTCTTGCCTCGCATTCGGTGCAGCGGACCTACCAGTTGGAATTCGTCAAATGTCAAGATAGTCAGTGCCACCACTGTAGCAACCATCCTGTGCGCGCCAAAAAACTTCTCACCTTCCTTCGTGAATTTGGAGGTGGGCATGGTTTTACGCCTGTTCCATCAGACAAGGTCCCTGGACATTTCTTCACGTGGCAAGAAATGGCTTCAAAGGCTGTGACAGGAAAACTCAAGATTCCAGCTCTAGATGAAGGAGTACACTCACCAATCAACGGAGAGAGGGTTTGCCAGGCGGGATGCAAGAAAGTCTTTGTGAGCGCAGCAGATCGAGATCGCCATAATCGTCTCATGCACAAACTTTGAGAAAGTCACCAGCATCGAAAACAAAAACCAAACGGTTCTTTTCAGAACCACACATTTTCACAAAAGAGATAGATCCAGCATCTGAATCTGATCGATGATTGAATAAATAAAACGATTCATGCCCTCTCCCTTCATTCCCACCCTTCAACCCTTCAATTGTTTCCCTTTCCCTTGCGTCAAGTGTGTGGTTACTTTTAATATAATATATAATTAGTATTTAATTTTATTAAAGGGAGGCTGAAGGTTTCAAAACTTAAGGTATTAAGGCCAAACATCAAAAAATAACTACTGTTTATTTTGGAATGGGGATCAATGAAGAAATACACTCAAACAAATATTTAATCAAGAAATGCGCTCAAATACATGTATATTTTCCATAGAGGAACAACTTAAGTATTGTTGGTAATCAGAGCAGGCGAAACGTACATGTACTTGCCTGAACCCGGCATTAGGAATCAACTGTACACGCTCTTAAAACATTCTAATACATGCAAGAAAGCGTTGCTGCTAACTTTCATATCAAACTTAAATGTTTATGATTATATTGAGCATTATTTTAAGTAATCCCGTTGCTAAACATCCCTATGCTGCATGTGGTTTACGACGCTAGCTGAAATGGATTTCATCACTGCTCCCTTCTCGTTGTGAATGTGAAATTGAAGGGTCCAAGCCGATTACCAGTCACCAGTCCGTTTCGCTTTATGTGAAGGTAATACGTACGTACGCGTTTGAAGTCTGAATAACCAACACAAATTAAATGTAAGCATCTAGAAAGCGTAATTCTTCAGACTACATTTCACAAGTTGGCCATCTTTTTCATGTGTTTCTTAAAAGACAAGGACGAGTATCGGTGTATGTATATGTATAAGCCTTTTGAAGAAATGCAGATGCAGACAAAAAGTTGGAAAACACATTCGAGGGTTTCTTGACTTCTGAAGCCCTGCCAAAGAAAAAAAAATCAAAATCTCTCATATAATACCGAACTGAATTAAAACGTAAATTAATAAATCCGGCCAATACTTAACGTTAATGACTGAAAACTAAAAGCAAAAACCTTAAAGTCTTACTTTCCACTCCATAGTTTATTACGCCCAGTGGGCCGAATAATCCTCCAACAATGGCCAGACTTCAATTTATGTTGCCTATTGTGAAACCCTGAGTCACCAGTTTGGACCGATTGGGGCGTCACGCTTCAGTAACCGGGTGGCTTCTGGCTTTGTACCGATTGGGGTGAAAGAAATTTGCATACCGGACCCGGTACCCGAACGGTCTGTTATCTGATGGCTCGCCTAAGCGGGCCCCGAACCCCACGCCTATAGCTCAGAATTCTGGTAGCTGATTCAATGACTCCAACCTCGAAAACAATGTTCAAAAAATTTTCGTATGCCTTTAGCTGAGAAAAGCTCGAAAATTATGTTTAAATTATTATCTTTTGTACTAAGATAATTATTGGTTAAAGTGGTAAGAAATTGCCTCAGATCACACCGCAGAGCATCGAGAATCCAATTTTTTTCGGGGCCCTTAAGCGGGCCCCGAACATCACGCCTATAGCTCAGAATACCGATAGCTGATTCAAAGACTCCAACCTCGAAAACGATGTTCAAATAATTATCTTTTGCTAAGAAAATATTAGTTAAAGCATGGAGGAAAGTGGTAAGAAATTGCTTCAGATCACACCACAGAACATCTAGAATCCAATTTTTTTCGGGGCCCTTCGCGCTCGCATCAAGGTATGTCCCCCCCCCCTCCCCCACTTTTGAGAAGCGATTGACGCCCGTACATGACGCCCCCATGAAAAGTTCCAGCCCCCCCAGCGGGGCGCTGAAGAATTCCTGGCTACGCCACTGCTTCCACTTGTGCTGTTGCTGGTTTTCACATTCAAGTCTGTCATTTTCACTTACCGGAGCTATCAATGCCCAAGCATCTTCTTGTGGACCAATTTTTTATAATAATTTCTCAGCTTCGTCCACTGACCCAGCATTAGCTTCATACAATGACCGATTACTTTCAACAATATTCATTACAGATTCCATCACACACGTACTTTTCAAACGGACAACACCATTTCGATAAAATTCTTCAAAACTTTCAAACTGCTGTGGCTTCAGCTGAGCATCAAAACGATAAGGACGGTACAACTACAATATACTCTGATAGTGCTTCTCGGGACATTTTGCAACTGAAAATCTTGGAAATCGTATAACTGCTTGATCGATTCGACTACGTTTCTGTATATGGCCTAAACCATTTTTCAATTCATACACCCTTGAACGATTTGACTTAGCCATGTTACTGTATATCACTCTATAGTCATAACAAAATGTGGCTAAGCACATTGTTTCAAATTCATCATTGTTTGGTCTTGCTAGATACCTATCAACTCTACTGGTCATCCAGATACTATCATCATCTTCATCACATCTGTTTTGAATTACACTAAGAGGCAAGCTCATTCTGATTGGATTTGCATCGACAGGTATGAATTCAACTTTCCTTGAACCTTCTTTCAATCTGAGATTACAAACACGATAAACTGCTTCTTGTGCTGATACTTCACGGTTATGCAAATAGACACAGCCAGTTTGCTTCATGCTTTCTCTCGCATCTAAATTCCCTTTCAGTGCTTCATCTTTAGCATGTGACAACAACACCCCTATTTCTCGTTCAGCTTTAGACATGTATGATACCACATAAGCCACACAAGCATAGGCATCACAGATGTACTGAATATCCATATTCGCATTCCAACATCTTATGAGAGCAGGATTTTACAAATTTAACCAACTATCTTGTGGCCGTCTCTTATGTATGATGCTTCTCTTGGTGCTCAGCATATCATTGACTTTCTCAAAGTCGGCTTGTGTTGTATTTATGCTTGCCAATAATTCAGTGGTTGTCATTTGTTCATTCTCACTTTTTTGTACTTCATTCCATACTGACTTGAAGTAATTTCTTGGCAGCATTCCTTCGTTCCTTTGTGTCCTTTTCATCCTCCTCTTCCTCATCACCCATCAGTGATGTTTAGCGAACCAAAAATCACGACAAGAAACAATTTACGTGGAGTCAAAAAAATCCATTGATTATGTGCCGACTTGACCATTGGTTCACTGATCACATCCTAATCCCTTCAATCGATCGTTGTGATATTATTCCATTCATTACCTCGCTCATATCACAGTGCTGTATTAATTGATATTAAGGTCAATGAAATAGACAGAGGCCCTAATTACTGGAAAATGAAAAACAGCGTTTTAGAGGACACTCGATATATCAGGTGTATCCAACAACTCTTGGATGACATCTCTAGTTCGAGCTTCGAAGCATGAACTGTCGAAGAGGATGCTCTGGGATTTCTGTAAAAACAAGATTCGCAGTTTCACAATCCAGTTTTGCAGAGAGAATCATACGCTTCGCAAGAATAGGTTAAAATTGCTGGAGCAGAAACTTTTTCAGAGCTGTAAAAACCTGTCAGATAATCCCTCACCTCAGAATCTCAGTACATTTGACAAGCTCAATCTGGAGTATAATGTTGCATCTGAATATGAGTCAAAAGGGGCTAGAATAAGATCTAAGACGAGATGGTTGAAGGAAGGAGAAAAAAATACAAAATATTTTTTGAACCCGGAAAAGTGTAATGCCAAACGCAGAAGTTTCTGCACTCTGGTGAATGACCAAGGTGCGCAATTCCAAGAACAGGTCAAATTCTATGAACGTCTGTTTTCACCAATTGTCAAAGATGTTGACATAAAATTTGCTGAATTCGTGAATGATTGTGAAATAGAACACCTCTCCGAGGATGAAAAACTTTCTTTCGAGGGCAAAATTATGCTTGATGAGTGTACTAATATTAGCCTTGGGGGAAATGGCCAATGACAAGAGCCCTGGGCTGGATGGCCTTACAAAGGAATTCTATGTCACCTTCTGGAACGTGATTGGGCCAATTGTTGTTGACAGTTGAAGCCTATGACAATGGAGAACGGTCAGTGTCGCAGAAGAGGGGATAAATCTCATTGTTGTACAAAGGCAAAGGGGATGTACGTTCACTAAACGGTTACACCTCTATGTTCCGACACCCCTATGTTCCGACTGCACATATTCCTATTCCTGACCCTAACCCTAACCGGGAGTAACACAATCTAGGTTGTCGGAACATAGGGGTGTCGGAACATAGAGCAGTCACCCACTAAACAATTTGAGACCGATTTCGCTTCTGAACATTGATTATAAGATAGCCACAAGAGTCCTTGCATCAAGAATTCGCCATGTTCTACCTTCACTTATTAGCCCAGACCAAACGGGATTCATGAAAGGTCGATTCATTGGCGAAAATATCAGACTCATGGAAGACATTTTTCGCCAGTGTCATGCTTTCATTTGATTTTAAAAAGGCTTTCGACTGTATTGATAGGAAGTACACTATGAGAGTCCTGGAGTACATGCACTTTGGCCCTTGCTTGAGAAAGTGGATTAGTACTGTGTTCAATTATTCCATGAGCTGTATCATCAATAATGGATGGGTCTCAGGTTATTTCAATCTCCACAGAGGAGTACGGCAAGGCTGTCCACTCTCGCCTTTACTCCTTTTACTTGGTGTGAAAATATTAGCGGCTAAGATCCAGCAGAGTCCATTAATTACAGGAATTCTATTGCCAAAGAGGGATTATCCTATCAATAGTAGGTATATATGGAGGATTCCAGACTTTGCCATGGGTCTGGGGGGTAGTACAGGGCCAATGGGGAGGCGGATACCAGACTTTATCCCGCCCCCTTTGATCTCTGCCGCCGCCCCTCCCCTTTGATCTCTGCCCCCTCTCTCCCATGATCTCTGCCCCCTCTCTCTCATGATCTCTGCCCCCGCCCCTCCCCATGATCTCCCAATATCTCAGTCTCAGCCCCAAGCCAAACCGGGCTCAATATCTCTCTCTGTCTAGCCGGTGAGTCTGATTGCTTATAAATCTAAAAGTCTGACCTCTTAAAAAAATTTAAAAAAATTATATTGATATATATAAATGATGGATATGATTAAGCCAATCGTTAAGGGATTTTCTAGATGGAATAAAGCCACGCTGCGCGATTACGTCCAGCGATATAATGTACCGTACAATCAAAATGTTGCTCTTACGCGTAAAGTCTACATCAACGGGATAAAAAAATAAGAAGCTCAATTTAAAAACTTGAGGAAAAAGAAGCTACATGAGCTCAAACAGATTGTAGACGATTATGATCTAGAATATAACCCGTCGGGTTATAAAGGTCGAGTTTTGAAAAAAGATTTACTCTCGGCGATTCAAAACTCTAGGCAACCCGAGGATTTTCAAGAGGCTGAGTTCAGAGCGACGAGAAGATTTAGAAACAACTTTAGAAACTGGGAACTGATTCCTAGACTTTTTAACGACGATTTAGTCAGATTTTTTGATACGCACAAAGATCAAATAGTAAATAAAATCAAGTCAGAATTGAGAGAGCTGAGAGGTTTAAAAATGGAGCTCACAATCAAAATAAAATACGAAAAAACCAAACCGGATGGTACGATAGAAACGATCGAAGCTATACATTATACCGATCAGAGAGTCGTTTTAAATCAAAGTCAAATAAAACAGGTTTTAAAAGAAGACATCGACCAGCTATTTAAAAAGGATGAAAGGTATACGAATCAAGGATCGGGTTGGGTTTTAAAAAAGATAATGGCGTTGTATATCAACATCAACAGGTTTAACCCCGTGAGGGGTAGTTCTTATATTGACCTACCAAAATATATCAAACAGAAAACGGCGATGATAAACATTAAAAACAAAGACGACGAGTGTTTGAGATGGTGTTTGAGAGCTGCTCTTGGCTTGTATACGGATAAAGTAAAAAATAACATAAAAAACGATCCCAAATATAAAATTCATAAAGAAGAACCTGTTGTATACACCAAAGACGACGGACTCAAATTTAAAGGCGTAGACTTTCCGACACCGATCGACCAGATACCAAAGATAGAAAGACAAAATAATTTAACCATAAATGTATATGGTTATGAGGAAGAAATATATCCGTTATACGTGTCTAAAAACTACAAAGCAGAATCACGACCTATCGATCTGTTTTTGTTTTCTGAGGGCGACAAGCATCACTATTGCTGGATAAATAATTTTTCGAGATTGATTCACAACGTTACAAAACATAAAAATAAGAAATATTTTTGTCGAAGGTGCCTGTGTCATTATAGAACGCAAGTAAAATTAGATAGACACATGACCGATTGTAACGGTATAGATACACATCCGTCAAAGATTGTATTTCCTACCGCTAAGCGAAAATATGTAAATAACGAGTGGATAGTCGACGAAAACGATGTGCCAATATTAGAATTTAAAAACTACAGGTTTAAACAAAAAGCACCGTTTGTAGTTTACGCCGACTTTGAATCGATCTTAGAAAAAAACTCGGACGATAAAAAGGACAACACCCAAAAGACAAACATTCACAAAGCAAGCGGTTACTCGTTGGTAGTAGTTAGATGCGACGGCACCAATGCGTATCAAGAGACTTATAGAGGTAAAGATGCCGCATCAAAGTTTGTCAATAAAATGTTAAAAATACAAAGCGACATAAATTGCATATTTAAAAACCCCCAACCCATGAAATTTAACGAGCGAGCTAAAGAACATCATGATAAAACAAACGTGTTGGATTTGCGAGAAACCAATTTATCCCAATTACTCGAGCAACTGTCAGTGCCAGAAACCCAAAATGCCAAAAACAGAAAAACAAATAAAAGAACATCAGTACGAAAACAAAAATGGATTTACCGAGTCTAAATGTCTAGAATGCAAAAAGAAAATCAACAAATTTAGAAAGGTGAGAGATCACTGCCACGTCACGGGTAGATATAGAGGTGCCGCGCACGCCTACTGCAATCTAAAATTACAAGTTGAACCAGGTTTTACCCCCATACCGGTCGTCTTTCACAATCTGCAAAATTACGACGCTCACTTGATCATGCAGAGTATTTCAGAGTACGATGACGAGAAGGAAATACAAGTTATCGCTAGAAATTCGGAAAAGTATATTTCGTTTTTGATCGGAAATATGCGATTTATAGACTCGTTTAATTTTATGGCGTCTTCGTTGGATAGATTATCTAAAGCTTGTCCGAGAGAGTCGTTTAAACTACTCAGAGAACATTTTAATCGTCAAAACATCGACTCGTTGTTACAAAAAGGAGTTTATCCATATGAATACATAGACTCGTTTGACAGATTTCAAGAGACAAGCCTACCCCCCATCGAACAATTTTATAGCAGCCTAAAAGACGAAAATATATCGCAAGAGGACTACGACAGAGCTAAACTGACGTGGAACGAGTTTAAAGTTAAAAACATGGGGGAATATCACGATTTGTACGTCACTACCGATACGTTATTACTGGCTTGCGTATTTGAAAACTTTAGGCAAACGTGTATTACAAACTACGCGTTAGATCCTGCTAATTACTACACAGCACCAGGATTGTCGTGGGATGCCTTGTTAAAACACTCGGAAGTTAAACTCGAACTATTGCAAGACGTAGACAAACATTTATTTTTTGAAAAGGCAAAAAGAGGTGGTATCTCGAGCGTGGGTGGTATGAGATACCACAAAGCCAACAACAAATACCTACCTGACCATAAGCCAAACGAGCTGTCGAGTTACATCACCTACGTCGATGCAAACAATCTGTACGGCTTGGCCATGAGTCAATACCTGCCGTACAAAGACTTTAGGGGTATCCCCCGCGTTAAGTTTTTAGAAATCTGACGTCAGGTTCGGGAGCAAAATGGAAAAATGTGTGCCAAATCAGAGCCTGTCGCTCTGGTGTTAAAAAAAAATCTGTCGTCGCTAAAATGATGTGATGTCACCACCACGTGACCTTGAAAAATATATCTCCCCCTCTCCCCAAATATATCCCCCTCCCAATATCTCAGTCTCGGAATCAGGCCAAAACCAGGCCCAATATCTCTCGTATTGAAGATCTCTCTCTCACCAGCCGGTGAGTCTGATTGCTTATCAATCCAAAAGTCCGACCTCTTAAAAAAATAAAATAAAAAAAAATTATATTGATATATATAAATGATGAATACGATCAGGCCAATCGTTAAGGGATTCTCTAGATGGAATAAAGCGACGCTGCGCGATTACGTCCAGCGATATAATATACCGTACAATCAAAATGTTGCTATTACGCGTAAAGTCTAAATCAACAGGATAAAAAACTACGAAGCTCAATTTAAAAACTTGAGGAAAAAGACGCGACATGTGCTCAAACAGATTGTAGACGATTACGATCTAGAATATAACCCGACGGGTTATAAAGGTCGATTTAAAAAAAAAAAAATATTTTCAACGATTCAAAACTCTAGGCAACCCGAAGATTTTCAAGAGGCTGAGTTTAGAGCTCCGAGGAGATTTAGAAACAACTTTAGAAACTGGGAACTGATTCCTAGACTTTTTAACGACGATTTAGTCAGATTTTTTTGATACGCACAAATATAAAATTGTAAATAAAATCAGGTCAGAATTGAGAGAGCTAAGAGGCTAAAGGTAGAGCTCGCAAATCAAAATAACATACGAAAAACCAAACCAGATGGTACGATCGAAGCTACACATTTTACCGATCAGAGAGTCGTTTTAAATCAAAGTCAAATAAAACAGGTTTTAAAAGAAGACATCAACCAGCTATTTAGAAAGGATGAAAGGTATACGAATCAAGGATCGGGTTGGGTTTAAAAAAAGATAATGGCGTTGTATATCAACATCAACAGGTTTAACCCCGTGAGGGGTAGTTCTTACATAGACCTACCCCCGCATATCAAAAGAAAACAGGCGATGATAAATATTAAAAACAAAGACGACGAGTGTTTTAGATGGTGTTTGAGAGCTGCTCTTGGGTTGTATACGGATAAAGTAAAAAAAAAACATAAAAAACGATCCTAAATATAAAATTCATAAAGAAGAACCTGTTGTATACACCAAAGACGACGGACTCAAATTTAAAGGCGTAGACTTTCCAACACCGATCGACCAGATACCAAAGATAGAAAGACAAAATAATTTAGCGATAAACGTTTTACGGTTATGAGGGGGAAATATATCCGTTATACGTGTCTAAAAACTACAAAGCAGAGTCACGACCTATCGATCTGTTTTTGTTTTCTGAGGACGACAACAATTACTACTGAAGGATAAATATTTTTTCGAGATTTACAACGTTACAAAACATAAAAGTAAGAAATATTTTTGTAGAAGGTGCCTGTGTCATTATAGAACGCAAGTAAAATTAGATAGACACATGACCGATTGTAATGGTCTAGATACACATCCGTCAAAGATTGTTTTTTCTACCGCTAAGCGAAAATATGTAAATAACGAGTGGATAGTCGACGGAAACGATGTGCCAATATTAGAATTTAAAAACTACAGGTTCAAACAAAAAGCACCGTTTGACGATAAAAAGGACAACACGCGAAAGACAAACATTCACAAAGCAAGCGGTTATTCGCTAGTTGTCGTCCGTTGCGATGGCACCAATGCGTATCAAGAGACTTATAGAGGTAAAGATGCTGCATCAAAGTTTGTAAATAAAATGTTAAAAATACAAAGCGACATCATTGGAATATTTAAAAAAAAACAACCCATGAAAATTAACGAGCGAGCTAAAGAACATCATGATAAAACAAACGTGTTGGATTTGCGAGAAACCAATTTATCCCAATTACTCGAGCAACTGTCAGTGCCAGAAACCCAAAATGCCAAAAACAGAAAAACAAATAAAAGAACATCAGTACGAAAACAAAAATGGATTTACCGAGTCTAAATGTCTAGAATGCAAAAAGAAAATCAACAAATTTAGAAAGGTGAGAGATCACTGACGACGTATACAAAGATATGCAGCAAAACGGACAACAATACGACCTTTCGAATTATCCGACGGATCATCCTTTGTACGATCCAACCAATAAGAAAGTGATCGGTAAATTTAAAGACGAGTTTGGAGGTAAAATAATCAAAGAAGTCGTTTGTATAAGACCTAAAATGTACTCGATTTTAACCGATGACATCAACTTGAAAAAAAGCCAAGGGTGTCACAAAATCGGTCACCTCTAAGAAATTAAAACACCGACACTATTACGACTGCATCTTAAACAAGAAATCTCATTATGAAACCATGACTCACATTAGATCGGAAAATCACATCCTTTACACCGTATCTCAAAATAAACTATCGTTGAGTCCGTTGGACACAAAGAGGTACATTTTACCGGATGGAATACACACGCTCGCTTATGGTCACCGTAATCTAGATATTAATTAGGCGGTAATTGCGTGTCCTCGGGTACGACTTGAAGCTCTTGTCTCACAAAACTCCTTTTTGGGCCGTCTTGCAGGTAATAAAGAGTAGGACCCGTCGTGACTTTTTTACCGTTAATCATTTTAAATTGACTCGTTCTTTTTTTCACGTTGAAGATGTCTACGCTCCAAATGGGATCCGTGGCTCTTCTCGAAGTTCCACCCTCTTGCTCACCCGGGTAATATAAATATCTAACCATAGCGTCTTGCGGTAATTGTTGCTCTTTTGTTTTAACGGGGTTAGCCGGGGATTGCCGGACCTGTTTTAGTTTAACCGCCTCTGACGGCGCTTTAGCTATTAATCTCGTCGTTTCATCGTTTATTGCCTTGATCACGCTGGGTAATCGCTCGACCCATTGCGTGTTTCTACTCTCGGGATTTAACATTTCTTGAGCATACTGATGACCAAACAGTCTCTCGGCTAGCGTTCGATTAAATCTTTCTACGATACCCTGCGATCGGTGGTTTCCGGGTTCGCCGACGATAATCTCGACGTTTTTTGAGGCCATCCATTTTTTAAATGCTCCTTTAAATTCGGTACCGGCGTCTACTCTCAACGTTTTAGGATAACTCAAAGGCGATCTCGCGTAAATCTTGACGATAGCATCTTGGGTGGAATCAGCCGTTTTAGAAACCAAAGGTTCTGCTTCGTGGTATCGACTCGCAACGTCGACAACCGTCAAAGCGTATTTATAAGTCTTGCGTTTTACTTTATCCCAGGGTAGGTATAGCACATCCATTTGGTGAAAGTCGTTTGGTGTTTCAAACTCTTGCGAAGTACTCGTAGGCCTGGGTACATACGCAGGACCTGGTAGATAAATTTGCCATATCGCTTGTTTTTTAAGCCAATCTCTGATTACCTTTTTATCGATTTTTGTTTTATCGTGTAAATGGTCGACGGCGCTTTCACCTCTCCAATAACCGCTCGGGCTATAATACAGTTTAGATAACGTTTGCATATTATTTAATATAAAAGACGTTTATAATAATAATAATTTGTCTGGCTTTGCTATGATGTTAGGAGGCGCGATCGTCAACGCCTTAGCTTTTACTGGTTCAAACTTTTTATTTTCAAGTCTGAAACAGAGTGATGCCGACGAGGAGCGTAAGAGACACGATTTAGCGATAGAACAACTCTCAGCCGCCAAAGATAAATGGCAACGAGAACGAACAAAATATCTAGATTTTTTAAACGAACGTATCAAAAAACAAAATGCCTCTAAAGAAACATTTTCTAACGTAGACCGAGCGTTGCGTTACTACAACGAGGTGAGTGGTCAATCTACCGAACTACCCGTAGGACTGCAACGCGAACCCAAACTCGAAGATTTTTACGAGCCTAGCGACCAACAAATAGAAAGAGAACTCGCGTTTATCGCGGGAGGAACGCTATTGGTGGGCCTATTGGCTTACAAATATCTTTAAATTTAAAACTCGTATAAATAAAATGATTGCGTATGGAAAAAAGCTCAACCCCAGCAGGCTATTAAAAATACCCAGATCTATCAAGGGTGAGAGAAAAGAGGTGGTCATTACCCACAATCCTAGTAGTATATCGGCGGGGCAAACGCTGAGGGTCAAGTTTCCTCAATTGGGTGTAGACGACGTGATCGTACCCGGCACTTGTAAGCTAGCTTTTAGTTTAGAACTCGAAGGTGCAGGCGACAACAATAGAACCATTTTTGGTAATTTGGCCAGAAATTTAGTCAGCGAAATCAGCGTCAGGCTTCAAGGTCACGAAATTATAAGTTATCGTCACGCTGACGTGTATCACAATTTTAAAGACAATTGGCTCAACAGCTCGATGACTCGAAACATGGCGTACTCGGGCATAGAAAAAGAAAACGTGTCTAAACTAAGAACTGGAGCTCAAGATGGTAACGCGGGCGCCAACAACGGTAAAGATAAAGCTATCGCAGATGCCTATGGTAACAGATATTGTATTCCCCTAGACATTGACATACTGACTTCACATCATCCTTTTTACCCCAGCGGTTTAAACCAACCTCTGACGTACGAGATAAAGTTTAACGATCACGATAAAGTAGTCAACAGTTCAGATACGGCGGCGATGTATTCTATCTCAGACTTGTCTCTCGAATACGAAGTGGTGACCAACAGAGACCTAGCTAACACTATCAGAAATAAACACAAGGGGTTAATGCAATATCTGTTTGATAAAATCCACTCGCTAGAAGTTAGATCCGTCAACAAATCGGACACGCTTTGGAACGTCAGCGTCAATCAACCCATCAGGAGTCTCAAGGGTATTTTGTTTTTGTTTAAAGATCCCGCTGAGAAAAATCCGCAGCGGTTTTATAATCCAAAACTAACCAAAACATCGATGACTGTAGAAGGTAAACCCAATCAACTCTACAGTCAAGGCATGTCTCAGTATCAACACTGGAACGAAATTATCAAGTTCTTTGGAGACAGCGATACCGAAAGCGGGCGCGGAGTATCCAAAGACTTAAATTTGACGGGTCTTGACCTCGGAGACTATCTAAAAACAAGTACGGTCTGTGGCTCGATTTTAGAAGTAACGACGACAATTCCGCTCACGGATCTGGTAGAAAAATCGAAGACGGAGGAGGCATCAACATTCAATTTACCAGAGAAGCTGAAAGTGAAGGTGACCTCACGATGTACGTCTTTTTGGTCATGGATGCTCTATTGAACTTGGAATACGGGAATTTTAAATCTCTGTTAAGTTAAATGACACAACCGCATTGCGCTTTAATCGTCGGCAAAACAAATTCGGGTAAAACCAAATGGATTTTGGATCTGTTAGAGTCACACTATAAAAATACATTTGAAGCGATAGTCATCATTTGCCCCACCATATTTAAAAACAAAACGTACATCGAAAGAAAGTGGATTCAAGCAGATCCCGAGGTATACCTCTGCGATCCGGAATTGTACAAGATGACGCTCAACGAAGCGATCGATATTTACAGTAAAATATTTGAAGGTGTTGCCACGTTGTTTATCGTGGACGATTGCTCTTCGGATCAAGAGATTAAATATCGTAAAAAGACGTGCGCGCTAAGCAAGATGGCATTTAGCGGAAGACACGTAAATCACAGCTGTTGGTTACTAACCCAGTAAATTGGTCGTATACACCGAACCTCCAGTTAGTTACGAGCTACTTGAGTAGCTAAGTGAGTAACAATTAATAGCTAGTTGAGTAACAATTAATAGCTAGGTAAGTAACAATTAATAGCTAGGTGAGTAACAATTAATAGCTAGGTGAGTAGCAACCTATTCAACAAACTACACATGTATTACAATTTGTTAATCAACAAACGTCAACAAAATGCATTTTGCTGTAAGTAAATGATAGCAATATTTGAGTATTTGCAGTTTTTGGCTATTATCATCATATCGCTTAATTTATCATTTTACACCTACCAATACCTTCGCTTTTGTAACAAAGTTGCAACAGCTACAACAAAATTAAATTCGTTTCTAATTAAATGGAGGACCTAAAACTTACTTTAACCGAACAAGATCACAACGCAGAACATAAAGATCGTTTGTGCGGTGTCGTAGCAGCCGGAAACTCTAGAAAGTACTTGGGAAAGGAATACACCGTTAAACATATCGAAGCTCTTGACAGTAAAGAACTCGACAAGCTGTATCATCTGTACGAAACTAAATTTGGAAATGAAATTGTTCAAACTGTTGGTAAATACACTTTAAGTCTATTTTCGAGAGTGTTAGCTGTGGTTACACCCGTACAAGTTTTAGGATATAACGTCACTATAGATTCTGAAGAAGAACTCACCAACGACTTGAGTTCTGATCCTATTATAAGCGCGAGTATGGCTGGTATGTTGAGCGACGTTTGTTACAAGTACGAAACTTTTATATCACCCCTAGTTGCTACGATTATCACAACAAAACATTTGAAATTTAATAAACCTAATATAATAAATGGAAGATCAGAAAGCAGCGACAGCAACGCCTGCAGCTCAACCAGCAGAGACAGAGACACCCCAACCGATAAAAAACAACGCCATCACCGACGGTAACGAGAGTGACCAAGACTAAAAATCCTAAACGAATACAGCAGGGTAAAGCTTTAGCCGAGCACAATAGACAGATGAAATTAAAATTAGAAAAATTGGACGTAACATCGGACGACACTACGTGCTCACCAGACTACAACTCGTGGGCGATGTGGGGTGCTATACCGGTAGTAACGCAACCCACTACACCCAGCGCCCCAAAAACGCTAGACATGGGAATAAACAGCAATTTAAAAATTGTTATATTAAAAACGATGAGTAACTTTGACACCAACGGAATAGCTAATACGAATTATCATATCGGGTCTTTCGATGGGATACGCCATGGTAGGAAATAAACTACTCAAAATGAAAGCGCCGGATTTAGACAAACTAAGCGTAGAAGATGCGGTTAAATTGACGGGTATTATAAGTGTAGCTCTAGCCACGCAATACTTTTGCGATACTTTTGATACTCCTGATACACCCGTTACCACTACCGACATAGATGGTGAAATGGATGATGAAACATTTATTCTCAAAACAGATGGTTTATTTTACAAATCTGAGAAAGGTGATGTAAGGTTGACGGTTCAAAATGACCCAAATAGATTCTTGAGTCTGAGGACTATACAGTTAAATGTAAGAAAGATAGGTCTTATAGGCAGAGATTATATTAGAAACAAATTAGGTTTTACGCATTACGAACGTAAGACACTCAGTGACGCTCAAAGTCAACAACTACGATCGATACCACCCGAGAGTATCCCCATGACAGAACTACCAAGAGTCACCGATGAGGTAACCTAGATTATAGACGATTTACAACAAGACACCGGCGCTCAAACAGAAGGATTAAATTACAGAGAACTCGAAGGTTTAGACAGAAGTCTTCAGACGTTGAGAAGTAACCTAGAACTTAATTTAGCGCGTCTCACTGAACTCGACCGAGAGATTGCAGCCACAAGACAAGAACTCAACGATTCTTACAGCGAAGAGGGTCGACGAGGGTTAAACGATAAATTGAGCGACTTGAACGTTAAAAGATCCGCCAGATTAGAAGCCGCAAAAGCCAACGAACGAGGGCTCAAAAGTCAGATCGCTAGAATCAAAGAAACGATTAATAAAATATTAGGCGACGACACGACTCTGGCGGAAAAGATTAGAACTCTGTTTAGAGAACAAGGTGTGACCATAGTGAGTATTTTAGCCGCTTTTAGTTTAGCCATCAGTACGATAGTGAGTAGCATCGTCGCTAGCGTGATAGGTGCGGGTGCCACAACCGCACCATCGCCAACACCAACACCACCAAAAGGCGGTATCAAAGAGTGGATTTCAAAACAACTCGCTAATTTTGCATCTGCTCTTAAGAAACTCGGAGCGAGCGCGTTGGGTGTCTGCCGGGTATCATAGGCAGCGTACTAAGTTGGCTATATAACGCGCTGAGTAAGTCCGTATGGTGGTTAGCCGAACACATGTGGGCTTTGTTTTGGGGTGTGGGAGCCTTGGTGTTTGCGTACCTGCAAAAACGATGTAAGTCATAGTTGTAATCAAGTTTAAAAAAAATAAGCCTTACCAGCCCAAAGTTGGTAAGGCTTATTTTTTTTGTTTTGTGATTAGAGTGTGACTTATTGCGTTGCCTCGTAAGCCAAAATACCCATACCAACGATAGCTAATATTCCTACCGTCAACGATAATGTTTCGTCTTGGTGAGTTTGTAGTTTCGTGGGTTCTTGGGTTAAAACTGTAGGTGAGGGTGTAGGTGCTGGTGTTGGTGATACAACATCGTTCGTTATAGGCTCTGGGGGTGTTGGTGGCGCGACGTCATCGGTGTCATCAAAAGAGTCGTCAGGTTGAGGTTGTAAGTTTAAATCTGGCAGTAAACCAGTTTTCATAATCTGGGTAGCGATTTGAAGATTGTTGTTATAGCCGTCGTGCGTTCCAACCCTCAAGTTCATATCCGATGGAATTAAACAACCCCGGTTTCACGACAAAATTTAAAGGCGTTCTGGCATACTGCAAAGAGTCTTGAAATTGATTGATACTCGTTTCCATGTCGTCTACTGCATTGATGATATCTTCAACGATGACGTTAAATTGTCTCTGAACATCTAATCCGGTGCCCGATGATAATACACTCGTTTTTGTTTGAGCCTGCGCACCTAGTAAAGCTTACACGTAAAATCTAATCGATTCGTTGATCTTTATGATTCCCGCGGGGGTAAGCAAACTCGTGTCGGGTATAAAATCTAACCAATCCTTTTGTACCGATTCATTTTGTTCGATGTAAATAACCGTCCAAGGAACGTAACTGCTTCCACTCCTTTTAGGACTATCTAGACCGTGGTAGCCGCCGTAAATAACGTTGGGTTTGTCGGGTAATGCTTCATCGTATTCGCCAACCGCCACAAGCTATTAAAGATGTATGAGGTACCTAAACCGTTAGATTTTGTGTCTCTCGTCTGTTTAAAAGACTTGTTTTGATCTATGCCAAACAACAAACAGGTATCGGTAAATGCTCTGTGATTATAGCTGTTGTCTAAAGCGTTAAATGCGTCATCTCCCGGTAAAGGAGCGGCAAAGTCGTACAGGATCTTTCTAACCGTAAAATATAAATGAAAGTTAAAGATGGCCCAAACGGGTGGTATGACGTCGATTGGTTCGATTTCATTTTAAATTCTATACCCGGGGTAAGTTTTCGAATATTTAGAGAATCTAAAAAGGTGACGTTGGTGGTAACCGACGTGAAACTCAAATTGCGTTTAAACAGAGAAGTTTCTCGATTACTTAATTTACCCAAAGGAAGACTGGTACCCAAAGTGGTGTATACGGGGTCTTACAACGTTAATCCGTTTAAATGGTTGTTTATTCGCTGCCCGCAATTAAGTACGAGTGAAAATTTCCTCGATGGTCGACCGTCTGATATCTTAAAAAATTGTACCCGTGGGTACGCGCGAAGCCGAGCCTGATAGAGTCGAGGATTTCAAAAAACTTAAAAACGGTATAATCGACAAACTGACATTTTCAGTCACAACAAGGGTGTGAGTATAATGATAGAGTTGGAGATCTTTTAATTTTAAAATATTTTTATATTAAAAACATGAGTATAGATAATAAGGCGTTATACCCCGATATTTCTGGAGATGTACTCCGATTAAATAGTAACGTTAACGAAGAAACACAAGTATACAGACTTAAAAAGATTGAAGAGATTCGATCTTGAATCTTGAAAGAGAGAGACCAGCGAGAGCGCATTTATCAAAAAATAAAGAGAGTGATTGACACTATTAATTACGTAGAGCTAGGATGAGAAGGATTGGGGGCTATAGCGGCGGCTGTCGGTAATCCCGCTCTCTTGGGTGTTATATCAGCCCCCGTTGGATTGGTGCTAGAAGGAACGTTTATAGGCGCTTTTGGTGTAGATATTCTGCCTAGAATCGCGTCTAAGCGATTATCTGCCAAGCTGAAAAAAGCACGACCAGATTAAAATATTAGCAGACTCCAAACTTAACACGATTGAAGAATACGTGTCTCAAGCCATCAACGACGGAGATGTATCGCACGAAGAGTTTAAATTGATTACGAGAGAGCTCGCAACATTTAACGAGCTTAAGCAAAAAAAAATAGAACAAAGACCAGCACAAAGCTTCAAAAAATTAAAAACAATACAGACTTTGAAAAAGAAGTTAAAAAACGGGTAGACGAACGGCTGGCAAAGGAAAAAGAATCTCTTATCGAAAAACTTACAAGTTCAAATTCTCGGTAAATAAACATTATGAAGGCGATCCACCGAGTTATACCTCTATATCACCTTTTAGGGTGTCACCCTCAGCCCCGCCTTCATTGTAGTGGTCATCGTATCTTTTTTAGTGCTTTATTAATTTGATTTTGAGTCACTTTAAATAAAACTTAACTCGTTCTTTGTCTAATCCAACGACGTGATGATAACACGATGCTATCAACGATCGTTTAACGCATCCGTTTCCCCTCAATGTTTTGTAATTAACGAGCTTGTTATATTTATTGATTGTTTCTTGGACATCTTCTGAGTCTTGCTCTGGACACACAGAAAAAATAAGTTTCTCCACAGTTTTATTCTGAAAACGATTCATTTATTATAAATGATTATTTGTTTTAAATAAAGGTTTTTTTATTTTTTTATTTTTATTTAATGTACGATTTGCGCTCCATACCTTTTTGCCCATTTTATACTATCCTTACCATACCTGACACGGTCATAGCCTTCACCCGTCACATCACACAAAAGACTTGCGACCCCGTTCTAGTTCATGCCTGTATTGTTAGAAAATATATATGCAAGGTAACCGACCTTGACTGCCTATTGTCCTCGGGTTGTATAGCTATACATGTCACTACTAAATTTAGCTTTGGAAATTTCCAGAAAATATTTCGCAATTCAGTATTTCGTGTCATTTCAACAAAATATGTCGATAGGTGTGGACGTAAACGCTCAACCTGCAGTCACCAGCCAAAAGGTAAATGGTTTTAAACATTAAAGTCTGGCGTTTTCATGTTGATTTTGTTTTTCTATAAAACCTACACTATAAGTCTAATCACCCATTAGTTTATGTGATGTTTGTGACAAAACGTTGAGTGTAAATGCTTATTTTTACCTTTAATATTTCAGATGATGACTACCCATCGCAACCTGTGAAAAAGAGGTTAGGCGGCTTTATAACTTTGCGCCGGGTTTATCGCACGAGCAAGATTTTTCAAAGTACCGCTAATACCATTTTTTAAGTGTAAAAACCTTGAGATATTTTTTAAAAAAGTATTTGTAAAGTGTACCATTTTGATGTATCTATATGATATAAAAATTGGCAAAAACGCTTACTCACTAAATATAATTATGGGGAAGATTTCAATATACGAGGTTCACTTTTTCAGGGAAATTTTTGCTCCCCGACTGATTTAAAAAGGGGCGACATGTTTTTGGGGGGGGGCTAGAGATGTGAAAGGGGGTTCAGTAACTTAGGGGGACAGATTTTAAAAGAAGGGGCCCCTGCGCGCAAAAGCGGCAAAACAATTTCAGCCTTTCCGTTCCGTTCTTTTTCCCCTCTCACTCTACTCTTTCCCTCTATGATCCTCTCCATTCTCTTCTCTCCTTTTTCCTCCATCATCCTGCCATCGACACAAGTATTAATTATTGTTACTGTACATATACTATAATTATTGTTATGATGATCTTCTTTTGCACCGCCGGGAGTCGAACCTAGAAGGGAGAGAATCGTTAGTCATGAAAATACAGCATTCTAACTGACCACGCCACACAAGCGCTTGTTGCCGGTGATCGTCCTTATGATCCATACGAAGTTACGGTTGAACTAAGGCGAGGTCACGATGAGGTCACGATGAATATTTCAATAAATTAAATATTTATAATGTTAAAATGTAAATATTCACGAATATTTAAATAAATTAAAAGTGAGAATTCATTGTCAATACAAGTAGGTCGTTCCAAAGATGATGAAGTAGGTAAGGTAGACATCTCAACACTATTTCCCGAATATATGGGTGTGTCTTTTGCCCACTGCATTATGTAATCAAGAGAGAAAGAACAGATGCAAATCGGCCAGACAATTGACGGTATTTTGGCAATATGCTAAGGCATCGGTATATAAGAAGTGAGGTGCATTTCGATCACCATCATACAAACACAATGAGCGAGAACTGGAGACTGACGCGCCTTGTGAGAGAGGTGACTATCACCTCGGAGAAAACCTTGGGGTTTTTGAAGGAGCGGGGGCTATTAGCGGCGGCGCCTCTATGTCGTACCTGCCGAAGACCATTGCGGTGGACTGCGAGAGGAGACCTCAGCGACGGTTACACGTGGCAGTGTACGAAGAGATCGTGCCGCCAATATGTCACAGCCGTACTGTGCGGCATGGCAGTTTCTTTGCCGGCAGTCGATTACCCCTCGATAAATGCCTCGTGCTCATATATTGTTGAGCAACGAAGCTCTCCAACGCCACGGCAGTCAGGGAAGCCAGCTATGACATTGGAACAAGTTGTCAAACTGTCGTAGATTGGTATACCTATTGCCGTGAAGTCTGCCTGCACGTTATTCAGCAGCATGGCAAGACTTCAATCGGGGGACCGGGACTGACGGTGGAGATAGACGAGTCCAAATTCGGCAGACGGAAGTACAATCGCGGTCGCCTAGTTGACGGTAAGTGGGTACTGGGCGGGATTTGTCGTGAGTAAGGACGTCTTCTTCATCGAGGTAGCCAAACGCGATTCGGCAACACTTATTCCTTTGATTAAGGAATATGTGGCTGCCGGCTCCTCAGTCATTACTGACTGTTGGAGAGCGTATGACTGCCTCGGTGAAGATGATTTCCAACATCTCACGGTAAATCATTCACTGAATTTCGTTGACCCATCCACTGGCGCGCACACGAACAACATTGAGGGCCAGTGGTGGCAACTGAAGCGAAGTCTGCCCAGTACTCACACCCGAGGCAGCGATCACTTTGGCTTCTATCTCGCCGAATACATGTGGCGCTGCCGACATTCAGGAGTCGACCACTCCAACCAGATCCTGAAGGACGTTCTTCTCCTGTACAAGCCTTCCCTTCAATTTTAGAGCGCATAACATCTCGCTCTGGCTGTCTGCCAAGACACACAATAATCTAAAGACAGGTTTCAGATACCCTTTCCCTCAGGTTTCAGTTTCCTTTTTCCTTTAGGAATCCCACCAAAAAATCCTACAACTTACGAACCCTTTGCTTAGCCTTAAAATTGGGTATTTCCTTCTTAAAAAAACCTCCAAGTTACGAACACTCTCCTTCGAGAATTGGGTCTTTCTTTCATTCTTAGAAAATTCCTCCAACTTACGAATACTCCCCTAAGAAAATTGGGTCGTTCCCCTTATAAAGCATCTCCCTATGCTATAACTCATTGGCTAGACAAAGTTTATGTACATTATTAGTATTATTATTATTATTAATGGTTTATTTTATTAAACTTTCGCAGCCAAACGGCCGAATTGCAGTTTAATTTACACACATTCAAAATCGTAAAATATTAAAATTACAAAGAATTACACCGTGTGAAAGATTAAAAAGGTAAAACACAACAAAACATACAAGTATTAGAAATTAAAATCATGTACATGTAATACCAGCTGGTTCACCAATGCTCGCACATGCACAGTGCTACCCGAAATCCAACGTGAACAATTTCCCCTAAGAACTCGCTTAAAGTGTCGCGGCATGCGCGCGGTACATGTGCGTGTATTTGCACGTGCTTGTGAGGTCCTGCATAAAATCTGCATAAAAAATACCTGTGTGGATACCTTACCCCTGCAACGTAATGGAACCACCGGGTTATGATTTATTCACACGGTATATGCCGATTGCGCGCGTGCGCGTTAGCCATACTTCGCAAACAAAGATGGCCGCCATGTCGACGTAAACCTTCGCCTATGTGTACCCCACAAAGTGCCCTGAAAATTCATATTTCTATCATACCATGTTCATCTCTCCCCTCCCTGTTGGATTTGTGTTGAATCAGTCGCCAAGGTAAAGTTACTTTGTAGCAATTAGGCGATATAAGGGTGAACTTCGCATATGGTAATCTTGCCCATTAATGATGTCATAGGGGTACTAAGAGTTCTCCTCTTCTCAATATAAGGGTGATGTCATAGGGGTACTGAGAGTTCTCCTCCTCTTAATATAACGATGAAGTCATAGGGGTACTAAGAGTTCTCCTCGTCTTAATATAAGGATGATGTCATAGGGGTACTAAGAGTTCTCCTCGTCTTAATATAACGATGATGTCATAGGGGTACTAAGAGTTCTCCTCGTCTTAATATAACGATGATGTCATAAGCACACTGCAATGTGCTTTTCTATATGTTATTTACAAATTGTAGATTTTTAAAATATTTTTTCTGTTTATAGATTATGTTTTGTTAAAGTAACATAAATAAATAAATTTCAAACTTTGATTTGTAAACCTAAGAAAACGTTGTTTGTTTATTTATTTATAAGTGATTGTAGACTCGTGCACCAGTCGCTGTGAGTCTGTGTTGAGATCTCCAAGGGGGGCGACTGTAAATATGAAGAGCCTGGCCTTATTTCGAGACTGAGATATTAAGGGGGGAATATATTTGGTGAGGGGGATAAATTGGGGGAGGGGAGGGGAGGGGAGGGGGATGGGAAGGGGGATAGTTGGAGGGGGATAATGGGCGGGGGCGGGAGATCATTGGGTTTGTCGCCGTACCCTCCCCCTGCTCCTACTATCCCGGTACTTTGATTTTGAATTGTCAATTAGTTTTGTCTGTATTCCTCATTATCCCGATACTTTGATTGTCCAAAGTCAATTTAACCCTCTCTTTATTTAGTATTTTTTTGACACCTTGTTTTCAATGATTTTACTTAGCAAACCACTTCTTGACAAGCCAGTGCAACAATCGAGACTCACTTCAGAACCAGTTATTGCTCTAACCTCCTTTGCTTCACCAAGATCATTCCTACCTGATAATGAAGATTCATTCTGCTGTGTACTACCATCAGTAACTTGCCTTACCTCATTGTCTAGCCACACAGATACACCTGTAATTTCAAACTGCTCGTTATTAGACAAACACATAGATCTTGCCAAATAAGTACAATACCTGTGTACATCTTGCCACGTAGCGACACTTTTCAGCAAACTTTTTCCCTCACTGACCTGGCAACCTCGCTGACCTGGCAACCTTGCTTGTTTCTAGAGTGAGAATCAAATATTTAATACATCCCATTTTGAGCAGTAACAACAAATGTATTTCCATGGAAAGTAATGAAACATGCATTTTATTGCTGGAGAGTCTGTTCTAAGGCACAATTCAATAGCATCATGTAAAATTCAGGTAAGTTACACTCGCAAATCTAACTCATTTGGCAATTCAGTCACTAACAAATAGTCATGATTTACTGTAGAACTGTGTGATAAATGACTATACAACTCATTTCCAGTATTTAATGTGGCATCCATGTCAACAGCAGTCCAGTCTTTTAGTTCCTTCAACCTACTCATTAATACACAGCTTGCTCCATTTGATACACATTGTTTCCCACTGTGACATCCAAACTTATGATGACCTTGATGAAAACTACCCTGTAAAATCATTTCTGGTAATGTCATACTCTTGACATTTCTTTGGTTAGGGTTCTTTTTTACTTTCGAATACAACATCTACAGGCAATTCCTGTTTACTTCCCACTGATTCACAGCTTCTTTGTGGCATGTTTCTATTTGTAGTCTGGGGGGCATTTCCTTTCATTTCATCAGCTATCAATTTTGTATGCATCTTCAATTTCATTTCAGAACTTTCTGCCAATTTTCTCTTTCTACTAAATCTCTTTACACTGCTAAGGGACCGTGACCATTCAGCCCTGGTATGAAAAGGGCCCCCCGGTACCTCGTCCGGTCCAGAACCAGTCCGGTCTTCAGCCCAGTCTCGTCCGGTACATGGTCCTGTCTGACCATTAGTTTTGAAGTCAGTCAGGCGCATCAATTTATTGCCCTTCAGAGAACGTCCGGAGCAGAACAATAGCAGATTTACTGGATTAAAGATAATATCAGTACAAACGCCTTTTTAATTTACGGTCCCATTGTGCACGAAGCCGCATGGCAGGGGTTTTGATCTGTGCCGACGGAAGTGTTCTATTGTTTCGCGCTGAGAGATGAAAACCACAAGCAGGTTTCTTCTGGGATATATTACAGGTGTCAATACTTGCAAACAATAGACCCGAGGATAGAGGAGTTCCTGATTAGCAACCGGACCAGCGCCTGGGCCGGTAGCTGGGACGGTACGCAAGGACTTCTTGGAAGGGGACGAGCTTACCGGGGGGCCCTTTTCATGCCGGGGCTGAATGGTCAAGGTCCCCAAGTTTACCAATTTTTGTATCTTAATATCATCACTACCATCAATTTTCTTTGCGTTATTACAACCCTCCTGATTACTTCCAGTTCCAAGTCCTCTAGCTGAATCATGTTTATCTTCATCTCCATTGCTCTCATCAGTAGTTTTGACCTTTGTGCTCCTTAAAGAAAAGCCTCCAGACTGCTTTCGTAACAACACTGTTTGATGTTGTTGCATATTGACAAACAACAAAAATAAATCCAAAAAGGGAGACAAAATTTAGATTTTCAAATATGCTCAATTCTTTTCATTCACAATTCCAATACATCAAAAAGCAATCAAATTAACCAAACTGCATGAAAGTACGACACACACCACATAATTCACATTACAGTACACCATCAAAATCAAACTTATACAATCATAATGTAGTTACTAGTCTTGCCTGACCAGCAGCAGCAACGTCATGACAACGTTCCAATTCGTGGCATTCCACGAGGAGTGAAACGGGAGTAAAATGCAGGTCGGCCCGCCGACACGGAAACGAAAAGTTCGGTTAAAGTCTCATCACGAGACGAGTAGCGGACCCGCCGAAAGTTCTAGCGTTAGAACGGCAGCTCACCGACAACCAGTCATGCCAGTAGGACAGCAGTACGGCATCCAGTCGAGTCAGTATTACGCCAGCACGCCGTCTGCCCGACGACAGGTGATGCCACCACCAGCGCTCAGCACAGAACACACACGTCCCACAGGTAGAGAAACTGCACGGCTCTTGACAAACGATATGGCTCGATGTACATGTAAATGGACCAGCCCTCCAGCGTAGCTTCCACGAAATGTCCTGCAGTTTTCTTATTAACGTGGTTTTAACCCTTTTATATAAGCAAATAACAATGAGGAAAATATCCCTGGATCGCACCACTTGGGCACGTCTGCACGAACTACAGGCTTACGTAATGATTATAAAAGAAACAATAACATTCTAAAAATTGTGCGGCTGGAAGCCTGAGACTCTATAAGACACGTCTATTTCAACTGAAGGGGGGAATAATTCAATGTAATTACAGAAACCGTAACAATGTTCAGCTACCAACCTATCATCATGTAATTCTTCCTCATTCCTAACACAAGCCTCACTACTGCTCAGTTCACTTACATTAACTGTTTCATGTGCTTGGTTGCTATCTCTCCACCACTTTTGTCTTCACAATTCTCCATGACTCCATCATTGCTGTCATCATTGCATCTTTCGTCTTTTGTCACCTCAAACACATTTGTATCTGTAGGAATGCCAATATCATACAAAACAGACTTACAGTAAGTAGTCTTTCCACATTTACCACACAGCCATGTAAATGATTTGTTTAACAAAGCCTGTTTTGTCTTCATAAATTTCATACACTTGACTTGATACCATATGCTACAATAATCGCATTGCATACTTCTTTCACATGGCTCCATACTTTGATCACACAACAAGCACTGTTTCTCATTTCCTACTAATGCATCACAATGCTTAATATGTTCCTTTACAATGTCACCTGAATTGCATTCTTCCTCTGCCCTGTTTCCTTTTGTGATTCAGTTACATAATCCATCTTGACTGAACTGATTCTACTGTATTCTTGCATATTCTTTTGCCCTTTGACATAGATCCCTCTTGCATTCTTATCCATCGACAATTCCACTGTCTTAGCATTTCTCTTTCTGTTCCCAAATACTTTTCTTTGCTTCCTCTCAACTTCTCTCTTGCTATAATCTGAAAGGTGCTGTTTATGCAACACTGTCTTCAACGTACTCCTTGTATGAGAGTAAATACTTTTTTTGGGCATATTCTTTTTCTTTTCAATTGAAACTCCTGTACTACATAGTCCAAAATTTTACCACCAATACATTATTTCTTCTCATTGTGAGGCATTTCATCATCCTTCCATGCTTGCATACTCTTCTGGGGGTAAACTTCTGCAATCTCTTTCCCTGCACATGCCCTACCTTGTCCAACCACTTCGCCATCTTCTCTGCTTTCACATATGCTTTGCTACAGATGCCATCATCAAAACATGTCTCTGTCCCTGTTGGAATGTCGAAATTATACAAAAGACACTTGTCACATTGTGCATACATGCACAATGTGACAAGTGTCTTTTGTATAATTGTAGTTTGTACATTCACTGTTATTTCCTGCTTTGTTATCATTGTTCGACATTGCTTAGTCATCACTCTTTCACATGATTTAGTCAACATTCTATCACATGGCTCAGGCAACATTGTATCATATAGCTCTGGCAACATTGTTTGATATATCTCTGGCAACATTGTTTCATATGGCTTTGGCAGCATTACATCTTTTGGGGCAACATTCAGTGAGCTAGCTGTAAGGTAGTCTGCCTGCTCCGCTACAGTCGTTTGAACTATAACATCAACTAGTTCAGCTATACCTAGTAGAGGTACACTGTTGGACTTTTTGTGTCTGAACATTGTAAAATTTTTGTATCGGTAGGATTAGTAATTATGCATTTCCAACATGCAAGACATACATTCCGAGATTTTATTTGTCTGTGACTTAGTAGAAATTTTGTCTGGACAGTGTGCAAAAAAATATGTCTGTGTCCTGTAGACAGATGCATTGCGAGTTTTATTTGTCTGTTACAATGTGAGGAATATTGTGTGGACAGTGTGCAGAAATAAAATTATGTCTGTGTCCTGTAGACAGATGCATTGCGAGTTTTATTTGTCTGTTACAATGTAAGGAATATTGTGTGGACAGTGTGCAGAAATAAAATTATGTCTGTGTCCTGTAAACAGATGCATTGCGAGTTTTATTTGTCTGTTACTAAGTGAGGAATATTGTGTGGACAGTGTGCAGAAATAAAATTATGTCTGTGCCCTGTAGACAGATGCATTGCGAGTTTTATTTGTCTGTTACAATGTGAGGAATATTGTGTGGACAGTGTGCAGAAATAAAATTATGTCTGTGTCCTGTAGACAGATGCATTGCGAGTTTTATTTGTCTGTTACAATGTGAGGAATATTGTGTGGACAGTGTGCAGAAATAAAATTATGTCTGTGTCCTGTAGACAGATGCATTGCGAGTTTTATTTGTCTGTTACTAAGTGAGGAATATTGTCTGAACACTGTGATGTGCAGAATGTGTAAGTACCATGATGAGGTACACTGTTGGACAGTTTTGTTTAAACACTGCAACATATTTGTTCAGGTATTGTATTATTATCAATTGTAGAGATTCTATTCGTTTTCGTACGACATGGCTGGACGCACGATACACATTACGTAATCTCATTCCCTTTATAAGAACTCTGCTCGCTTTGAGTTCACTCGGTCAATTGTCAACCTTATAGCAAGACCAGTTTTCCCGCCGAACCCATCCCCAATTTCATTAATTCTTTTCATGTATTTTTGTTGAGTTCTGCAATAATTTAGCTTTCGGTACAAGGGGAGTGCACCCCTGCATGAAGTCAGGGATGCACCCAGGTTTCCCCCACTGGGTTTTTTTCGTGGTCACCAAGTGCCTATAGTCACGGAGTCAACTCCATGCTATATGGGACTGGTTCTCAACACCGAACGGCTAAATCAACATTGGCTGGTATTTTTAATCATACAGTGTAGAATGTTCCGTTTTTATTTTGGTCAAAAGTTAACCTTTCTTAAGGGAACCATTCAGAAGGTCTTCCGTTTATAACGTAGACCTTAGGGTTTTCGTTTTCAGAACGGACCTTAAAGGCACAGTATTCTATTGATAACAAGCCAAAACAGAAATGTTTTCACAGACTCATGAGTACACAACTAACAGGATTATCAAAATGGTACTGGCAAAAATTAACATACTATTAAAATTTTTCCGCTTCAAATGCTGTACTTTTCCAGAAAACAGTAAAACAAAACACCAAAAAAACAGTTTTGATCTTGGAGATCAAAACTCTAAACTCAATAGTTGGGTGCCCGGCAGAAGGGGATAGGACTGCTTATACATGTACTTCTATACAGGGCACTAGACGAGATAATGTATGAAAATACCGTGAGTGTTTTTCATTGTTTTCTCGGAAAGTGGGCACCGTATGGGACTGGAAATTTAACAGCTGACTGTTACTGTATCCTTCTTTCTATTTTTGGACATTAATCTGTTGTTTTGGCTTGTTACAAATCCTATACTGTGCCTTTAAGCAATTCCTTTATCTAGGAATTCCTTACGTGACAGGTCAACTTTAGGAGGGAATTTTGAAGATATTCCTTATGAAAGGCTGACCTTAATCCAATTATCTTATCAGCGCACAGTGGGAATGACGCAACAGATATTAACAATGTAATGTTGTCCATCCAACCATGTGGCAATAGGCCATGCAGTAAAGAAGGCGATGGAGTCAAAGGATGAAAAAGTGGAGACGGTGGACAAAAAAAAAATATTCGCAGAGTTTTCCCCTAACCCGGATAATCCCTTGCGTCGCCCAATTATTTTATGCACACGGGGTATCTTTGTTTTTTCAGTCTTTTGCAGAAGAGGAACCTCTGCAGACATGCAAGTCCTACAGTTCATTTTATATATAAAAAAATCATGTACGTGTATTATTGCATGCAGGCAAGATCATGTGCACGAAAGTAAGATCTAAAGGTGGAAATTATGAAATGGACATTGTTAAGAGAGAAAATATTTTTGGGTTTTATTTATTTACCCTTTAACTATTGTAAGCCTCTTAGGTGAATTTCTGGAACGTATTTACTAGCACGGCGAGCAGAACTAACCTCATGAATTATTTAAGTAAACGGGCGAGCAGAACCATAAACGGGAACCGATAAGTTATTCTTTAGAACGGAACGATCGAGTTTTGGCATACCTGCTATGCATGGTTACTCTATCGGTATTCGCGTTTTTATAAAAAACGGACGAAAATTTTTAAGGTGTGTTTACTCTTCCCTCGACATCGGGACTGCAAGCTGCACGATCGTGCCTCTTCCAATTTGGAAGTTCCCCGTGAGGCACAGCCTTTTGGAACCGGAGGCCGGGACGCTGCAGTGAGGCACTGGTCAAGCCTTCACCTCGTCGGAGCAGCTGATGTTTTTGCACGGAGGCCGTGCTGCCTGGTCCGGTTGGCCGGTAACATCGGACTTTTGACTCGCCAACAAGCTGGTGTTGGAGTCATGCCAGCAGGTCTGGAGACTTGCCGGGAGCCCTGATGGGAGTTCACCCTTGGGAGGTGTCCGCTGTGAGGCGTGGAGCTGGTGTCAGTTTGCAGGAGTAGACCGCTTAACTTGAAGGACAACGTGGCGCCTTCATGAAGTTTTATTTCCTTCGAAGGATGGATCGAACTGTGTCGAGTCCTACGTGACGCGTTTCTGAGCCATCACAATTCCGGACACTTTCGCGTTACTATTTTCCGTTCGTTGCCAAGGTTCCTGCTCGCCCCACTTTTTGTTGAATCAATGTAAAACCACTTTTGTTACTATTTAATTTAAGTTAATTTCGTTAATAAAGTACCTTTATTTTTGTATTATAACGTAAAACTCACTTGTCAGCATTTCACATGTCTCCTTGCGCCCTTTTTGGTTTTGAGGTCGTAACAACATTCATTTATAATTTGTACGAGGACATTCTGGGAAGTTTACCATTTCCTACAATGTAGCTAAAATGTTACTGTTTATCGAGTATTTCTTCATCTCCATTATTCATGAGTAAAATTTTATCCAATGCTGCAATTCTTCATTGATTAAAATTCTACAAATTCCCCATAAATATTTTTTTGGCTTTGAAGGTTTACAGGTTAATCCTTTCTCTTAAAAACGAAAATGCTACATTTTGCACGTCGAGTGCTGGTATTGGAACAGCACCTCTGCATTGCTAAATATCTTGCTGAAATTACAGGTCCCATGCAAAATCACAGAGTGATGGCAGTCTACAAGCTATTTATGGTCGACTAACGGGTTGGATCAGTCCAACCTTAGGGATAAAGGAACTCCTCAGCAAAAATAAAGGTCGACTTTTCGATAAGGAACATTGTAAAAACGATGTGGACCTTAGGAAAGGTACAGAGAATAGGTCGACCTTTTCGTGCAAATATAAAAGTTGATTCTAAAATCGCCAAAGGTTGACCTAACATGAGAACAATAGGCTGATGGTCTACCTTTAGACTTAAGGAACATTCCAAACTACCAGCCGCTATCTTTACTAAACAAAATGTGATTTGTTTTTCTACATTTCTATTAAATTAGAATTTCCCCGAGATGGTCATAGCCGCACAATTTAGCCCTACTGTGCAAAAATGTGAACATTTGAATATGACAAATCATATTGTAATCGCGTGGTATCACAGTGCCGTTTTTCCAGTTGCAGTACAGGGTTTTCCAAAGTGTGAGGGAATTTTGCGAAGGCAAGGCGTTGGGGCCAAAATTTGGGGCTTTAGATACTCTCTGGTACATTTAAAAGCATTTCAGAGACCCTTTAACCTTTGATGGGTTTTTGCCATGAAAATAAAGTGGAATTTTCTCCCCCATTTTAATATTGGAGAAAAGTTTCACCAACATTATTTTGATCAAGTAATTTTTTTTTTCTTTTGAGATGCCAAGTTTGTTATCATTCAGTTTCCATACTAAACTCAGGATCAAAAGAAATAATCTTTTCGCCAGAAAAGTGTTAGAATATAACCGCGATGTTGGTTACATAATAATTATTTTGTTCAAATACTCAGCACTTAAAAATAAACCACTAAGCTCAATTAATTTGTTGAATATTTAAAATATGCATAAAAGACAGATTTCACAACTAAAAATATTAATTGCCCTTTAATAGCTAATAACAAAACAAAACAAAACAAAAATGGTGTCTAACCCGCAGCCCGTTTTAAGAGCTGCGTTTTGTACCGGTTCTGAAGAAACACGGTCAATTTGTCTTGTCACTTTTTGACAAAGTTATTCCCAAGCTACACGGAAGTGTGGTCCCTCTAGACTACGAAATGCGTGGCCCGGTCGACAGCTGATTTGTCAATAACTTAACTACGCTTAATCTAACTGAAGGGAATTGCCCATCAGCATCTTGCAGACATCGACAATTGCTACAGTACCCGACATGAAGGCAACTAAAGGGGTAAAATTCTTGCATCTGAATACCCAATCCCTTTAAACGAAACTAGACGATCTGCGACTTCTTGTACTCCAAAGTAATCCCGATGTTGTGGCAATCTCGGAAACATGGATGCATGACGGGATCGAGGACTCAGAGATTCACATACAGAACTACAGGGTCTTGCGTAATGATAGGGGAGATAGGCATGGCGGAGTTGCCATATATTTTCACAACAGGCTATGCGTACATCAGATACATCTGACTGACATTCAGCTTAGTAAGGTTGAGGCTATATGGGTGAAACCGAGTATTCCAAGTACCCGCCCTATTTATGTTGGTGTCATTTATGCACCAAAAGCGTGTGCCATGTTTTTCGAGGAATTAGAAGCTGTACTGGACGACATTATAGGACTCAGTACTTCTAGCAGGACGCCTGGCGAAATTATCTGTCTCGGAGATTTCAACTGTGACGCGACGAAATCCAGTGACTGGAAATATAAAAAATTACATGATTTGATGGCATCTAGACAACTCACGCAAATAATCTCCAAACCTACAAGGGTAACGTGTACCTCAGAAACTGTAATAGATCATGTATGGACTGCCCAACCTAACATGTACAGGAACAATGGTGTATTGTCAGTTAACATTGGTGACCAATCCTTGATCTACGCAGTTCGTAAGGCACTGAAGCATTGAAAGGGGACTCCGCGGAGTATTATGACTCGGTCATATCGAAACCTAAGTGAAAATAATTTCACCGACGAACTTGGACAGATCTCCTGGACTGGTATTTTATCATGTAATGATTCTGATACGGCCTTGAGAATGTTTGTGAGTACTTTTATACAAATCAGTGATAAACATGCCCCTTTAAACGCATCAAAATACCTAATAGGACGCCTAGCTGGTTTAATGACGAATATCTGGCTCTTAGAAAAGAAGTGGATATTGCAAAAAATCGTGCAGTGGCTACTAAATCCCAGATAGACTGGGAAACATTTCGTTTAAACAGTAGACAGCAGGTAATTGAAATCGGTGACATCTTTTCCACTGCAAACTGAGTTAAGTATGGAGTGCCTCAGGGATAGGTCCGCTTCTGATTACACTATACATAAATGATATTACCAATGTTGTCTCCCCTGATTCTGCGATTTTTTTGTATGCTGATGATACAGCTATTTTTACTCGTGCCAAGACTGTTGAAGGGATCAACAAAACCATCAACAGAAACATGGATGAAATTGGTAAATGGTTAAAGGAGAATTTATTAACTCTAAACATTGATAAAACTAAATGTATATTAATCGGTACTAAGGCTAAACTTGACCGGAAAGAATGTGACATGCAGGTGGTATTCGAAGGTATACCAATTGAAAATGTTACTAAGTTTAAATATCTTGGAATTTGGTTAGATTCATCTCTTACATGAAACGTTCACATCGATAACCTGTGCAAGAAAATTAATAAGCGGGTGGGGCTTTTCCGGAGAGTACGAAATGTTCTCCCTCAGCACACTTTAAATCTACTTTATAAAACATTGATTCTTACTCAGCTTGATTACTGCGACGTTGTCTGGGGCAACTCATCCAAAACTAATTCGCTTAGTAAACTTGACAAAATTCAGAATAGTGCTGGGAGAGTTATTTTGGCACTTTCCCGTAGATCCTCCACCAACCTTGTGTTATCAACACTTGGATGTACAACACTTGATGTTAGACGTACCTTTCATCTGAGTACACTTGTATACAAAAGCTTAACTTTGAAACTCCCACCTCTGCTGTGTAATTATTTTATTCCCACTGCAAATTCTCGTGCTTATAATACTAGGTCAAGTTCGAATGGTGATCTTATTGTTCCATGTAGTAAAAGCAAATCGGGTCATCGCAAATTTGCAGTTCGTGGAGCTTATGCATTCAATGCTCTTCCTCTAACACTGAAATGCCAATTACCGAATAATATCAACATTTTCAAAAACAAATACAAATGTTTATTTTTCTCTCACAACACATGAAATCAACCGGTGCATATTATCCCAGCTTCTGGTTGTGTGGCCTCACAATTGATTTTTTTACTCGTCTTTACTGTCTGTGTTTTTATACACATATTTATATGTCTGGTGTGTTATTATGCAGTATTTTTAATGCACTGTTTTACGATTTCTTATGTTTTATAATTTTATCTTTTTTTATTTAATGTTTTCTGTTCTGTAAAATTTTGTTCTTGTTCTCGGTGTACAATTAGTTTTCTTTTTTGGTGTACATGTACATTATTTTACAGATTTTTTATATTTGTATAAATGCTGGGCACCTATGGAAAACAGTTTTTAACTGAAAGGTCTCC
Organism: Patiria pectinifera; assembly: GCA_029964075.1. NCBI lineage: Eukaryota > Metazoa > Echinodermata > Asteroidea > Valvatida > Asterinidae > Patiria > Patiria pectinifera. Next base: position 7,268,972 of record CM057135.1, read on the forward strand.
CAAGGGTAAATAAATAATAATAAAATAAAGTGTTTAAGGGCCATGTGCAAAATTCTATCTCGTCGGAGCGAGATAGCAACTAGCAATTGTTTTGCACGTGTCTCTTACATGCTTCCGTACGCAGTGTCGTTCAGACCGTGGAGAAATTTTCTCCATGTTCAGAGCGAAAAACCTCGGACTTTTTTCTAAAGTAAGAACAGTTTCTATTTACATTTCTATGAAAAAAAAAACAGTTCGTGACGATATCACATCAAATCACCTGTGGGTGTCGGTCACTTCGCCCACTTTCCACTTCGCCCACTTTCCACTTCGCCCACTCGCCCCTTCGCCCGAGTGATCTATTTGTTTAATTAATGATGCACGGCGTAAAGAGAATGTACGGTAGCATAACAATCACGCACGACACTATCGGAAACCAACATGTGTACGTCGAGGTATAAATGCGAAATGCACAGGGACCTACTTACCATTCACCATTATTTTTTATTAACACACGTACACTAGATCTTATCTTAAATCAAATCCTCAAAATCTCCCTGTTCCTTTCTTTTTATACCCTTTCTTTTCATTTGTTTCACCCTTTTTACATTATTTCTTAACTTTGCTTTCCATCTTCATTTTTGGGGGGGGGGGGGGCTAAGCAAAGGAGGGGTTTGAACATCGAAACAATCATCCTCAATCGATGGCTGGTATTTTAGAATGCTTCTAAGTCTAAAGGTAGACCATCAGCCTATTGTTCTCATGTAAGGTCAACCTTTCGCGATTTTAGAATCAACCTTTATATTTGCACGGAATGGTCGACCTATTCTCTCTACCTTTCCTAAGGTCCACATCGTTTTTACAATGTTCCTTATCGCAAAGTCAACCTTAATTTATTCCTACGGTTGGACTGATCCAACCGTTACGTCGACTTTAACTAGCTTGTAGACTGCATATGAATTCCTCAACGCTAATTTTGACACTTAAGAAGCTCCAACAAATGCCGCGCATCTGCCCATAGAGTTATGTGTGTGCCCTTATCTCACACAAGGTCTGTGAGGTGTTCGTTCATCCATGAAGAAGGGGAAATGGATGATGGAATATTCCACTTTCAAAGCAGGGGTGGGGGAGTAGGCTACAGGAAGTGGTTGTTGAACATAAACAACTGGCAGGCACAAGTACTGATACGGTGACTTCATTAAATACTTAAAAAAAACAATTTATCTACATGTATTTCTGTTTTATTTTATTTCACACACGTCAAAAAGGGCGTATGGATACAAGACAATAACATACAATATAAAACATCAAAATACACAATACAATTACAACGGCTATCAGGATCAACAATTGCACACATCAAAACATGTACATACATGTACATGTACATGATTTTTAACATAAAAATAGTTTGAACTTGGTGGCAAAAGTAAGCTCTGGCAACGAGCTAAATTTGGTGGCAAAAGTAAGCTCTGGCAATGAGCTAAATTTGGAGGCAAAAGTAAGCTTTGGCAATGAGCTAAAAGTGGCTAGATATGGCAGCTCTGACTTCTTCCATCAAATGAATAGAAATGAAATTAAAACAAATATAAAATAAGCTTGGTGTTGGGCGCCAGGGAATAAAACAGTTCAGAGTAACACAATACTGGTATGGTAATACAAAATATTTCTTGAATAAACAAGGAACTGTTATTAATTATAAAACAAAAATTACGAACATTAACCAGAAGTTTCTGCAGTTAATCAAAATTCCAAGATAACTGTACTATTAAATGACACATTATAAAGCAAATCTCATCTTCGAAATTTTAGGGGTTGAGTTGTAAAACATTTGTTGTAACTTGAAATTTTGTAAAAGATTACAGAATAAAAACTGGTACACTTGTTGTTCTTGTTTATCTCAAATCCATGTAGTTTTACCTATTTCTAAATGAATACACGTAAGGTACAAAATCAACACAATAAAATACACAAAAATATAAATGTTGTTATCATCACAAAAGTGACAAAACATAGTAAAAACATATCATATGGGGTTGGTTACATCATGCTTATACACATCCATGTATGACACTTCTCTACAGCGCCCTCCACATTCACTTAAATGGTATTGACTGAATACTGTAGAGAGCATGTTCGCTTGTTGTGCCCCTGTTCTCCACACCTACTACAGGAAACTTTGAAAAGTTTCTCTCTTTTACAGGATGGAAACAAGTACTCTGTTCTGTTAGCTTTTTGCATGACTTGCTGCATAGCCTGCAGATTCTTATGATCAGATCCTCGAAAAAACCACTTTGTTAACAGGTCATTCAATTTCTCAAAGGTCTGCTGAGAAAAGGGCTTAAGAGAGCCATGTAGTGATATCGATTCTGGTACATGTTGAGCCATGATGTGCATATACAATGTTATATCTCGAGATAAGTACGTATCCTTATACAATGTTACCCAAGATTGCACTTTTGTTCTAAAACTAATCAGCTGTGATTCATTCAAGTCGGTTTTCATCATGGCCATGATAAGAGGAAACTCTTGCCACAATTTTATAACCTGATCAAGGTTCTTATGCCACGGTATGATGGATTTCAAGTCTATGCTTTCTTGAATTTTCTTGTGTTCTGGACCGACAAAGTCTCGATAAGTCATCAGCTTACTATTCTTGTCAGTTTGAAATTTCCACTGAATTCCTAAGCCAGATATGAACTGTTCAAAATTGAGCATGTTTTTGCACTTTGATTTGTCTACATTTTTCTGATTTTTCCGGATGTTGTCTTGGGTGTGAATATCTTTAACTAGTTGGCGAATCAGTTGATCAGATATTCGAAGAAACATGTGCAGGGGATCCATTACAACGTTATGGACTGCAATGGGCAACATGGGGGACCGAATGCAATTGAAGTGTTTGTTTCGATTACCAGGAAGTTGGGATTCTTTTTCAATTTCCTCCAATGTGCGTGCACCCTTCTCGGGATCAGTCAATGACCATTCAAGCGACATATCCCAGAACTTTGTACTTGAACATTTACACCAGCAGCAGGAAAACTCAGAAGAGCAAGACCCAATACCCATCAACTCATTCAGAAACTTGAGGTCAGCACAAAAAATGTAGCGTAGATTTATCCGTTTGTCATTCACAGTTACAACCTTCATATTCTTCACGGTCTTTGCAATGTCAGCAAAAATAGGTTTCAGTGATTCATACTTTTCTGGTACTCTTGCAAGTGCTAACACATGATCAGGAGACTGAATTCCATTTTTTATCAGGCTAAACCCAATGTTTGTTACTCCAAACCTTGATCCAAATGATGTTCCATCACCTGTTATCTTAACAGTGACATAATCACCATCACTGACTTCCCATTTGGTATTGAGAGCCGGCATATATTCCAATGCCCTGATCAGCTTCTCTTCCAGAGGTTCGCAAGTGGCATGAAGTTCAGGAAAGATTTTGACATTGAACAGCTGATTAAGTTCTGATGCACGTGCTTGGAGGCTGTACAGTGACGGAAGGGATTTGTTACCAGAAAGAGCAAGTTCTTGATAAGATTGATCAGAGATGCAGTATCGATCCTTTACAAATAGTACACGATCAACAGCATGGCTTGGTTTTGGGTCGGAATTTAGAGCTAAATCAGATATTTTGACAACATTACCGAATTTGTCAGCGACAGTGAGTTGCTTGGGTACCAGCCCGTCCTGAACAAGGAGGTCCCAGGCAAATTGTGTGTCTAAGGATAATTTTCCTTTTTGTTTCCTCAACCAACTTTTACTATATGAAGCCTTCTTTGCAACATTTCTTCTTCGTGTTGTTCTGCGCTTTAGTAGCCTTCTCAGTAAAATATTGGCTTTTTTGGCATTTGCTTTTGCTTTTTGGGTTGATTTTCTAAGCTCTTTTGCTTCTTTCTCTGCTTCTGATGCCGTTTCTTCAGCCAATTTTCGACGCTTTTGTTCGCTTTCAAGTTCATGTTGAATTTTCCTTTTTGCTCCACCAAGTGTTAACTTGTACGCTGTGTCTGATAGCTCTTCAAAAAACTGCTTGGTTTGACGCCCCCCAGTTTTTGCTGCTTTTTTAGCCTGTGCTGTGAGTTTCTTTATTTTAGCGAGGAGTCGTGGCAGCGTTAATTTTAAATCAACAAACTGTATATTTACCCCATGCTTCTCACACAGTTTCTCCAGGACGGACATGCCACATTCATGTTTCCAGAATGAAAAGCCACTGTCTTTGATAAGCTCGTGAAAAACGAAATTGTTCACTTCAATGACCCAGTCATCTGGTTGACCTTTTACTTTCACAATACATTTTGAAAAGTATAAGGCCAGAATCATAACAGAAACAACACAGAATTTCAGATTACCCATGATGCTATTTACATGTTATCGAGTAGGTGGAGTTCGGATTGGTTGGCTGTCTGCTTGACGAACCGTAGGTTGCAGACAAACCCTCTGTGTACAGATTTCCTCTGCAGGTCTGGAGTATACTCCACCAGGCACGATCTCTCAGTCAGCCACATCTGCAGCGTGTCATCAGTGACGTAAGCAAAATCTCCTGCACTGTTCCCAACCCGGTACCACCAGTCTTCTCCAAGGACTTTTCCCACTTGTTCGCGGTCCAGCCGATATACGGTTCTTGAACCTGATGATTTGAATGGTGAAGCCCCAATGTTCTTTGTCAGGAGGGTAAATGTTTCTCTCTGCACTGCTACTTTGATTGTCACTTCTGTGTCCTGTACGCGAGAAAGTGTCAGGTTATCCTTAACCTGCAGCTTTAAGTTGCTAAGCAGAAGCCGGTAGGCATCACTGTATTCATGTTCTATAGAATCAGTGATGTCACTTGCGATTCGCCACTCATCATAGGACTTGGGCCAGCCAATATAATGTACAAGCAACTCCTCTTGGCCTTGACTGGTTATTCGGCGGTCTACCGTCTCCAATCGCCACAGCTTTGATGTTGGCCACTTCTTTTCTGCCACAGCTTTGATGGGCTCACCTCTGTCAAGGGCACGATAATCTACCTTTTTCTTCGTTCTTAATTCCATCGGATTCTAATAAGGAAAGAAAGGAATTAATAAAACATTTATTTTTAATTTTTTTCTTATTCTAAACATAGAAAATGCATACGGCCGGGGTCTTTAGCTTAACTTGTTAGGCCATCGCATTCATGAACATAACAGAAAATTGCGTTCCTTTTTGAGTGATACTACAGTAATATGACCACTTTCCAAACTTCTTGATGTTTCTTTTAAAGTTTTATGTTGTCTTGGCATCTCCTTTGATAAAAAGATAACTATTGCATTATTTTAATATGATACAGTCTGACAGTGTATATAGGGTCTACATATATATATGTATAATGTAGCTGAAACTGGTAAAACGTGTGCAAAATAGTGCACACCATTGTTCACCCACGTACAAACACGGTCTTCACACCTAAACAAAAGTGGACTTGGCCGGAAATCACAGCGTGCAGCTCAAGCCACGCACGGCGTGCCAAGAAAGTTGCTTCCATCGCGTAAGGAACCAACTTTTACATCAAAGTTACAATATCTACTGATAAAGTAACTTCACATTTTTTTAGATGCAGAGAATCTTTATATCGTAAGCTTGAATATCATATAGTTTTTAGAGTCTTTGAGGAATTGTAAAGGGGAGAACTTACCGGAGAGAAACAGCAAGTTGGCAGCACAGCGATCGGAGTAGGTTGATTATCATCTGTTGATCGTACACGTTCCAATGCAGTATCAAACAACGCTTCGGATTGGCGCAAAAACTTTACGCTGAAATTGACGGGCTTGAATACTGGCCAATCAACTTCATTTTAACATCAGCTTTGGACAAACTCATACTGTTTATTTTACAGCTCGAACGAAACAAATCGATAGAGGGCGTCCAGAGTTGTGCGTTTATACGAGCCGCGTTGTGTGACATTTTCTTGCGTGAACATCGTTTTTGCACTGTAAAATTGGAGATACCGACTGTTTGTACTTGAAAAATGACGGATCTTTAAAGTAATTAAAAAATAATCTAAAAATATCATTAGAAAGAGGAATAATGAAATTTCAATTTGCCGAAAGAACGAACTTGAAAACATCGAGGGTTCAAAAGTTATGTTCTCAAAAAGAAAAAAAATCGTGCGTTTTTGGAGGTGTTCTGTAGGATTTCCGCTATGCACAAAATTGCAGCGGATGCTTGTCGCTTAGGTTGCGCTAAGAAATTCATATGCATCACTCTGAGGCTGATTTTGAATGGGACCTGTAATTTCAGCAAGATAATTAGCACTTCAAAGGTGCTGTTCCAATACCAGCACTCGACATGCAAAATGTAGCACTTCAGAAGAAAATATGCTCGAAAAAAAGTATGAAAATAGTGGGAAATGATCAACTTCCACAATTTTCACATGGAAATTGTAAAAGAATGTCAATTTCACAAATACATGTACCGTCTTCAGATCTTACCCTCGTGCACATGAAATTGCCTGCATGCAATATACACGTACATGATTTTCTAGGACTTCCATGTTTGCAGAGATTCCTCTCCTATAGTATGTAAACTGTAGGAGATACCCCTTGTGCGTGAAATAACTGGGTTATGCAAGGACTTCTGTGATTTTTTTGTCCACCGTCTCCACTTTTTCATCCTTTGACTCCATCGCCTTCTTTACTGCATGGCCTATTGCCACATGGTTGGATGGACAACATTACATTGTTAATATCTGTTGCGTCATTCCCACTGTGCGCTGATAAGATAATTGGATTAAGGTCAGCCTTTCATAAGGAATATCTTCAAAATTCCCTCCTAAAGTTGACCTGTCACGTAAGGAATTCCTAGATAAAGGAATTGCTTAAAGGCACAGGATAGGATTTTTAACAAGCCAAATCAAGAGATTAATGTCCAAAAATAGAAAGAAGGATACAGTAACAGTCATCTGTGAAATTTCCAGTCCCATACGGTGCCCACTTTCCGAGAAAACAGTGAAAAACACAAACTGTTTTTTCATACATTATCTCGTCTAGTGCCCTGTGTAAAAGCATAAGCAGTCCTATCCCCTTCTGCCGGGCACCCAACTATTGAGTTTTGAGTTTTGATCTCCGATCTCCAAGATCAAAACGTTACTGTTTTTGGTGTTTTGTTTACCTGTTTTCTGGAAAAGTACAGCATTTGAGGCGGAAAAATTTAATAGTAATTTACTTTCTACTAGTACCATCTTGATATCCTGTAAGTTGTACACACATGAATCTGTGAACAATTCTTTTTTAGAATACTGTGCCTTTAAGGTCCGTTCTGAAAACGAAAACCCTAAGGTCTACGTTATAAACGGAAGACCTTCTGAATGGTTCCCTTAAGAAAGGTTAACTTTTGACCAAAATAAAAACGGAACATTCTACACTGTATGATTAAAAATAACTTTTAACTTAACTTTCGTTACTAGTTAAACTGGTAGCAAACATGTTCATGTTTACGGAGGAAAGGCAGTAAAAAGGCCCAAATCAGTCCGTTTATTAATATTTTGTTTATATACCCTCAATTTCTTTTCGTTTTTTTTTTTTAAAGCATTACGTGGCCCATACGTGGGAAGTCTTGTAGAAAAAATGGATGGAACCCGGTCCCCAGAGCCTGGACTTTCACGTTTGAGCTGTTTGGATGAAATCGGGCCACAAAGTCGCTCTACTTGCCATGTAGTGGAGGGGTACATTTTGGATGGAATTTTCTCCAACTTTCATTGAAATAAAATTGAAAAGAAAATGAAAATTGAGGATCTCAGCTTTATTTTTCTGTATGGCTTGAATGACTGAGAAACTTCTGAGTATATACCTGAAATAATTCTTTGAAATTGGCCATTTTGCATGGGAGTCTATGGGAAATTATTTACTGGTCTGCACCTCTGTGGTGTCCTTGGGCAAGGTACTTTATCCCCACTTGCCTCTCTCTACCCTGGAGTAAAATGGGTACCAGCATTAGCTGGGAAGTGACCTGCGATGGACTAGCATCCCGTCCAGGGGGAATAGAAATATTATCAGTCGTTTCATGCTACAGAAACCGGAGATGAATTCCGGCCTGATGAGCCATATGGCTCGGAGCAGACTTTACTGCACCCTTTACACACTGTCTCGCCATTTCGGAGTTCTCTTGTCCGTTTGTTTGCGCACATTATGTTTCCTCGTATGGGATAACGCATGCGCATTCGAAGTCGGCATACACCGAAGTAGGAATTCAATGAGTTCGACACGGCAGAGGCACGACGTTTGACACCGCGTCGTGCCTCTGCCGTGTAGCATGCACGACAGAGCTCGTCGCACCGCACGGCAGAGTCGAATTTAAATAAAAAGTTTGCGTCAAACGTCGTGCTACCGCCGTATTTAATTGCAAATTTTGCTAGCATTTTAGTTCGACACGGCAGAAGCACGACGTTTGACGCAGGCCTTAGTAACAGACAAATAAAACTCGCAATGCATCTGTCTACAGGACACAGACATCATTTTATTTCTGCACACTGTCCACACAATATTCCTCACATTGTAACAGACAAATAAAACTCGCAATGCATTTGTCTACAGGACACAGACATAATTTTATTTCTGCACACTGTCCACACAATATTCCTCACATTGTAACAGACAAATAAAACTCGCAATGCATCTGTCTACAGGACACAGACACAATTTTATTTCTGCACACTGTCCACACAATATTCCTCACATTGTAACAGACAAATAAAACTCGCAATGCATCTGTCTACAGGACACAGACATAATTTTATTTCTGCACACTGTCCACACAATATTCCTCACATTGTAACAGACAAATAAAACTCGCAATGCATCTGTCTACAGGACACAGACATAATTTTATTTCTGCACACTGTCCACACAATATTCCTCACTTAGTAACAGACAAATAAAACTCGCAATGCATCTGTCTACAGGACACAGACATAATTTTATTTCTGCACACTGTCCACACAATATTCCTCACATTGTAACAGACAAATAAAACTCGCAATGCATCTGTTTACAGGACACAGACATAATTTTATTTCTGCACACTGTCCACACAATATTCCTCACATTGTAACAGACAAATAAAACTCGCAATGCATCTGTCTACAGGACACAGACACAATTTTATTTCTGCACACTGTCCACACAATATTCCTCACATTGTAACAGACAAATAAAACTCGCAATGCATCTGTCTACAGGACACAGACATAATTTTATTTCTGCACACTGTCCACACAATATTCCTCACATTGTAACAGACAAATAAAACTCGCAATGCATCTGTCTACAGGACACAGACACAATTTTATTTCTGCACACTGTCCACACAATATTCCTCACATTGTAACAGACAAATAAAACTCGCAATGCATCTGTCTACAGGACACAGACACAATTTTATTGCTGCACACTGTCCACACAATATTCCTCACATTGTAACAGACAAATAAAACTCGCAATGCATCTGTCTACAGGACACAGACATAATTTTATTTCTGCACACTGTCCACACAATATTCCTCACTTAGTAACAGACAAATAAAACTCGCAATGCATCTGTCTACAGGACACAGACATCATTTATTTCTGCACACTGTCCACACAATATTCCTCACATTGTAACAGACAAATAAAACTCGCAATGCATCTGTCTACAGGACACAGACATAATTTTATTTCTGCACACTGTCCACACAATATTCCTCACTTAGTAACAGACAAATAAAACTCGCAATGCATCTGTCTACAGGACACAGACATATTTTTATTTCTGCACACTGTCCACACAATATTCCTCACATTGTAACAGACAAATAAAACTCGCAATGCATCTGTCTACAGGACACAGACATCATTTTATTTCTGCACACTGTCCACACAATATTCCTCACATTGTAACAGACAAATAAAACTCGCAATGCATCTGTCTACAGGACACAGACATCATTTTATTTCTGCACACTGTCCACACAATATTCCTCACATTGTAACAGACAAATAAAACTCGCAATGCATCTGTCTACAGGACACAGACACAATTTTATTTCTGCACACTGTCCACACAATATTCCTCACATTGTAACAGACAAATAAAACTCGCAATGCATCTGTCTACAGGACACAGACATAATTTTATTTCTGCACACTGTCCACACAATATTCCTCACATTGTAACAGACAAATAAAACTCGCAATGCATCTGTCTACAGGACACAGACATAATTTTATTTCTGCACACTGTCCACACAATATTCCTCACATTGTAACAGACAAATAAAACTCGCAATGCATCTGTCTACAGGACACAGACATAATTTTATTTCTGCACACTGTCCACACAATATTCCTCACATTGTAACAGACAAATAAAACTCGCAATGCATCTGTCTACAGGACACAGACATAATTTTATTTCTGCACACTGTCCACACAATATTCCTCACATTGTAACAGACAAATAAAACTCGCAATGCATCTGTCTACAGGACACAGACACAATTTTATTTCTGCACACTGTCACACAATATTCCTCACATTGTAACAGACAAATAAAACTCGCAATGCATCTGTCTACAGGACACAGACATAATTTTATTTCTGCACACTGTCCACACAATATTCCTCACTTAGTAACAGACAAATAAAACTCGCAATGCATCTGTCTACAGGACACAGACATAATTTTATTTCTGCACACTGTCCACACAATATTCCTCACATTGTAACAGACAAATAAAACTCGCAATGCATCTGTCTACAGGACACAGACATAATTTTATTTCTGCACACTGTCCACACAATATTCCTCACATTGTAACAGACAAATAAAACTCGCAATGCATCTGTCTACAGGACACAGACAGAATTTTATTTCTGCACACTGTCCACACAATATTCCTCACATTGTAACAGACAAATAAAACTCGCAATGCATCTGTCTACAGGACACAGACACAATTTTATTTCTGCACACTGTCCACACAATATTCCTCACATTGTAACAGACAAATAAAACTCGCAATGCATCTGTCTACAGGACAAAGACACAATTTTATTTCTGCACACTGTCCACACAATATTCCTCACATTGTAACAGACAAATAAAACTCGCAATGCATCTGTCTACAGGACACAGACACAATTTTATTTCTGCACACTGTCCACACAATATTCCTCACATTGTAACAGACAAATAAAACTCGCAATGCATCTGTCTACAGGACACAGACATCATTTTATTTCTGCACACTGTCCACACAATATTCCTCACTTAGTAACAGACAAATAAAACTCGCAATGCATCTGTCTACAGGACACAGACATAATTTTATTTCTGCACACTGTCCACACAATATTCCTCACATTGTAACAGACAAATAAAACTCGCAATGCATCTGTTTACAGGACACAGACATAATTTTATTTCTGCACACTGTCCACACAATATTCCTCACATTGTAACAGACAAATAAAACTCGCAATGCATCTGTCTACAGGACACAGACATAATTTTATTTCTGCACACTGTCCACACAATATTCCTCACATTGTAACAGACAAATAAAACTCGCAATGCATCTGTCTACAGGACACAGACATAATTTTATTTCTGCACACTGTCCACACAATATTCCTCACATTGTACCAGACAAATAAAACTCACCAATGCATCTGTTTACAGGACACAGACATAATTTTATTTCTGCACACTGTCCACACAATATTCCTCACATTGTAACAGACAAATAAAACTCGCAATGCATCTGTCTACAGGACACAGACACAATTTTATTTCTGCACACTGTCCACACAATATTCCTCACATTGTAACAGACAAATAAAACTCGCAATGCATCTGTCTACAGGACACAGACATAATTTTATTTCTGCACACTGTCCACACAATATTCCTCACATTGTAACAGACAAATAAAACTCGCAATGCATCTGTCTACAGGACACAGACACAATTTTATTTCTGCACACTGTCCACACAATATTCCTCACATTGTAACAGACAAATAAAACTCGCAATGCATCTGTCTACAGGACACAGACACAATTTTATTGCTGCACACTGTCCACACAATATTCCTCACATTGTAACAGACAAATAAAACTCGCAATGCATCTGTCTACAGGACACAGACATAATTTTATTTCTGCACACTGTCCACACAATATTCCTCACTTAGTAACAGACAAATAAAACTCGCAATGCATCTGTCTACAGGACACAGACATCATTTATTTCTGCACACTGTCCACACAATATTCGTCACATTGTAACAGACAAATAAAACTCGCAATGCATCTGTCTACAGGACACAGACATAATTTTATTTCTGCACACTGTCCACACAATATTCCTCACTTAGTAACAGACAAATAAAACTCGCAATGCATCTGTCTACAGGACACAGACATAATTTTATTTCTGCACACTGTCCACACAATATTCCTCACATTGTAACAGACAAATAAAACTCACCAATGCATCTGTCTACAGGACACAGACATCATTTTATTTCTGCACACTGTCCACACAATATTCCTCACATTGTAACAGACAAATAAAACTCGCAATGCATCTGTCTACAGGACACAGACATCATTTATTTCTGCACACTGTCCACACAATATTCCTCACATTGTAACAGACAAATAAAACTCGCAATGCATGTGTCTACAGGACACAGACACAATTTTATTTCTGCACACTGTCCACACAATATTCCTCACATTGTAACAGACAAATAAAACTCGCAATGCATCTGTCTACAGGACACAGACACAATTTTATTTCTGCACACTGTCCACACAATATTCCTCACATTGTAACAGACAAATAAAACTCAATGCATCTGTCTACAGGACACAGACATAATTTTATTGCTGCACACTGTCCACACAATATTCCTCACATTGTAACAGACAAATAAAACTCGCAATGCATCTGTCTACAGGACACAGACATAATTTTATTTCTGCACACTGTCCACACAATATTCCTCACTTAGTAACAGACAAATAAAACTCGCAATGCATCTGTCTACAGGACAGACATAATTTTATTTCTGCACACTGTCCACACAATATTCCTCACATTGTAACAGACAAATAAAACTCGCAATGCATCTGTCTACAGGACACAGACACAATTTTATTTCTGCACACTGTCCACACAATATTCCTCACATTGTAACAGACAAATAAAACTCGCAATGCATCTGTCTACAGGACACAGACATCATTTTATTTCTGCACACTGTCCACACAATATTCCTCACTTAGTAACAGACAAATAAAACTCGCAATGCATCTGTCTACAGGACACAGACATCATTTATTTCTGTACACTGTCCACACAATATTCCTCACATTGTAACAGACAAATAAAACTCGCAATGCATCTGTCTACAGGACACAGACATAATTTTATTTCTGCACACTGTCCACACAATATTCCTCACATTGTAACAGACAAATAAAACTCGCAATGCATCTGTCTACAGGACACAGACATAATTTTATTTCTGCACACTGTCCACACAATATTCCTCACATTGTAACAGACAAATAAAACTCGCAATGCATCTGTCTACAGGACACAGACACAATTTATTTCTGCACACTGTCCACACAATATTCCTCACATTGTAACAGACAAATAAAACTCGCAATGCATCTGTCTACAGGACACAGACACAATTTTATTTCTGCACACTGTCCACACAATATTCCTCACATTGTAACAGACAAATAAAACTCGCAATGCATCTGTCTACAGGACACAGACACAATTTTATTTCTGCACACTGTCCACACAATGTTCCTCACATTGTAACAGACAAATAAAACTCGCAATGCATCTGTCTACAGGACACAGACATAATTTTATTTCTGCACACTGTCCACACAATATTCCTCACTTAGTAACAGACAAATAAAACTCGCAATGCATCTGTCTACAGGACACAGACATCATTTTATTTCTGCACACTGTCCACACAATATTCCTCACATTGTAACAGACAAATAAAACTCGCAATGCATCTGTCTACAGGACACAGACATCATTTTATTTCTGCACACTGTCCACACAATATTCCTCACATTGTAACAGACAAATAAAACTCGCAATGCATGTGTCTACAGGACACAGACAGAATTTTATTTCTGCACACTGTCCACACAATATTCCTCACATTGTAACAGACAAATAAAACTCGCAATGCATCTGTCTACAGGACACAGACACAATTTTATTTCTGCACACTGTCCACACAATATTCCTCACATTGTAACAGACAAATAAAACTCGCAATGCATCTGTCTACAGGACACAGACATAATTTTATTTCTGCACACTGTCCACACAATATTCCTCACATTGTAACAGACAAATAAAACTCGCAATGCATCTGTCTACAGGACACAGACATAATTTTATTTCTGCACACTGTCCACACAATATTCCTCACTTAGTAACAGACAAATAAAACTCGCAATGCATCTGTCTACAGGACAGACATAATTTTATTTCTGCACACTGTCCACACAATATTCCTCACATTGTAACAGACAAATAAAACTCGCAATGCATCTGTCTACAGGACACAGACACAATTTTATTTCTGCACACTGTCCACACAATATTCCTCACATTGTAACAGACAAATAAAACTCGCAATGCATCTGTCTACAGGACACAAACATCATTTTATTTCTGCACACTGTCCACACAATATTCCTCACTTAGTAACAGACAAATAAAACTCGCAATGCATCTGTCTACAGGACACAGACATCATTTTATTTCTGTACACTGTCCACACAATATTCCTCACATTGTAACAGACAAATAAAACTCGCAATGCATCTGTCTACAGGACACAGACATAATTTTATTTCTGCACACTGTCCACACAATATTCCTCACTTAGTAACAGACAAATAAAACTGGCAATGCATCTGTCTACAGGACACAGACAGAATTTTATTTCTGCACACTGTCCACACAATATTCCTCACATTGTAACAGACAAATAAAACTCGCAATGCATCTGTCTACAGGACACAGACATAATTTTATTTCTGCACACTGTCCACACAATATTCCTCACATTGTAACAGACAAATAAAACTCGCAATGCATCTGTCTACAGGACACAGACAGAATTTTATTTCTGCACACTGTCCACACAATATTCCTCACATTGTAACAGACAAATAAAACTCGCAATGCATCTGTCTACAGGACACAGACACAATTTTATTTCTGCACACTGTCCACACAATATTCCTCACATTGTAACAGACAAATAAAACTCGCAATGCATCTGTCTACAGGACACAGACACAATTTTATTTCTGCACACTGTCCACACAATATTCCTCACATTGTAACAGACAAATAAAACTCGCAATGCATCTGTCTACAGGACACAGACATCATTTTATTTCTGCACACTGTCCACACAATATTCCTCACTTAGTAACAGACAAATAAAACTCGCAATGCATCTGTCTACAGGACACAGACATAATTTTATTTCTGCACACTGTCCACACAATATTCCTCACATTGTAACAGACAAATAAAACTCGCAATGCATCTGTTTACAGGACACAGACATAATTTTATTTCTGCACACTGTCCACACAATATTCCTCACATTGTAACAGACAAATAAAACTCGCAATGCATCTGTCTACAGGACACAGACACAATTTTATTTCTGCACACTGTCCACACAATATTCCTCACATTGTAACAGACAAATAAAACTCGCAATGCATCTGTCTACAGGACACAGACATAATTTTATTTCTGCACACTGTCCACACAATATTCCTCACATTGTAACAGACAAATAAAACTCTGCAATGCATCTGTCTACAGGACACAGACACAATTTTATTTCTGCACACTGTCCACACAATATTCCTCACATTGTAACAGACAAATAAAACTCGCAATGCATCTGTCTACAGGACACAGACACAATTTTATTGCTGCACACTGTCCACACAATATTCCTCACATTGTAACAGACAAATAAAACTCGCAATGCATCTGTCTACAGGACACAGACATAATTTTATTTCTGCACACTGTCCACACAATATTCCTCACTTAGTAACAGACAAATAAAACTCGCAATGCATCTGTCTACAGGACACAGACATCATTTTATTTCTGCACACTGTCCACACAATATTCGTCACATTGTAACAGACAAATAAAACTCGCAATGCATCTGTCTACAGGACACAGACATAATTTTATTTCTGCACACTGTCCACACAATATTCCTCACTTAGTAACAGACAAATAAAACTCGCAATGCATCTGTCTACAGGACACAGACATAATTTTATTTCTGCACACTGTCCACACAATATTCCTCACATTGTAACAGACAAATAAAACTCGCAATGCATCTGTCTACAGGACACAGACATCATTTTATTTCTGCACACTGTCCACACAATATTCCTCACATTGTAACAGACAAATAAAACTCGCAATGCATCTGTCTACAGGACACAGACATCATTTATTTCTGCACACTGTCCACACAATATTCCTCACATTGTAACAGACAAATAAAACTCGCAATGCATGTGTCTACAGGACACAGACACAATTTTATTTCTGCACACTGTCCACACAATATTCCTCACATTGTAACAGACAAATAAAACTCGCAATGCATCTGTCTACAGGACACAGACACAATTTTATTTCTGCACACTGTCCACACAATATTCCTCACATTGTAACAGACAAATAAAACTCGCAATGCATCTGTCTACAGGACACAGACATAATTTTATTGCTGCACACTGTCCACACAATATTCCTCACATTGTAACAGACAAATAAAACTCGCAATGCATCTGTCTACAGGACACAGACATAATTTTATTTCTGCACACTGTCCACACAATATTCCTCACTTAGTAACAGACAAATAAAACTCGCAATGCATCTGTCTACAGGACAGACATAATTTTATTTCTGCACACTGTCCACACAATATTCCTCACATTGTAACAGACAAATAAAACTCGCAATGCATCTGTCTACAGGACACAGACACAATTTTATTTCTGCACACTGTCCACACAATATTCCTCACATTGTAACAGACAAATAAAACTCGCAATGCATCTGTCTACAGGACACAGACATCATTTTATTTCTGCACACTGTCCACACAATATTCCTCACTTAGTAACAGACAAATAAAACTCGCAATGCATCTGTCTACAGGACACAGACATCATTTTATTTCTGTACACTGTCCACACAATATTCCTCACATTGTAACAGACAAATAAAACTCGCAATGCATCTGTCTACAGGACACAGACATAATTTTATTTCTGCACACTGTCCACACAATATTCCTCACATTGTAACAGACAAATAAAACTCGCAATGCATCTGTCTACAGGACACAGACATAATTTTATTTCTGCACACTGTCCACACAATATTCCTCACATTGTAACAGACAAATAAAACTCGCAATGCATCTGTCTACAGGACACAGACACAATTTTATTTCTGCACACTGTCCACACAATATTCCTCACATTGTAACAGACAAATAAAACTCGCAATGCATCTGTCTACAGGACACAGACACAATTTTATTTCTGCACACTGTCCACACAATATTCCTCACATTGTAACAGACAAATAAAACTCGCAATGCATCTGTCTACAGGACACAGACACAATTTTATTTCTGCACACTGTCCACACAATGTTCCTCACATTGTAACAGACAAATAAAACTCGCAATGCATCTGTCTACAGGACACAGACATAATTTTATTTCTGCACACTGTCCACACAATATTCCTCACTTAGTAACAGACAAATAAAACTCATAATGCATCTGTCTACAGGACACAGACATCATTTTATTTCTGCACACTGTCCACACAATATTCCTCACATTGTAACAGACAAATAAAACTCGCAATGCATCTGTCTACAGGACACAGACATCATTTTATTTCTGCACACTGTCCACACAATATTCCTCACATTGTAACAGACAAATAAAACTCGCAATGCATGTGTCTACAGGACACAGACAGAATTTTATTTCTGCACACTGTCCACACAATATTCCTCACATTGTAACAGACAAATAAAACTCGCAATGCATCTGTCTACAGGACACAGACACAATTTTATTTCTGCACACTGTCCACACAATATTCCTCACATTGTAACAGACAAATAAAACTCGCAATGCATCTGTCTACAGGACACAGACATAATTTTATTTCTGCACACTGTCCACACAATATTCCTCACATTGTAACAGACAAATAAAACTCGCAATGCATCTGTCTACAGGACACAGACATAATTTTATTTCTGCACACTGTCCACACAATATTCCTCACTTAGTAACAGACAAATAAAACTCGCAATGCATCTGTCTACAGGACAGACATAATTTTATTTCTGCACACTGTCCACACAATATTCCTCACATTGTAACAGACAAATAAAACTCGCAATGCATCTGTCTACAGGACACAGACACAATTTTATTTCTGCACACTGTCCACACAATATTCCTCACATTGTAACAGACAAATAAAACTGCAATGCATCTGTCTACAGGACACAAACATCATTTTATTTCTGCACACTGTCCACACAATATTCCTCACTTAGTAACAGACAAATAAAACTCGCAATGCATCTGTCTACAGGACACAGACATCATTTTATTTCTGTACACTGTCCACACAATATTCCTCACATTGTAACAGACAAATAAAACTCGCAATGCATCTGTCTACAGGACACAGACATAATTTTATTTCTGCACACTGTCCACAATATTCCTCATAGTAACAGACAAATAAAACTGGCAATGCATCTGTCTACAGGACACAGACAGAATTTTATTTCTGCACACTGCAATGCATCTGTCTACAGGACACAGACATAATTTTATTTCTGCACACTGTCCACACAATATTCCTCACATTGTAACAGACAAATAAAACTCGCAATGCATCTGTCTACAGGACACAGACAGAATTTTATTTCTGCACACTGTCCACACAATATTCCTCACATTGTAACAGACAAATAAAACTCGCAATGCATCTGTCTACAGGACACAGACACAATTTTATTTCTGCACACTGTCCACACAATATTCCTCACATTGTAACAGACAAATAAAACTCGCAATGCATCTGTCTACAGGACACAGACACAATTTTATTTCTGCACACTGTCCACACAATATTCCTCACATTGTAACAGACAAATAAAACTCGCAATGCATCTGTCTACAGGACACAGACATAATTTTATTTCTGCACACTGTCCACACAATATTCCTCACTTAGTAACAGACAAATAAAACTCGCAATGCATCTGTCTACAGGACACAGACATAATTTTATTTCTGCACACTGTCCACACAATATTCCTCACATTGTAACAGACAAATAAAACTCGCAATGCATCTGTTTACAGGACACAGACATAATTTTATTTCTGCACACTGTCCACACAATATTCCTCACATTGTAACAGACAAGTAAAACTCATAATGCATCTGTCTACAGGACACAGACACAATTTTATTTCTGCACACTGTCCACACAATATTCCTCACATTGTAACAGACAAATAAAACTCGCAATGCATCTGTCTACAGGACACAGACATAATTTATTTCTGCACACTGTCCACACAATATTCCTCACATTGTAACAGACAAATAAAACTCGCAATGCATCTGTCTACAGGACACAGACACAATTTTATTTCTGCACACTGTCCACACAATATTCCTCACATTGTAACAGACAAATAAAACTCGCAATGCATCTGTCTACAGGACACAGACACAATTTTATTGCTGCACACTTTCCACACAATATTCCTCACATTGTAACAGACAAATAAAACTATACCTGCCTCTGTCTACAGGACACAGACATAATTTTATTTCTGCACACTGTCCACACAATATTCCTCACTTAGTAACAGACAAATAAAACTCGCAATGCATCTGTCTACAGGACACAGACATCATTTTATTTCTGCACACTGTCCACACAATATTCGTCACATTGTAACAGACAAATAAAACTCGCAATGCATCTGTCTACAGGACACAGACATAATTTTATTTCTGCACACTGTCCACACAATATTCCTCACTTAGTAACAGACAAATAAAACTCGCAATGCATCTGTCTACAGGACACAGACATAATTTTATTTCTGCACACTGTCCACACAATATTCCTCACATTGTAACAGACAAATAAAACTCGCAATGCATCTGTCTACAGGACACAGACATCATTTTATTTCTGCACACTGTCCACACAATATTCCTCACATTGTAACAGACAAATAAAACTCGCAATGCATCTGTCTACAGGACACAGACATCATTTTATTTCTGCACACTGTCCACACAATATTCCTCACATTGTAACAGACAAATAAAACTCGCAATGCATGTGTCTACAGGACACAGACACAATTTTATTTCTGCACACTGTCCACACAATATTCCTCACATTGTAACAGACAAATAAAACTCGCAATGCATCTGTCTACAGGACACAGACACAATTTTATTTCTGCACACTGTCCACACAATATTCCTCACATTGTAACAGACAAATAAAACTCGCAATGCATCTGTCTACAGGACACAGACATAATTTTATTGCTGCACACTGTCCACACAATATTCCTCACATTGTAACAGACAAATAAAACTCGCAATGCATCTGTCTACAGGACACAGACATAATTTTATTTCTGCACACTGTCCACACAATATTCCTCACTTAGTAACAGACAAATAAAACTCGCAATGCATCTGTCTACAGGACAGACATAATTTTATTTCTGCACACTGTCCACACAATATTCCTCACATTGTAACAGACAAATAAAACTCGCAATGCATCTGTCTACAGGACACAGACACAATTTATTTCTGCACACTGTCCACACAATATTCCTCACATTGTAACAGACAAATAAAACTCGCAATGCATCTGTCTACAGGACACAGACATCATTTTATTTCTGCACACTGTCCACACAATATTCCTCACTTAGTAACAGACAAATAAAACTCGCAATGCATCTGTCTACAGGACACAGACATCATTTTATTTCTGTACACTGTCCACACAATATTCCTCACATTGTAACAGACAAATAAAACTCGCAATGCATCTGTCTACAGGACACAGACATAATTTTATTTCTGCACACTGTCCACACAATATTCCTCACATTGTAACAGACAAATAAAACTCATAATGCATCTGTCTACAGGACACAGACATAATTTTATTTCTGCACACTGTCCACACAATATTCCTCACATTGTAACAGACAAATAAAACTCGCAATGCATCTGTCTACAGGACACAGACACAATTTTATTTCTGCACACTGTCCACACAATATTCCTCACATTGTAACAGACAAATAAAACTCGCAATGCATCTGTCTACAGGACACAGACACAATTTTATTTCTGCACACTGTCCACACAATATTCCTCACATTGTAACAGACAAATAAAACTCGCAATGCATCTGTCTACAGGACACAGACACAATTTTATTTCTGCACACTGTCCACACAATGTTCCTCACATTGTAACAGACAAATAAAACTCGCAATGCATCTGTCTACAGGACACAGACATAATTTTATTTCTGCACACTGTCCACACAATATTCCTCACTTAGTAACAGACAAATAAAACTCGCAATGCATCTGTCTACAGGACACAGACATCATTTTATTTCTGCACACTGTCCACACAATATTCCTCACATTGTAACAGACAAATAAAACTGCAATGCATCTGTCTACAGGACACAGACATCATTTTATTTCTGCACACTGTCCACACAATATTCCTCACATTGTAACAGACAAATAAAACTCGCAATGCATGTGTCTACAGGACACAGACAGAATTTTATTTCTGCACACTGTCCACAATATTCCTCACATTGTAACAGACAAATAAAACTCGCAATGCATCTGTCTACAGGACACAGACACAATTTTATTTCTGCACACTGTCCACACAATATTCCTCACATTGTAACAGACAAATAAAACTCGCAATGCATCTGTCTACAGGACACAGACATAATTTTATTTCTGCACACTGTCCACACAATATTCCTCACATTGTAACAGACAAATAAAACTCGCAATGCATCTGTCTACAGGACACAGACATAATTTTATTTCTGCACACTGTCCACACAATATTCCTCACTTAGTAACAGACAAATAAAACTCGCAATGCATCTGTCTACAGGACAGACATAATTTTATTTCTGCACACTGTCCACACAATATTCCTCACATTGTAACAGACAAATAAAACTCGCAATGCATCTGTCTACAGGACACAGACACAATTTTATTTCTGCACACTGTCCACACAATATTCCTCACATTGTAACAGACAAATAAAACTCGCAATGCATCTGTCTACAGGACACAAACATCATTTATTTCTGCACACTGTCCACACAATATTCCTCACTTAGTAACAGACAAATAAAACTCGCAATGCATCTGTCTACAGGACACAGACATCATTTTATTTCTGTACACTGTCCACACAATATTCCTCACATTGTAACAGACAAATAAAACTCGCAATGCATCTGTCTACAGGACACAGACATAATTTTATTTCTGCACACTGTCCACACAATATTCCTCACATTGTAACAGACAAATAAAACTCGCAATGCATCTGTCTACAGGACACAGACATAATTTTATTTCTGCACACTGTCCACACAATATTCCTCACATTGTAACAGACAAATAAAACTCGCAATGCATCTGTCTACAGGACACAGACACAATTTTATTTCTGCACACTGTCCACACAATATTCCTCACATTGTAACAGACAAATAAAACTCGCAATGCATCTGTCTACAGGACACAGACACAATTTTATTTCTGCACACTGTCCACACAATGTTCCTCACATTGTAACAGACAAATAAAACTCATAATGCATCTGTCTACAGGACACAGACATAATTTTATTTCTGCACACTGTCCACACAATATTCCTCACTTAGTAACAGACAAATAAAACTCATAATGCATCTGTCTACAGGACACAGACATCATTTTATTTCTGCACACTGTCCACACAATATTCCTCACATTGTAACAGACAAATAAAACTCGCAATGCATCTGTCTACAGGACACAGACATCATTTTATTTCTGCACACTGTCCACACAATATTCCTCACTTAGTAACAGACAAATAAAACTCGCAATGCATCTGTCTACAGGACACAGACACAATTTTATTTCTGCACACTGTCCACACAATATTCCTCACATTGTAACAGACAAATAAAACTCGCAATGCATCTGTCTACAGGACACAGACACAATTTTATTTCTGCACACTGTCCACACAATATTCCTCACTTAGTAACAGACAAATAAAACTCGCAATGCATCTGTCTACAGGACAGACACAATTTTATTTCTGCACACTGTCCACACAATATTCCTCACATTTGTAACAGACAAATAAAACTCGCAATGCATCTGTTTACAGGACACAGACATAATTTTATTTCTGCACACTGTCCACACAATATTCCTCACATTGTAACAGACAAATAAAACTCGCAATGCATCTGTCTACAGGACACAGACATCATTTTATTTCTGCACACTGTCCACACAATATTCCTCACATTGTAACAGACAAATAAAACTCGCAATGCATCTGTCTACAGGACACAGACATCATTTTATTTCTGCACACTGTCCACACAATATTCCTCACATTGTAACAGACAAATAAAACTCGCAATGCATCTGTCTACAGGACACAGACATCATTTTATTTCTGCACACTGTCCACACAATATTCCTCACATTGTAACAGACAAATAAAACTCGCAATGCATCTGTCTACAGGGCACAGACATATTTCTGCACACTGTCCACACAATATTCCTCACATTGTAACAGACAAATAAAACTCGCAATGCATCTGTCTACAGGACACAGACATAATTTTATTTCTGCACACTGTTCTTACGAGTACTACATTGTGGGGTGATATGTGTGTACGGCTTGTGCCTGTGGGCTTTTTTTACACTGTGGGGTGCACCCCACTAGCATAGGTATAGAAACGAGTACAGGAATGCATTCTGGGGTTGATGTGCAATAGACTGTTTTTCATCCCACAAGTTACAGACACCCTTTTACAGACTGTCTATGTGAGACACCACCAGAAGGAAAATTGTGCCCTCTCTTGGCAAATTGGCGCCAAATTTCCGCCTGTGCCGCGCCACTTTAGCCATATATATCGCCGTACTTCATCGACATCGTAGTAGTACTGTGACACATGCAGCCTACTTCTAACTGGTAAGTTTTTTTGTTGGACATTCAGGTTATAACAATAATAGGCCCTAATATTTTTAACAAGCACACTCCATAGGCCTAAAATATCGGCGATCATGAAGTGTAGGGCTCGGTTCCTAGACTAGTATAATTAAACTATAAAGGGAACAAAATCCACTTTGATTGAAATTATTGTATTGGACCTGTTGTGCCCATTCTTGAAAATCACGCAATCTTAAGAATGTGCGCGCATTCTTAAGAATGAGCGCCCATTCTTAAGAACGAGCACGCGTTCTTAAGAATGAGCGCTCATTCTTAAGATTGGGTGGGAATATCACGTGCACAATTGATGAATTTTGCCCAATCTTAACAAACATTGCACGACATAGGCCTAATTATGTTAAAGGCAGTGGATATTTTGCCGGAGACGGCAAACCTTCAGTAAACGTTAGTTTGCCGGATATGCACTGAACATGCGCAGTCACTGTTTTTTTGTACTTAAACATTTTCCGGTGACAAATTTTAGTCTGGCTCCATGCCAATATTATCGTTGTATTTTTGTATTAACAAGATGGGAATCAGACCATTATATAATTTCCGACTTTATTTCCCTTTAAAAAAATCCTCCAGAGCCACAAATCTGAAAAAGAAAAAGTAATACTCTGCAATAAAATGTTTGAGACATATTAAAATAATAAAAGAAGAATATTCTTATTTATTTGGGGATGGGAAAAAAAACTTAAAATTGTGGTTGGGGTCAGGATTCGAACTTGGGACATCCCAGTCACTAGAGCTATTGCTTAACCATTGCACCAACTGTGCTACATAACTTTGGTGGGAATTTAATACATATTATAATCAGCCCTATCTTAACGAGTACAGCGCCCTCTGTTGATATGGATTGCCGCCGGCAAACCTTTAGTAAACGTTAGTTTGCCGGCGTTACCTCCGGCAAAATATACACTACCTATGTTAATTGAAATGTATAGCGGTTAAAATGGAAACAATTTATATAAAGAGGAAAGAAAATGTTCTATGCTTCTGTACTCATATAACTACGATAATTTGAATCAAATTAAACCTGTTATTATTGCTTTTTTCTGCCCACTATGGGAAGTTTTGTAATAACGGAGGACTGGGAACTAGTCTGGGAAGTGCTTTGTTTAGGCTAGACAAGTTACAAGTCCCTGTATGTATCATATGCATGCCACGAAAAAAAAAACGATGTCCAGAAGCTGCCAAAATTACTCTTTTGACATGTTTGACTAGATAGAATCCAGCTCTGCGACGTAATGGTGGGGTGTGAACAATAAATTGGTGGCAATTTAAATGGGAAATAGCATTAGCACTATGGGATGTCGCAGTATTCATTCTCATTCTTCACATTCTTCATTCTTACGTAAGAAACTGTTCAAAATTGCAAAACGGGTGTCATTAGAATTGAGAAATGTCTGCTTTTGATTGAAAAGGTGATTTTTGAGGTTTAAAAAAACATTTTTGACTCTAATTTGATCAAAACAAAACAGGGGCCTTACACTTCACGATCGCCAAAATATTTGTCTAACGTTAATACTTTTAGTTTTACAAGTATGATGTAGGTAATAAATAACTAGCCGTTGCATCAGATGTGCTTCTTGAGTAGGCTGATGATATGAATCAATAATGGTTGAGAACTACATGTACCGGTAGCTTTAACTCCAGCTCCAATGCTCATCAGTAATTCGACACAGAGCTTCAGCCAAAAGTACATTGTACTTGTAGAAACTAGATTGTAAGAGTCCCTAAAAATTGGGCCTCTGTGTAGGCCTATGTTATCCAAACCCAGATTCCATTCAACACATGTACCACATACCAGCAGCAGTCATTCACGAAGCTAATGATCAACTTCAAACAGAATAAAAGTGACTAAACTTTATTTTTTTTTAATGATTTTGGTGGCTTCTCCAGAAAAATCGTCCAGTACTAGCACTGCTGTTGTGCATGTTGTATGAACTTGCGATGACGTTGTGTGAGGTCATGACTATAAACAAAATATGCACGATGTATGTGGGTACCCTACCGCTTTTAGGCGCACAAGTGATTTCAATTTTCGTCTGGTGCGATGTCGTGGAAAGGAAGACAACGACTGTTCTGCATGAAACTGTCGCTGTCTTACTTTCCATGACATTGCACCAGACGAAATGGTTAATGGGATGAACTTGTAACTTTCAACATATCAACCCTCATCCTGAGTGGTGCGCATATTACTCTGACGTCATTATGTCATAGGGTTTAAAATTACTAGCAATTAAAGATTTTAGATTTAAACTTTGAAAATTAATATAAAATCAACCCTGAGAGACCTTAACTTGAATTTTGTGGGAATTGATAGAAAAAAATACCTTAAAGTACCTTTAGTACATGGATGATTAGATTTAAATGAATAAACAATTTGAACTTAAAGAAATGACTAAAATCACTGTATTGTTATTTGTTCATGTAGATATACTGTGTACTTAACGTACAAGCAAGAACATGGCGAGCTGGAAGTCTGCAAACTGTGACAGTGAGTTCCAAGGTAACTAACAATGAGTTTCCTTCCCCACTTGTTTCCTTTTCCAAAACTAGCTCATGCTACAATATGTACACTTAAATCAGAGAAATAAGGGTGGGGGTGGGGGGGGAATTGACGCGTCAAGCAGGAATCAAGAGAACTGTCATGACTGTGGATATGCATAAGTCCATCGACCTAAACAAATCAGCTACATCATTTACATGTATATGCAATACCTTAAGCCTATTTTTGTTTGGTTTTGCTACTTACATGTACTTAAAAAGCAAACAGAATTTTGGTATATGCCTGTTCACCATGAGAATAAAACAACCAACTGCGGGTTCTGAACGAAAAATTATGGTCTTCTGTTTAACATGTGATGGACATGCCAAGTAAACAAAATTACACCCCACTCATCACCCACCCATTGTTAGTGCAAGATTTGGGGTTGGGGTTGGGAGGGAGTACAGCCAGCACAGGATATCAAGTAACATTTTTTTTATTTTTAAGTTTTTACTTGGGGTAGATTACATGTACATATACATGGAGAATGGAAAAGTGTTCTCACTTTAAAAATCATTAAAATATAACAGTTTGGGGAATTAGTGACATGATTTTGTTTACATTGTAAAAATGTATTTATTACAGTTGGCGAAGTTGTCTTCGTGCGGTTGCAAGGCATATGGTGGCCTGGTGTTGTAGAAGGTTTTTCTGGCAAGTGCATTCAATGTGGATTTTATGACGAAGATACTTTGTAAGTATAAAGTACAGTGACATAGACATCATTTGCATGATGTGATACACAGGGCGCCAGTAGCCACTGTTGGCAAATGACTGTTAGGCAAAAAAAAAAAAATTTGGTCTCTGGTCAGACCAAAGTTCCGGAATTGATGCGGTGATGCGGGTTGTTGGGGTTTTTTTTGGGGGGGGGGGCCTTTTTTCTTTTTTTTTTAACTTGGATTGTACAGACAAGGTGGGTACTATGTTGCTTTTGTTGTGTCCTCATATACATTGGGGTCCTCCATAATTTGCCTTAGTGCAATTTCCCCATTCCTTGGTACAAAAATTTGAGGAGGTGCGGCAATAGAGGGCGCTGTTGTAGCTACCACGGACACTTTGAAGAAAAAAAAAGGTTGACACGCATGGTTAAAATTGGTTAAAAGCGCGCTGACCAGAGACCGACTACTTTTGTTTTTTGGCCTTGTGTCACAAAAACGGTGTATTTAGTACCTTAATGTGATTACAAAAAAAAATGTTCATTTTGGCTAAATGTGGTTGTTATTTGATATCTAACAGACGTCAGGGTTCTTTACACTTTTGTTTTTTTGCACCCCACCCATTCTTTTTACAGTGTGAAGAATGTAAATAATTGTGGCCCTTAAAGAGAATGGTGTGACAACAATGTGCATTTTACAAACAAAACAAAACCTGTGTACCATATCAGCTTGCATACAATGTACTTGAAAATTACTAATAATTTTTTACAGAAATACCACGTCAAGAAGGAGTGTAAAAAAAATTCACATATATGATAGGGAATCGCTTGCAAAGAGTCAAGGTACCGGTAGATGTACTTTCTGACAAGTTAATGTTCATTGTTTTTTGTTTTAGCTGTTTGGAACACACCAAAAACAGTGTTGTTCCCCCCCCCCCCTTTTTTTTCTTGGTTTACTTCATTTTCCATAGGATACTTTCTGGCAAGTTATTGTTCATTGTTTTTTTGTGTTTTTTTTTTGGCTGTTTGGGACACACCGAAACAGTGCTTTTGTTAATCCCCACCCCCCCCCCCTTTTTCTTCTTTTACTTCGTTTTCCATAGGATATCGCATGTTTTCGTTCTCAACCTCACTTTGGGACCTTTTTTCTTGTTTTACTTCATTTTCCATAGGATACTTTCTGGCAATTATATATTGTTCAAAAACACCCTTGGGCAAAAACACCCTTGGAAAATGACCACCATCCACCAAGTTGGCACGTTTCCTTTGATTGAGACTGCACACATGACAGGGAATGGGTGTAGTCTCAATCGAAGAAAACTTGGGTCATGTGGATTGTAGTTTAGGCTAAAGCTGGTGAACCAACTGGCAACCCATATCCCACAATCATGACTGCCCGTGGCCGCACGCCACTGCACTGCCAGTGACTGCTGACTGGGTGGATGGAGGTCATTATCCAAGAGTGCTTTTGACCGTAAATAAATTATAACCTACACGTACCTTGAACAGGGATCCTTCGTCTCGTCTGGTCTTGACTATTAATTCCTTTCGACGTTTAGGATCCGTTGGAAATGTATGGAAGCTGATGAACTCAACTTATTAGCAGTACACATTGGAACAGTGCAGTGTTTGCTGACATCTTGAAAATACACCCATAGCCTGACTTTGGCCCTTAAAAGGCGTATACTCACCTGATATCAAAATCTTCTACTAACTGTGTTACAAAGTGTTCATGTTTTATTTCTGACTGAGAAGGTGAACATATTGTTGGGGTTTTAATTGATGTTGATTGTAATTAACACATTTTCTGTACTAATACAAGTAAACTCAAAAAGATTAAGCATTTTTGGTTAAGTTACTCATCTGCTTGTTAAGTTAAACATCTGCTTGTATTTGTGACAATGATACCTCATTTGCAATAATCACTTGTTTAAGGGCTCTGCTCAGCAAAACTTTCAATTTTGTGTGCATCTAAAATGTACACAATTGTTCGCATTGTCTATTCAGTATACCCAAGGGAGTGATATGGCAGTCTGGTTTTTTTTTTGCTTGTGGTTATTTCACTGCTACTAATACTCAAATTGTAAATTGAATACATGTAAAAACAAATTGTAAAAAAAAAATGGAATTCTTTGTCACACTACCAAGTTGCTGAGCCCTCAAGCAAGTCATGGTACATAATGAAACACTGCAAAGGAGGCTGACATGCAGTAAGGCACATGAACATGAAGATGATGCAAATTATGCACTGATAACATTTTAAAATGATTGATTCATTTTTTTACAATTATTTATTGCCCCCCCCCCCTTTTAAGCCACTCTGAAGAAGAAAAGACCTGGTTTGGTGAGGAAGTTTTTGGAAGATGTAAGAAAAGCATCAGAAGGCTGTAAGGAAACAGGTCACGTCAGTCCCAAGTCATGCAAGTCAAGGAGTGAAGAAGTCCAAGAAGCTGCAACGAGAAGTGATGCCTCAGATACCTCAGATCTAGTCCAATCGGATCAAGAAACATGTCACGTCAGTCCTGAGTCAAGGAAGGAAGAAGTTCAAGCAGTTGCAACGACATGTGATGCCTCATATCCTATACAATCAGATCAAGAAACAGGTCACGTCAGTCCCGAGTCAAGGAGAGAAGTCCAAGCAGCTGCAACGAGATGTGATGCCTCCAATACCTCAGATCCAATACAATCGGATCAAGAAACAGTTCACGTGAGTCCCAAGTCAAGGAGGGAAGAAGTCCAAGCAGCTGTAACGAGATGTGGTGTCTCAGATGCCTCAGATCCAATTCAATCGGATCAAGAAACAGATCACGTCAGTCCTGAGTCAAGGAGGGAAGAAGTCGAAGCAGCTGTAACGAGATGTGATCATGGTGATGTCTCAAATGCCTCAGATCCAGTCCAATTGGATCAAGAAACAGGTCACGTCAGTCCAGAGTCAAGGAGGGAAGAAGTCGAAGCAGCAGTAACAATATGTGATGTCTCAGATGCCTCAGATCCAGTCCAATCGGATCAAGTCACTTCTGAAGATACTACTCAAACTCTCATTGTGATTGTCTATGATCAAAACCAGTGCCCTGTAAATACACAGTTAGTGAAATTTGATGATCAAGGTCATTCTTACGCAGCCCAATCAGCAGTAGTACATGTTAAAGACCATTCTGCCATGGATACTCAACCAGCAAGTACCCCTGAGCAGACTGGTTCCGACTTAGTGCAGAGCTCATTGTTTGATGGTAGTTCTGTTAGAGATGATGAAAACCATGTGTGTTCATCAACCTCAGATGACACATCTGATGCTTCTTTTGAATCTCCCTGCAAAAAACGTAAAGCTAATGTTGACGATTGTGAGTATGTCCCCAGTAGTTGTGACGACACAGATGCATCTTATGAAATACCTTATAGAAAAGGTATGCTGAAGGAAATGGTAGAACCAGATTTATTGGATGATCTAATGGATGATAGCGACAGTGAGGATAGTGTACCCGATAAGGAGAAGATGACAGATATCAAATATGAAGGCATTTTTGTCAGAAAGGTACTGACTTCTCATACAACAAAGTTGGGAAAGAAAAAGAAGGAATGTAGGGTGTACAATTCACGGCATAGTTGTTTCTTTTGTAAGAAACTGTATGTAAATATCGGGGAGCATGTGCAACGTATGCACAAAACACGTCAGGAGGTCAAGAAAGTCCTTGAAATTGTTGTTCTTCCGACAGACAACGAAGCCACCAAGAAAGCAAAACAACAAGAGAGAAAGAAACGACTGGATATCATCAGAGCATCGGGAGATCATCAACATAACTTTGAAGTACTGAAAGAAAAGAAAGGCGAGTTCATTGTTGCAAGAAGACCAGTCGGTTTGTTGAATGTGGAGGAGTATGGTCCATGCCCTAAGTGTAAAGAATGGCTGCGGCTTACGGTCATTGACCGTCATCAGGGAAAATGTCCAGCTAATGACATTTCTTGCAGAGTGTCAAAAGGTTGTCTTTTAGTTCAGTCTAGTATTCTGTCTGGGAGACTTGTTTGTGATGCGAGCAAGGCCTTGGTCGATGAAGTTTTCTCAATTATGAGGGATGATGATGTAGGAAGGGCAGCTCGAAGTGATCCTCTCATTGTTGCCTTTGGCAATAACTGGATGATAAAAAACATTGGCAATCGAGTAATGCGGAGGTATTACACATCCAACATAATGCGGCTTACTGCTCGTCTGAAGCTCAACCTGATTAAACTTGCCACACCAGAGAGAGGCACCGACTTGGAGTGCTACTTGCAGCCCAAATTCTTTGATGAAGTCACTACAGCTGTTTCTTGGGTAGCAAAGCAAAGTGCTGATGATGAGGAAGACCTTGAATCGCCCTCAAATGCCATCAAGTTGTCCTACCATCTTAAGAAATTAGCCAGCATCAAATTGGCAAAGGCAATCACAGCTTCAGATGATACACAAAGGAAGGAAGCAGAAGATTTCATAAAACTGATGAACCTGCAGTTTTCAACAAAGCTGGCAAAAGTGTTGCTGGGGGAACGAAGGCTTGGGAAACAAAATCCCTTACCACTGCCAAATGACATCAAAAAGCTGTCGGAGTACATCAGCACTGAGATTCAGGGACTGGACCTTCACGAAGCTTCATATGAAAACTTTGTGAAAGCTGCACAGCTGGCAGAAACAAAGCTGATCACTTACAATAGGCGCAGGTGTGGGGAGATGCAGTCAATGCTGTGAGTATAGCCTTTGACAGTTTTGTGCACAGTTGTTTGTAATTTGCATATTTCTTTGATGTCGTTGTAGGGGAATCCACACGATTGGCATATCTCTGAATGAATTTCAAAAAAAAAATGAGTTTGATGTAGAGTGTTGGAAGGAGTCCCCCTTTCCTAGAGTCAAACTGCCTTCAGGTCCTACATGAATGGCAAGTCAAGCTGGGCATGCATTTCTGTACTTTTTTTTCCCCTTGCCAAACAACTTTGGAACCAAGACATTTGATACGGGAGACATGTTAAATCTGTAAAAGCCCATGTCAACTTCAGTCAAAGTTTTCAATCCTAGTCATTATAATAATACTAATAATAATTTTTCAATCCACTGTTAACATTTGCAGATCACATGCCTAGTAAGATTTTGACAAGAAATCCAAACACTTATAATTCCTTATAACATTACAATTTGTATTACATTTCATTTCAGGCTTAGCAGTTACCGCAATCGAACAAAAGGAATTAGTGCGGTGGACTCTGAAATGATGGACTTGTCAGACTTGGAGAGAAAACTAGCAGAAACACAGGAGTTGGTTGCAATTCGTGGAAAGGTAATTGTCTTTTGATATTCATTTCACAGCATGTGTACCCATACCAATTATCCCAAGGGGGCCACTTGTATTGCGACGTGTAAATCATCTGCATACACGAACTTTTGAAAAGAATAATTAACACTGACTTTTGCTTAGGCAAAAAACACACCCTCATGGTAGAAGTATAGAGTACCGAAGTGCGACGTCAGCTGTCATTGTTCTGGTTAACTCTGGTTCGCACGCTGATTGCTGTGTACGTGGAACAGAATGCACCGCGCACTTCGGTAGGCTACTTTATGCATGCCATTATTTGTGTAAATACCATATAATATCCAAGTCTCTGTTGATCTTAGTATGCATTGTTAGATAAGCGTGGTGCCCTGTTGGTTCACAGACCAATCAAGCTGTGTACTCACCACTTGGCAAGAGTTGGTGAAAGTATAGGCCTTCTTGAACAGGGAATATTGTGTTGCTCCTGAACAGTTTTCTTTTATAAAAGTAAGAAGAAGGCGGACTCACTGTCAATAAAAATCTTCCGTTTCTTTCAAATACACCCAGTGACGCAACACGGGCATTTTCCAAAATAATGTCATCAGATGGTCATTTTGACTTCCATTGGCTATGGTAGCTTTGATGTGTATGTATTGCCACAGCATGGATTTTCGCCATAATATTACTTTTCAATACACCTTACTTATAATGTTATTTTTATTTGGGGGGATGTGAGGGGGGTGTTACAGTCACTCAGTTTATGCATTCCTATAAGACCCCAACCCCCCCCCCCCCCCACCTTCCAAGTTTCAATTTTCTAAACATGATACGCATTTCTCATTCTTTTTCGTGAAACCAACCATTTTTATGCATGTTGGTGTACTTGGAAAAAAATGCAAGTTACGATACAAGTGGCCCTAGAGCAGTGACCCTGTTGTGAGGGCATATCTGCCTAATAGGCCCTAACCTCTGTTATTGCCAGTTAGGCCAAAACAAAAAAATGTTGTATTTACAGTATTAAACCTGAACTACATGGTGTACCTTGATTTTTTGTTGCAAATTTTGCTGACCTCAAGCGTTTTATTGCCGTTTGGTAAAAAAGACATTGTACAGGAACATGGTTATTGAGTCTCAAACATTGCAAAAGAACATGCAAATGCATGAACTTGGTTAAAAATATACCCCTGTCAAAATACAAATATTTCTGTACCTACCTACCTGGTGCCCCCCCCCCACATCAAAAGCTTGATACGCTACTGCATCAGCTATTCTGAGCTATAGAATCATATTCATGTGTTTTGTATGTTTTTCATGTGTTTTGTATTTCTGAGGATTTTTACTGCCACATTCATGTATGTTCTGAACACTGTGCTAAAGCTTGTCTTTAGTTACTATTTTTTTTTGTTTACATGAAAGTATTTTCTTAAAACACAAATTGTAACTCCCTGTCCTTTAGAGAGGAAGACAAGTGCCAGTCATCGTACCTCCAGAGATAAAGCCTGTTTTGGAATACTTAACGAGCCCTCATATTCGCAGGATTGCAGGCATCTCTCCATTGAATGTCTATGTGTTCGCCAGCACTGGTATGCAACATAACCTTTCATTTTTTACAAATGTACTGATATTAGCAAACTATACAGTTGACTCTTGTTAAAAACAAGTCAAAACCTGGGGTTCTTCAATGCATACAAAATGGAACCATAATAGATGGGTGCCTATTGCTGACCAACAACAGTGAAAAATAAGTTGCTTATCAAAATTTTTCTTGAAGTTACACATGACATTATGCATCATGACTTTACGGGATGTTTGAAATAACTTTTTAACCTAATTTAAATGAATTATATCGTAAAACTGTTATTTTGGACATGTTTGCAAATCAGTATATAGGCTTTAAAATATGTGACAAGTTTTGTCTGCTAATATTTCGATCAGACCCACAATATCCCTGGAAACCTAAATTGTCCTTTAATTCAACTCTTGTGTGGTCTGTGCAAGTAAATACATTTTGGTATGAAATGAAATTCAAAAATGTAGTGATTAATCATTAAAGGTGCTGGCGTCATCCGTGGATACGACTCCGTGGCAGCAGTTGCTTCTCGTGCAGGTCTTGAAAAACCAGATTTCATCCGTTCAACCAACCTAAGGAAATATATGGCCACTATGACACAGGTAAAATGAAGGTTGTTAATCACTCCTCAAAAGTGTGTGGGGGAACGGAGACGTACCTTGATCAGAAGTAATGCGAGCCCTAACAGAGTGGAGTACGGGGCCCGCTTAAGAAATTTTTTGATTCTCAATGCTCCGTATGGTGCAAATTGAGGCAATTTTTGACCACTTAAACAAATGTTTTTGAGCAAAAGATCATCATTTAAACATCAAGTTTGAGTTTGAATTAATCACATCAGCTCATTGACGTATCCAGAGAGGGGGGGGTGGGAGGCAGAGGGGGCAACTTCCCCCCCCCCCCCCCAGCAGATTGAGTATTTTTTGCAGTATTAGAGATTTCTGACATCAACCCCCAGGAAACCAGCTAAAAAAAACATTACAATGCGCTGTGAAAATCAGCATATATTTTCCATTATGCCTAATAATGTTCATTATTGAAGAGCGCCCCCATTTGGAAGATGTGTACCAACCCAGCCCCTCCCCCCTCCCTCCGACTTTTTAATTTTACGTAGGCCAAGTGTCCTGAGAAAAAACATGTCAACATTTCGGTGCGGATGTGCGGTGGGCCCCCCCCCCCCCCACATCAAAAGCTGGATACGCTACTGCATCAGCTATTCTGAGCTGTAGAATCATATTTGTGCTCCATTTTTTATTCGGGGGTGAAAAAAGTGGGGGGGGGGGCAAACAATATCCCCTCCCTACATTGAAAAAGGAACGTTTCAATAAAGGTGCTAGAGTTGGAACCTTCAAACAGCCTCTTTTGGGCTCACTTGAAGTTGATTTCAATCTCACTCAGTTGGTTTCATTTTGTTCCTCTTGTCAAGCCCAGGCGGATGCCTTTTGACTCTAGCAAGCTTAATTGTCTATCCATTCTGTGATGTTTCAGTCTCTAGATATCAGCAGTCAAGAGATGCAGTGGGTGTGTGATCATCTTGGTCACACCCTAGATGTCCACCAGTTGCATTACCGAGCGATGTCTGGGGTACTAGAGAGGGTCCACATTGCCAAGATGCTGCTCATCCAGGATAACAACCTGGTTAGCAAGTACCACGGAAAAAGGCTTGAAGACATTCAGCTCGAAGGTGAGATCACTTTTATATTTAAGGAATTTGCTGGGAATTCATTTCATCAACTGTTTGTAATCTTACGCAACAGCGCAACAGCTGTGATATATATTGCAGATATTTCAAGCAACACGCATACGTGTTTAGAACATTTTCCACACTGCACGGACATGCACCTGATGGCGTTGTATATGCAGTTTTAATTTTCCTTTGAAGATAACTGTATTTGAGAGGAGGCTGTTACTCCTTCAGATTTTGCTATATGGGCCAAATCATTCTTTGGTGTTAAATGGAAGCACAACTGGGCTAAAGTTAGAACAGATCATTTGGCCTGCTTATGCTTTTCTGAGTCGGTGCTACATCAGGCGAATGATTTGGTTCTTGGGTAAACCTCGGAAAGTTATACCACCATGAATCATTGCTCAGGTGGTTAAGCATCTGCTTAGTGATGAGGACAGTGTGACTGTATTTGCATATGTGCAATAGTAATTGCTTTTTATTATGCCCCGGCGAAGCCGAAGGGCATACTGTTTCTGTCATGTCCTTCCGTGTGTGGGTGTGTGGGTGGGTGGGTGCGTGGGTGGGTGTGTGGGTGTGTGTGTTTATGTCACACTTTTGCTTTCATCACGATAGCTCAAGATAGACTTGATGGATTGTCATGAAACTTGGCATTTAGTTTGATAGTGGATTCCCCAAGAAGCCTATTGAATTTGAGGGCTACATGTACAAGGTCAAGGTCAATATGGCTAAAACAAAAGAAAATGCTTTCATCAAGATAACTCAAGATAAACTTGATGGATTGTCATGAAACTTAGCAGGTAGTTTACTAGTGGGTTCCCAAAGAAGCCTATTGAATTTGGGGGTTACTGGTCAAAGGTCAAGGTCAATATGGCTAAAACAAAAGAAATGCATTATGATAACGTAAACAAAAGAAGTGCTTGTCATCACGACAACTCAAATTAGCATTGATGTATTGTCATGAAACTTCAAAGATGGCTTGCTAGTGGAACCCCCAAGAAGCCTATTGAATTTGGGGGTTACCAGTCAAAGGTCAAGGTCAATATGGCTAAAACAAAAGAAATGCATTATGATAATGTAAACAAAAGAAGTGCTTGTCATCACGATAACTCAAATTAGCATTAATGTATTGTCATGAAACTTTAAAGATGGCTTGCTAGTGGAACCCTCGAGAAGCCTATTGAATTTGGGGGTTACAGGTCAAAGGTCAAGGTCAATATGGCTAAAACAAAAGAAATGCTTGTCATCACGATAACTCAAGGAAGACTTGATGGATTGTCATAAAACTTGACAGGTGGCTTGCTAGGGGTACGCCCAAGAAGCCTATTGAATTTGGGGGTTACCAGTCAAAGGTCAAGGTCAATATGGCTAAAACAAAAGAAATGCATTATGATAACGTAAACAAAAGAAATGCTTGTCATCACGATAACTCAAATTTAAGCATTGATGTATTGTCATGAAACTTTAAAGATGGCTTGCTAGTGGAACCCCCAAGAAGCCTATTGAATTTGGGGGTTACAGGTCAAAGGTCAAGGTCAATATGGCTAAAACAAAAGAAATGCTTGTCATCACGATAACTCAAGGAAGACTTGATGGATTGTCATAAAACTTGACAGGTGGCTTGCTAGGGGTACGCCCAAGAAGCCTATTGAATTTGGGGGTTACCAGTCAAAGGTCAAGGTCAATATGGCTAAAACAAAAGAAATGCATTATGATAACGTAAACAAAAGAAGTGCTTGTCATCACGATAACTCAAATTAGCATTGATGTATTGTCATGAAACTTTAAAGATGGCTTGCTAGTGGAACCCCCAAGAAGCCTATTGAATTTGGGGGTTACAGGTCAAAGGTCAAGGTCAATATGGCTAAAGCAAAAGAAATACTTTCATCACGATAACTCAAGATAGACTTGATGGATTGTCATGAAACTTGTCAGGTAGCTTACAAGTGGTACATCTCTTTCTACTTCATTCTGTAGGATCTTGTTGTTTTTCACTTCACATTTAATTACACAACACCTACCCTGTGAAACCAGTTTTAATTCAGAGGGAGGGGGGTGTCACAGGTCAAGATCAGTGTTAACTAAACAAATCAATGGTTATGTAACTGAAAAGTCCCACAGAACCAGATAGCTCGTATAAATTATCATATCAAGAGGGTGGCAGTGTGTCAAGTTATGGGACGGTTGGGGTGGAGGGGCATTTGTGTTGGAAGACACACTTTTCTTGTTTAGGCCTGTTGTGTAGTAAACATGTGTTTATTGTGATGTGGAAAAATTTTCAAACCTAGAGCTTGTGTATGGGAACGAAGATGGTCCCGACACCCAACCTCCAAATGAAGCCTCCTCATCAGATGCAACCCAGTTTAACTTCATTGAGGACCATGACGAAAATCAAGACTGCATACCAGAACTGTTGGAGGAGGATTGTGATGAATCAGGTACCATGTCATGCATGAAGTAATTTCGATAATTAATATATAAACTATTGCCAAGAACTTGATGATCAGTAACCTCATGGTTTAAACTTCACCTTTCATTTTAACATACGGTGTATGAATAGTGAAGCTAGGATAAAAAGCTCTCCAATCTCAAGTGTTAGTTTCATTGGATCATTCTCTGAAATAATGACTGCTGCTTTCCTGCAGTTACAGTAACGAATGGCACAGTGTCTAGTCACATCATTTCCATTATTAAAAAAAGAGAGATCACGTTTTGGACCGATGCAGTAATTTTATTATTTTAGACATAAGCCAGTTAAGTATTTCAACCAGGCATGCGTGCAATGATATGGGTCACCGGCCACTCTGGGTGATTGATTGCTCATCGAATGTGCATTGGGCGCATGGAAACGGGTGCACGATGCTCGTGTGTTAATAACAAGCAGAAAGGGCGTCTGTGAATCTTCGCATATCATCACTTAAGCCTTATATTATCCCAAATGACCTTTAACATGGACTACTTCATCAATATACCGAACTGACTTGTTGAAATGATGCCAGCTACCACTGATTTAAGCTAGCCATTCAACATTGGCAATCTCAGAGGTTGAGTGTTTAAGACGTCTGCATGAACAAGAGGTTTTTAGCATTT
The DNA here is from genome assembly GCA_029964075.1 of Patiria pectinifera. Taxonomy (NCBI): domain Eukaryota; kingdom Metazoa; phylum Echinodermata; class Asteroidea; order Valvatida; family Asterinidae; genus Patiria; species Patiria pectinifera. The sequence goes on from CM057135.1 coordinate 7,308,266, forward strand.
GTTTTAAGAATGCACTGAGTTATATTGCCAAACGTAAGATTTTCAGACAAAAGTACTGGAGTACTTGTTGATTACTTTTGTCAAAAATTGTTATGTTTTACTCAGCTGTGATAGTTTTGAGGTCATCAAGATATTTTGTAATCATAATTCTGTGCATCTACCATCTAATGTCCAGCTTTCATCACCCCTAACCAGTTCAATATTTGACAAGAAATTGAGTCCCTCCCGGTCCCCATTTGCCATCCAACACTGTGGTACTGTCACATACACAAACAGTGAATTTGTGTTTGTGGAGTTACAAGTTGTTTTTAGCTGTTTCGGTGACTCACCGAAACAGCTCTTGTTTTCGTTAAGATTTTTTTTTTTCTTTTTTTTTTTTTTTTTTTCCTTTTTCAGACTTTTTCTCCATAGGTTTAACACACGTTTCTTCTGGCAGGCCACTTTGCCATTTTTTAAAATCCGATCGATTTCAGCCTTGGTACATACTTAGACCACCACCCACAGATGGTCCTAGAAGAAATTCGTGACCGTGACATCATCAGGTGTTGGGTTACGTCACATTAAAGATGTATTTTTCCCCATATGTTTTGTACACGTTTTAAAACACTCCACTTTGGCCTCTTCGTAAATCAGATCAACCTCAGACTTGATACACACTTGGACCATCACCCACAAATGGTCCTAGACGAAATTCGTGATCTTGACGTCATAAAGTGTCAGATTACGTCACATTAAAGATGTATTTTTCCCCATAGGGTTTGTACATGTTTTAAAACGCTCCATTTGGGCACTTTCGTAAATCCGATCGACGTTACACTTGGAACACACCTATACCATCACCCACAGATGGTCCTTCAAGAAATTCGTGATCGTGACGTCATAAGGTATCACGTTACTTCACATTAAAGATGCACATTTTCCCCATAGGTTTTGTACACGTTTTAAAATGCTCCACTTTGGCACTTTCGTAAATTTGATCGACTATATACTTGGTACACACTTAGACCACTACCCATAGATGGTCCTAAGAAATTCGTCATCGTGGCATCATGAGGTGTCAGGTTACATCACATTAAAGATGCATTATTTCCCTATTGGTTTTGTACACGTTTTTCTTCAAACTGAACTTCGGAAGTACAAGTTTGATTGGGTTAAAACTTAGTACGCATATTGACATGGATGTGTTATAGATGGAAATTGAAGTGACATCATCATCAAATGTCATGTGAAGTCCCTTAAAGGGGCATTTTATTACTTTATAGGTCTATATCTACAGAACTAAAATGTTCGATTCTCCATAGGTTTTGTACGTTTTCCTTCAATTAGTACATTTTGGCACTTTCATAGATCTGATTCACTTCAGACTTGGCAGACACGCATATCACCAGCCCCAGATGGTCTTAGATGGTTGTTGTCATTTTGACGTCATCAGGTGTCATGTGAGGGCGCCCTAGCTTTGTATTCTTTGCAGCCCTGTAGCTTTGCATGTATTGGTCCGATTGCGTTGTAACTTTGCATGCCCTCACATTGGGGTGTCTTTCATATGAAAATATAGGTGCAGTCATTGTGACATCATCGGTTCTCATGTGAGGGCGTCCTAACTTTACATGATGTGCAGCCCCATATCTCTGGAAGTATGGGTCCGATTGGATTGAAACTTGGCATTCTCTCATATTGGGATCTGTTATACATGTATTTGATAATAAAGCTGAAATCATCGTGATGTCCTTAGCTGTCATGTGAGGGCGCTCTCACTTTGCATCATTTCCAGCCTAATATCTCCACAATTACATGTATGCGTCCGATTGGGTTGAAACTTTGCATTCACACAAACTTGGATTAGTTATACACCTGAATATAGGTGAAGTCAAGAGTACATCATCGGTCGTCATGTGAGGGCACCCTACCATGGCATCATTTGCAGCCCTATATCTTTTTAAGCATGGGTCCGATTGGGTTGAAACTTTCTTTGCCCTCATATTGGGAAGTGCTCTGTGTGCAAATGTAAGTGGCGTCATCATCCCTTCCGTGGTCGTCATATGAGGGCGCCCTAACCTTGCATACTGGAATGTGCTATATGTGGAACATATAGGTTAAGTCGTGATTACGTCATCAGTTGTCTTGTGGGGCGCCCTAACAGTGCATCATTTCAGGCCCTTTATCTCTGCAAGTATTCGACCGATTGCGTTGAAATTTTACATGCACTAATTGAAGTCATCTTCTCATGTCCTTGTCACATAAAAAAAGCCGAAACAGCTTGTGTTTGTCCACAAACACATCTCTAGTATTTATTCTGCAGTTGTCAAACAAGTTATACAGGAATATTGTTTTAAGGTCAGAATGACAAGGGAAGTAGCCATTTTTAAAGGGTAGTGGCACCACCAATATTTAATGCTTTGGGGGAAACACCGAACAACCAAATAGGAGGTGAGAGAAAAAAAGACATGGTCCTAAGGCCTCCGACACATTGAGCAGATACTCTACAGACCAAGGTCTAGACTTTGCATCATGTTTAGGACCATGTGATTTTGCTCTCATTTGGTATGTACTGCACTTGGAAAAATTTTAAGAAAATTGGATTTGTTGGAAGTTGTATTGAAGAAAGATAATGATCAAGAGAAATTTGCAAATACTATTTCATTGTAGAGTCAAACATGGCACCCCGAAAGAAGAGAAAACCAACGATCGGAAGACACAAGTGGACCAGTGCCGAATATGAGGAGGTGCAGATCATTTTTGCGTCATGCTTCAAGGAAGATAAAACACCAGGGCAAGCAGAGCTTGCAAAGGGTATTGCCAAAAGCAAAGCAAAGGGTGGAACCATTTGGAAGCTAGGGGGGGGGAGAAAATAAAAAAAAAGATCTCATGGATGAGGCTACATCCTAGTCAAAGATGAGCAAACCTGTTCCTATTCCAAAGATAAAAACTTTTTTTTCAAATAGTGCCCCAAATTTACTGTTATTTAGTTTGTTAGAAAAAATGCATTGGATTACACACCTGTGACCAGGTACAAGCCTGCTAGAGTAGTTCCCTGACCTTGCTTTTCCCCAAAATCTTATAAATAGCTACATTTCAACTTACATGTATGTGGGGTGATTATTTTGGGGGGGGGGGGGTTCTTTTTTTTTTGTTTTTTTTCCCCAGCATCTATGAAAACAAAATTTCAAACATGGCAGTGAAACAACATTTTCTACAAAATACCAGCCCCCTGAATCAATCCATTCCTGAAAATCAGGGGTGAGAATTGTCAGGATTTTTCCTGATTTCAGGATGTTTTGTCAGGAATTTTCTTAATTTCAGGATTTTTTGTTGGGACTCTTCCTGATTTTTGGGATTTTTTTGTATGGATTTTTTTCCCCTGATTTCAGGATTTTTTGTCGGGACTTTTCCTGATTAATTTTTTTTGTCTGTTTTTTTTTTTTTTACATTTTCCCTGATTTCAGGTTTTTTTGTACAGATTTTTCCCTGATTTCAGGATTTTCTGTCGGGACTTTTCCTGATTTCGGGATTTTTGTAAAAGTGAGTTGCACTTAATTTTCCATTTGATTTACCAGAAGCAGTTCTTAGACCATTAAAAAAGTGGTGGCCTCTGAAAACTTATTTAAAAGTAATATACAACATTTGCCAACATTAAACAACAAAACTATCTAATTATTAGGAAATACCCGTTATTACTGGTCTCTTAGTGAATGACAGTCAAGCAGCCTGTAAAACCATGGCACCTGGTGAGCTGTCATTTCCAAGAAAAATCGTATTTTTTTATCAATTTCAAATGTTGGTCAGCTGTCCAGCATTGAAAAAAAAATTGGGTTTTTCAAATAGCGCCCCCAATTTACCATTATTTAGTTTCTCAGAAATAATGCCTTGATTACACGCCTATGAACAGGTACAAGTCAGCTAGACTAGTTCCCTGACCTTGCAATTCCCCAAAATCTTATAAATACAGTCAAACACCTTTATAACAAGGTCCTTGGGACTTTACGAATGACCTTGTTATAACAGGTACCTTGTATGAACAGAAATGAAAACAAAGAAAAACAGACACTTGGGACCTGCAATTTTGCTTGTTATAAGCAGTACCTTGTATTAAGAGTACTCTTGTATTAAGAGTACCCTTCTTATCAGGGTTCGACTGTAGCTGCATTTCAACTTATGTGGGGTGATTGTTTTTTTTTTTTCAATCAATCCATTTCTGAAAATAGGCGACATCTGAATTACATGACTAAGGCTTAAAATTGCACACGAGTCTAGGCCCTAGACTCATGTGTGATCTCAATCCATAGCCAAGTAATTGGGACACTGCCTTACACTAAAAGCAAATGTTGTATATCCGCTTTAAAGTTTGTAATTACCTCATAGTTATTCTGATTGAAAGAGATCAATACACTGACTACCCGTGTAATTTTTTTTAATATGGAACATGCTTTATTGTTTGTGTTATTATACAATCCACATTGGCCAAGATATCATACAAGTTTGTAATTACCTCATAGTTATTCTAATTTAAAGAAATCAATACACTGACTACTCATGTTATTTTTAAATATGGAAAGTGCCTAATTGTAAGACGCCACTTGCTCATTGCATGCACAGTTTGCCATGATACACGTTAATATGATCAGCCAAACTGCCAAAGCAGCCATGCCAAGCATCAGTATGAAGATGGCGCCATGAATGCCTTTGAGGGTTTTGGAGAAGTAGATATACATGTGTGCCCACAACATATTATCAGGAGCGATTGAAGGTGGTGGTGGAGGCCTAGGTTGTACCGGTGGAGCTTGTGAGGGTTGATCCCCTGATTGTTCAGCTGTTGAACACCTGGAAGGGGGTGGTGCAAGTGGTGATGCCAGTGAGGCGGGCTGATCCCACTCTTCCATCTTAGCAATATCTTACATTACATAAAATGCCTTATGTCTTTAATATAAAGCATGATATCTGTGTACCAGTTTCAATGATGTATAAGCTGCATTTGACAATTCACTAAAGTAAAAACAAAATATTATACATATAGCATCATGTTTCCACAACTGGATCTATCCTGTAGCTGTGACCTTTTAACCTTTTGTAGTGGATCAATTTTCCATTTGATTTACCAGAATCAGTTCTTAGAGTATTAACAAAGTGGTGGCCTCTGAAAACATAGAAAATGTAAAGGGAATATACAACATTTGCAAACATCAAACGACAAAACTACCTAATTATTCTGAAACATGTTACTGTCTCTTCATGAATGACAGTCTGAAGTATCCTGTAAAATCATGGCACCTGGTGAGCTGTCATTTCCCCCCAAAAGTGGTATTTTTTTATCAATTGCAAACGTTGAACAGCTGACCAGCATTGGAAAAAAAAATGGCTTTTTCAAATAGTGCCCAGTATTTACCATTATTTATTTTGTCAACCTGAGAATTAATGTATTTGATTACAAGCCAGCTAGACTAGTTCCCTGACCTTATAATTCCCCAAAATCTTATAAATAGATGCATTTCAACTTATGTGGGGTCTTTGGTGGGGTGATTTTTTTGGGGGGGGGGGGGTTCCCAGCATGTATGAAAACAAATTTTCAAACATGGGAGTGAAACAACATTTTCTATAAAATACCAACCACCTGAATCAATTCTTTTCTGAAAATAGGCGGACTCTGAATTACATGACTAAGGCTTAAAATTGCACACGAGTCTAGGCCCTAGACTCATGTGTGATCTCAATCCATAGCCAAGTAATTGGGACACTGCCTTACACTAAAAGCAAATGTTGTATATCCGCTTTAAAGTTTGTAATTACCTCATAGTTATTCTGATTGAAAGAGATCAATATACTGACTACCCGTGTAATTTTTTTTAATATGGAACATGCTTTATTGTTTGTGTTATTATACAATCCACATTGGCCAAGATATCATACAAGTTTGTAATTACCTCATAGTTATTCTGATTGAAAGAGATCAATACACTGACTACCCGTGTAATTTTTTTTAATATGGAACATGCTTTATTGTTTGTGTTATTATACAAGTTTGTAATTACCCTCATAGTTATTCTGATTCAAAGAAATCAATACAATGACTACCCATGTGTTTTTAAATATGGAAAGTGCATTATTGTTTGTGTGTTATAAAATCCACATTGACCAGGATATCGTACAACAAATAGCAAATCGTACAACAAATAGCAAAGTTAATACTGCTTCCGGACTTACCCTATTCTAACAGACCTTATCGTATTTTGTTATTGGAAAATGAGAACAAACACCAAAAACCATAAAATTCACTACCTACCTACCATATTTTCGAATGCCATGTATTCGAAAGCACAATTTTTTTTTTTTTGGCCTAATACAGGACCTTTAAGTGTGCCAATGCTCAAATGTGTAAAGAGCACAAGGCTTATCCTATTCTGGAATAGATTAGTGCAGGCAGTTGAATTGGTCACAAGCCGAGACTTAACCAAAATACCCTATGTCTTTAATATAAAGCATGATATCTGTGTACCAGTTTCAATGATGTATAAGCTGCACTTGACAATTCACTAAAGTATGGTGTACTATAAAGGACACTGTCTTATCGTCGTGCGTGTGGGGACCTCCGTCATGCCTGTGAGCAGGTCCATTGTGTTTGTGAGCAGAGCGTCGTGCGTGTGAGTAAAACCGTCGTGCCTGTGAGCAGGTCCATTGTGTTTGTGAGCAGAGCGTCGTGCGTGTGAGTAAAACCATCTCGCCTGTGAGCAGGTCTGTCGTAATTTGTGAGCAGAGCGTCGTGCATGTGAGTAAAACCATCATGCCTGTTACCAGATCTGACGTGCGAGTGGGGAGGTCTGTCATGTTTGTGAGTAAAGGTGTCGTGCTTGTGAGTAAAGCCGTCGTGCCTATGAGTAAAAGTTTTACTCGCATGCACGACGCTCTGCTCACAAACACGACGGACCTCCACAAACACGATGGACCTGCTTACAGGCACGACGGTTTTACTCACATGCACGACGCTCTACTCACAAACACGACGGACCTCTCCACAAACACGACAGACCTGCTCAGAGGCACGACGGTTTTACTCACACGCACGACGCTCTGCTCACAAACACGACGGACATGCTCACAGGCACGATGGAGCTTCTTACACGCACGACGATAACAGATAGGTGTCCTTTATAGTGCACCATACTAAAGTAAGAACAAAATCTTATAGGTATAGCATCATGTTCCCCAACTTGAATTAGCCTGAAGCTGAAACTGTATGTAATCTTTGGTTGTAGATCAATGTGGTCGAGCACCATCCATCTCCTATCTCGTCATGACGATGAACCTGGTGGAGCACCATTCCTCTCCTATCAGGTCATGATGATTATCCGCCTACCTTTTTGTGCAAAGAACACAGAAAATAATGAACCAAATTATGGAAAGAAATTCACATGTCCTATTTTGAGTTTGAGAGTTACCCTAAACTTTTTTTTATGTCAAAAGCCTGATCTTGCTGCCTGTGTAGTACACATGTATACTGTCTACATGCACATTTTGTAGGTAAAAGGAGTAATTAATTAAAAGTGATTCTCTGTTGCAAATTTATGAGTATAGTATTATTGATGTTGGTTGTACATGTAAGTTAAAAATTGGATTGTTTAGAACAATTCACGTACTTGACTATTGAAAGGCGCATTTGGGGTCCATGTTAAACCTTATCGTGGATACGTACTGTATGGTATCAAACTTAAAAAATGCCCAATTCATTTTCATCTCAATTGAGGAATGAGTCATTTCATCACAAAGTAATGTCTGCTCAAATATTGGGAAGACGCGACTTACTCATTGCATGCACAGTTTGCCATGATACATGTTAATATGATCAGCCAAACTGCCAAAGCAGCCATGCCAAGCATCAGTATGAAGATGGCGCCATGAATGCCTTTGAGGGTTTTGGAGAAGTAGATATACATGTGTGCCCACAACATATTATCAGGAGCGATTGAAGGTGGTGGTGGTGGTGGAGGCCTAGGTTGTACCGGTGGAGCTTGTGAGGGTTGATCCCCTGATTGTTCAGCTGTTGAACACCTGGAAGGGGGTGGTGCAAGTGGTGATGCCAGTGAGGCGGGCTGATCCCACTCTTCCATCTCAGTCATATCCATGTATTCATGTTGTGACTCCATATTTTTTGAATTACCAGAATGCTATGACAGATGTGCACATAATGAGTAAATGTGTGAATTTGGAAAATCAGCTGGCTGGTAACCTCACAAAGTCGGACACTGCAATCCCACAGTGTCCATATGTACTTCAGCGAAGTACTACATGTAAAGTACTGTATCAAATGTCAGTGATGGCAGCTAAGCCCGTAATGGCAGACAAATTTGCCCACAAAAATGACTGTCTTGTTGCTTGCACTGTGTACAGACACTTCATGGCATTTAATCCCATTATGGCAGACAATTTTGCCCACAAAAAAAAAGGCAATTGGTACAGTAGGTCAGTTTCTTGTTTTAATCCACAACTGATCATGGACAGATTTCCATGTCCAACAATCAGTCATCTGTAATTACTTTCTGGAGGCATATTCACTCTGCCAGGGAAACGTAGTTAACTTCTTACATGAAAGGGGCTACGTACAAATGGCCACACGCACAAGTTTGTATTTACATGCAATCTGAAACAAACTCATACCCCTGGAGTCCCAGAGTGCCTGACAACTCATAGGTTCAAACCATGCCATTTTTTCTCTCCAGCAGAGACAGAAATTAAATAAAGGGGGGGGGGTGGGTATGTTAGACAGTCTTCATAGACCATTGCACAGTATAACATTGACCCTTTCTTTATACAGGGGCCAATTTCATAAAACTGTTTAAGCAATTTGCTTAGCACAAAAAAACCTTTCTTGGAAAAAGTAGCTTACCAGCCAATATTCCATGTGATTTAATTTCTTGTGACTTGTATGTAGCTAATGTTTACTTATTATAACAATCATAAAAAAAATATTGGCTGGTAACCTACTTTTATCAAGAGTTCTAGATTTTCGGTTGCACCATGTGAGGCTATCTCTAATCTCTTTTATACATGTGTGGTTCTGAAAAGAACCGATGGAGATGGAACCGATGGTTCTTTTCAGAACCACACATGTATAAAAGAGATTAGAGATAGCCTCACATGGTGCAACCGAAAATCTAGAACTCTTAGTACTTCCACCATGCATAGTTTCAAGTCACATCTACTTTTATCAAGCACACTTTTTTGTACTAAGCAAATTTTTGTGCTTAAACAGTTTTATGAAATTGGCCCCTGGAGCCATCCTTCATAATCTTGCTGTTATAGCAACTATTCCCCTTTTTTACTTAGTCAAATTTTTCAACTGATCTCTGAAACTTTGTTATAAAAAGATTATGCCATAACTAGTCGGACTATAATATTCTAATAGTTCTTTTGTATCACTTTGTACTGAAATGACTAGGAGGGCCATTAAAGACTCAAACAAGAAGTTGGCTGTTACAGTCCTGATTACAAGATTGGAAATAAATATGCATCATATGTGTTCAAGTATGACTATATGACTCTGAATACTGGAGATTGCTGCTATAGTTTTGATTCCATTCTATGATAGTGTCAAGTGCGTCCCCCAACAATCCCATATTAAAAAACCCTACCATAGGCATGGATGCGTCAATACGTATGAAGTAAACCACCGTGGTTGTGCCAAAAATGCGCATGTGCAATGTTGTAGTAGTCTGTTTCCAGTCGTTTATACGCTCTGCACTATCCTTGGTTAGCACTTGTATCTTTTATGATTAAAATGATTGAGGAAAACGCATCAAAGTGCAAAAGTGTTGTGATTCATGAGTTTTGTTAGTAAAACGTCACGTAGTTTTTTTTCTTCAAAGAGGGACAGGAAGCAGTTGCTGCAGTTAATATTATCAACCTTCTTTCATATAGGCCTAAATGAATTTTCATTATACCCAGCAGTCACGTGAAGACACTTTACTATGAATATTCAAGTACTCTAGAGAGCGTAGTGCTTCCACTTTCATTGTAATTATTCCTCATAAATAAAAGGAATTAATGACGTTCGACGTAATTGAAAAAAGGGAAAATTACAGAAATCCCAAAAGAAATTCACGGAAATTCCTTACTTCTGAGTAAAATATGCAGAAATTATTTATTTCTTGGTTCTTTTGTTTCTTCCTTATAACCTTAATCACAGGCTGATTTATTGAAAAACATACAGGATACATTGATTTTCCCCACTTTTCTTTTCAAGCATTTCTTTTTATATTGGGGGCTCTAGGGCCTACTTGTAGCAGTGCCTGCAAACAATTATTGGGTCGCTTTTATGTTTTTTTTTTGTTTTTTTTTAGTTTTTTTTTTTTAGCAAAGTACTGACGTCTGCGTAACACCAGCAATCAATGATTAATAAGTAGAACATCCTTTTCGTTTATTACGAAAAAAGGGAATTCGCGATGGAAAATAAGGAAACTTGAGTCTCATCGTGAGGAAATTTTTATTTTGATTCTGGGAGTGTTGCTCTAGCGATCGGAATGTGATTGGCAGTGTTGGGTGTAATTTGTTACCTTGCACAAGTTTGATTCTCATCCCCTGCGCAATTGTAGAATGCACAAAATAATAATCAGCGCAATTTCTCAACTGTGCGCAATTTTGAAGTCGCGCCACTTTTTCCTATTTTCGGTTCATTCATTGGCATCTACTGAACAAAAAATACATAATTATTTATATGGTGGGCTTGGTGGTCGTAGGTTACAGAATTGCTTGCGGCATAACTTTTTTTTTTGACAACATGTTTAATGCGCTGTGTATGCGGCCAAATCACGGCCGCATAAACAAAGGGAAAAGGGGAAAAGACCCAACAGTTTGACCATGAAGCAAACAATTTGATGGACATGTCGATAGCAGTGAACAGTCATCTTGGTTTTGACTTGTTCTGCATGAACAGAAATAATTATATTGAAAAAAGGCTTTGAAACCTAGAAGACCGCAATCCGTTCCCCCCCCCCATAAAATCAGCCGTTTTACCGGCCGGACACTTTACGTTACGTCAACATGATCTAGGCCTACATGTAAATATGTCCACTAAAACTTTCTGTACTATAATAATCAGATCAGGGGAAAATCCCGAAACAGCACCGTGTTTGTAAAACTACAACATATCGTCTACTTTTGTATGAAACATACCTCCGTGGTTTGAAGTAAGATATTAGGCTTACTGTTCAACTCATTTTCATGAAAATGCAACGCCAAACTTTTGAATTCGTAAAACAGCAATTAAATTTCACTAAGATTATAATACATGTATTGTGTTTCAAATTTATTGTTTGTATGTTTCAGTTGCGTCTTTCTCAACTTTCCCAATGTTCGAATGCGTCAGGCAGAAAATTTCCGCAATTTCTGTTTAATTATTTTGAAATGGACATACAGTATCACGGAGCCCTCCGCCATCATTTGCTGTTAGGCGTAGCACCGCTTTGGGCGTTTTTTTTTTCAGTCAATACAATGTACTGTAGTAATTTTCGACCTTATCTGGACCGATTTTAGGTCCTTGACCATCCGTTGTGCAGCAATGGTTGCTGCACTACACAAAGTATGAAACCTTGTAGCGTGCATGGTTGTCCATTTACCATTGGGTGTGCATGGTTGATGAAGCCTTGTGCATGGTTGTCCATTTACCATTGGGTGTGCATGGTTGCTGCACTACACCCAGTATGAAACCTTGTGCGAGGTTGTCCATTTACCATTTGGTGTGCATGGTTGATGAAGCCTTGTGTGTTGTTGTCCATTTACCATTGGGTGTGCATGGTTGATGAAGCCTTGTGCGTGGTTGTCCATTTACCATTGGGTGTGCATGGTTGATGAAGCCTTGTGCATGGTTGTCCATTTACCATTGGGTGTGCATGGTTGATGAAGCCTTGTGCGTGGTTGTCCATTTACCATTGGGTGTGCATGGTTGATGAAGCCTTGTGCATGGTTGTCCATTTACCATTGGGTGTGCATGGTTGATGAAGCCTTGTGCGTGGTTGTCCATTTACCATTGGGTGTGCATGGTTGATGAAGCCTTGTGCATGGTTGTCCATTTACCATTGGGTGTGCATGGTTGATGAAGCCTTGTGCGTGGTTGTCCATTTACCATGGCAATAGGCCATGCAGTAAGGAAGGCGATTGAGTCAAATGATGAAAAAGTGGAGGTGGACCAAAAAAAATATTCGCAGAGTTTTCTCCTAACCCGGATAATCCCTTGCGTCGCCCAATTATTTTATGCACACGGGGTATCTTTGTTTTTTCAGTCTTTTGCAGAAGAGGAACCTCTGCAGACATGCAAGTCCTACAGTTCATTTTATATATAAAAAATCATGTAGGCCTACGTGTATTATTGCATGCAGGCAAGATCATGTGCACGAAATTAAGATCTAAAGGGGGAAATTATGAAATGGACATTCATATATAATTTGTACGAGGACATTCTGGGGAGTTTACCATTTCCTACATACAATGTAGCTAAAATGTTACTGTTTATCGAGTATTTCTTCATCTCCATTATTCATGAGTAAAATTTTATCCAATGCTGCAATTCGTCATTGATTAAAATTCTACTAATTCCCCATAAATATTTTTTTTTGGCTTTGAAGGTTTACAGGTTAATCCTTTCTCTTAAAAACGAAAATGCTACATTTTGCACGTCGAGTGCTGGTATTGGAACAGCACCTCTGCATTGCTAAATATCTTGCTGAAATTACAGGTCCCATGCAAAATCACAGAGTGATGGCAGTCTACAAGCTATTTATGGTCGACTAACGGGTTGGATCAGTCCAACCTTAGGGATAAAGGAACTCCTCAGCAAAAATAAAGGTCGACTTTTCGATAAGGAACATTGTAAAAACGATGTGGACCTTAGGAAAGGTACAGAGAATAGGTCGACCTTTTCGTGCAAATATAAAAGTTGATTCTAAAATCGCCAAAGGTTGACCTAACATGAGAACAATAGGCTGATGGTCTACCTTTAGACTTAAGGAACATTCCAAACTACCAGCCGCTATCTTTACTAAACAAAATGTGATTTGTTTTTCTACATTTCTATTAAATTAGAATTTCCCCGAGATGGTCATAGCCGCACAATTTAGCCCTACTGTGCAAAAATGTGAACATTTGAATATGACAAATCATATTGTAATCGCGTGGTATCACAGTGCCGTTTTTCCAGTTGCAGTACAGGGTTTTCCAAAGTGTGAGGGAATTTTGCGAAGGCAAGGCGTTGGGGCCAAAATTTGGGGCTTTAGATACTCTCTGGTACATTTAAAAGCATTTCAGAGACCCTTTAACTTTTGATGGGTTTTTGCCATGAAAATAAAGTGGAATTTTCTCCCCCATTTTAATATTGGAGAAAAGTTTCACCAACATTATTTTGATCAAGTAATTTTTTTTTTCTTTTGAGATGCCAAGTTTGTTATCATTCAGTTTCCATACTAAACTCAGGATCAAAAGAAATAATCTTTTCGCCAGAAAAGTGTTAGAATATAACCGCGATGTTGGTTACATAATAATTATTTTGTTCAAATACTCAGCACTTAAAAATAAACCACTAAGCTCAATTAATTTGTTGAATATTTAAAATATGCATAAAAGACAGATTTCACAACTAAAAATATCAATTGCCCTTTAATAGCTAATAACAAAACAAAACAAAACAAACATGGTGTCTAACCCGCAGCCCGTTTTAAGAGCTGCGTTTTGTACCGGTTCTGAAGAAACACGGTCAATTTGTCTTGTCACTTTTTGACAAAGTTATTCCCAAGCTACACGGAAGTGTAGTCCCTCTAGACTACGAAATGCGTGGCCCGGTCGACAGCTGATTTGTCAATAACTTAACTACGCTTAATCTAACTGAAGGGAATTGCCCATCAGCATCTTGCAGACATCGACAATTGCTACAGTACCCGACATGAAGGCAACTAAAGGGGTAAAATTCTTGCATCTGAATACCCAATCCCTTTAAACGAAACTAGACGATCTGCGACTTCTTGTACTCCAAAGTAATCCCGATGTTGTGGCAATCTCGGAAACATGGATGCATGACGGGATCGAGGACTCAGAGATTCACATACAGAACTACAGGGTCTTGCGTAATGATAGGGGAGATAGGCATGGCGGAGTTGCCATATATTTTCAGAGACCCTTTAACTTTTGATGGGTTTTTGCCATGAAAATAAAGTGGAATAGATTTCACAACTAAAAATATGAATCCGTATGAGCGGAAACCGACACAAGAGGGTGCAATCGAAAACGGCATCGAGTTCTGCCGTCTTGGACCAGACTAAACGTCTACTGCACTTTTTACGAGATACAGATGGAAACCGACGTATGAAGGCAAACCACAAAACACAACGATGCACGTTTTAATGGAAAAATGCACTGGTCCCCCATTCACTGCCTGCTTTTAATTACCAGTTGAACTATTGGAACCAGCGAATTATGTAGTCTCCTATTCGTACCACTTTATACTGGGTCCAATTTCACGGCCCTGCTTAGCACAAAACCCGGGTAACCATGAAATTTCTGTCTTAATAAAAACATGCTTACCACCAAATTTCAGTGTGTATCGCTTGTGATAGTTCTTTGGCTTTTATTCGCTAACTATGAAATTTATGAAATGAAATTATTGATTTATTTTACGGCGTTTGTGCAAGCTATTATTTTTTGGCTTAACAGTTCCGTGCAATTGGCAATACACTTATAGGCCATGGGCCACTCTGAAGCATGGCTAGAAATTGAGGTTCGTCTTTACTTTCTGGTGGCAACTCGAATTGAAGTTCATTTTACTGATTTGCTAGTGCTGAATCCAAATCTGGTTGTCCACAACAGCCTAACTTGCACATCAACCAAATAGGACCAGTTTTTTCTTGATTTTGTCAGTTTTGGGTCAAAAACTACTTTGGCCGTAGGTTTAATTTAATGTCTAGTAAGTAAATATTTCAAAAAAAATTTGTTTTTTAAATCATAAATACACAACATATTTACAGCTCTATCCATCTCAAAATGTCATCAGTAAAGGTCACGATCTCTGCTTTTTGGGAAAAAAACCCCTTTTTTTTAATTTGTGTCCAAAAAGTCAGTTTTAAGTAAGTTTAAGCTGCTCCACCTCAAAATGATCCTTTTCAGCCTTTTGAGAGTACAGTGGCTATTGTGAATTTATGCAAATCAATAGATTACCGATGGATCATGATTTCCACCCCAAATAAACAAAACCTGAGCAATTATTTCAATAAAACATGTTGAAAATAGCGCCCTCACAAGTAGGCCATGGGCCAAAACCAGTATTGTGCAGTTTCGTATTTACTTTCTGGTGGCAACTATATCTTTCGTTTGTGGATACTAAAGACTACATTTGAATCATGTTTTACCTTTGCACTGTTTGCACATTGAGAATTAAAACAAAGAAAATCGATGCTGAAATTACATATGTTCTTGTCCATGACGTGCCATGTGAGGGCCTTATTTTCAACATCTTAATGTAATTTTATTGAAATAATTGCTCAGGTTTTGTTTATTTGGGGTGGAAATCATGATCCATCGGTAATCTATTGATTTGCATAAATTCACAATAGCCATTGTACTCTCAAAATGCTGAAAAGGATCATTTTGAGCTGGAGCACCGTAAACTTAAAACTGACTTTTGGGACACAAATAATAAAAAAAAGAAGGGCTTTTCACCCTAACAGCAAAGATCGCGACCTTTACTGATGGCATTTTGTGATGGATAAAGGCAGAAAACTGTTGTGCATTTATGATTTCAAAAATAATTTCTGTTTCGAATTTTTTACTTACTTGACGCTAAATTAAAACTATGGCTAAAGTACTGTTTTTTACGGCGCTCTACAGGTGCCATCCGACTTGTTGAGATCCTGAGATAAATTATCTCGGAATGACGACATATTACGGGTAAGATGTCGACATCCTGAGATAAATTATCTCGGGATGACGACATATTATGGGTAAGATGAAGACATCCTGAGATAAATTGTCTCGGGATGACGACATCCAAAAATAAAGATGACGACATCCTGACATAATTTATCACGGGATGACCACATCCTGAAACTAGGATGTCGACATCCCGATATAATTTATCACGGGATGACGACATCCTAAAATCAAGATGACGACATCTTGAGATAATTTATCACGGGATGACGACATCCTAAATCTAGGATGTCGACATCCCGATATAATTTATCACGGGATGACGACATCCTAAAATCAAGATGTCAGCATCCTGAGATAATAAGGTTACTCCCTTAGAATGGGAACGAACGATTTAGCACGCATGGTGGCGTATCTGGGGGGGGGGGCGGAACGTGCCCAGGGCATCACTTTTAGGGGTCAGAAACTGAAACCTACAACGGGGAAAAGAAAAAAAGAAAAGGGAAATAATTTTTATTGATTATAGGGGTGCGATTTTAGCGCTTGTTATACAGGCGCCCCGGCCTTTTACTTATGTTATTGCGATCAATTAATGTTCAAAGTCGTCATCCTGTGTTAAATTATCTCAGGATGTCGTCATCTTAATTTCAGGATGTCGTCATCCCGTGATAAATTATCTTAGGATGTCGACATCTTGATTTTAGGATGTCGTCATCCCGTCATAAATTATCTCAGGATGTCGACATCTTGATTTTAGGATGTCGTCATCCCGTCATAATTTATCTTAGGATGTCGACATCTTGATTTTTGGATGTCGTCATCCCGAGTTAATTTATCTCAGGATGTTGCCATCCCGAGATAATTTATCTCAGGATCTCAACAAGTCGGATGGCACCTGTAGAGCTCCGTAGTTTTTGACCCCAAACTGACAAAATCAAGAAAAAACTGGTCCTATTTTAGTCCGGCAGGAGAAATGGGTTCCCATGCACCCCCCCCCCCCCTGAAACAAAATTCTGTAAAGTTTTTTAGGACTGTTAGGACATCAGATTAAAGAATTTTGATGTTACCAGTGAAACAAAATGTCCCACGTGACCTTAATTTGCATATTTCCAATATGGCCGCCATTTTTAATGATTTATTGCTATATATCATTTTTCTGCATTTTCGGGACCCATTTTGACAATCTTGGTCTCGATATTATATCAACACCCCCTGGAGCAGTTGAAATTTGCATAGCATAACACCAGTTGCTAGGAAACACATTTTCCTTAGCAACCGGGCATAATTCATGTCTGCAGACCATTTTTTCTGAATATTATAATGTATTGTAATGTATATAGAATTTGTATTCGTCATATTTTCATTTTGGAGCTAAAGTCAGCTGCACATGGCTTTAGAATTGTTGCTAGGCAACGCATCTAAAAGATTGTATCCCCTTTTGCTTTGTGGAAATCTGTCAAGTTATCAACTATTATTGGTCCAGTACTTTTAGGAAAGGCAATAATATTCACAGAAAATAGATAGAAGTAGCATATCAGAGCTAAATTCAACCCACAGGAGGATGATCATTCCTTCTGTTGATAATATCAACCCACAGGAAGAAATCAATCTTCCACTGTGGGTAGTAATGATATCTTCCCCAGATACTCACTTCACTGCTATAGAGGAACGGAAAGCACGTGCCATGTTGATATATTTAGTTATACTAGTTAGGGGAAGTGGACTTGGGCCAACAATTACCTTACACTCCCTCTTACACAGAATAATCCATGTTATTGAGGCTACCCATGTGAACGGATATAGGTGGTTGCTTTAATAGATGCAATGCCTTGCATCATTGTTCCAATTGGATTTTGATGTGATATACCATAGGCATAATTGTTTCCAGGAATATTGTCTTCTATTGATAAGAAAATTGTTTTTAAAAGAAGGAAAGGAAATTGTTTCCATATGTATGCAGTTGGTTGCTATGGTAAATCGGTTACTAAGCAATGATCTGTATAATTAACTTTGGTGATAATCTGTAGGGATCAATATACTGAATATGTCTTTGCAGAACATTTAAAGGCAAAGCTACATGGAAACAGTTAGAAAACTTGGTCTGCAGACATGAATTATGCCCGGTTGCTAAGGAAAATGTGTTACCTAGCAACTGTTGTTATGCTATGCAAATTTCAACTGCTCCAGGGGGTGTCGATATAATATTGACACCAAGATTGTCAAAATGGGTCCCGAAAATGCAGAAATATGATATATAGCAATAAATCATTAAAAATGGCGGCCATATTGGAAATATGCAAATTAAGGTCACGTGGGACATTTTGTTTCACTGGTAACATCAAAATTCTTTAATCTGATGTCCTAACAGTCCTAAAAAACTTTACAGAATTTTGTTTTAGGGGGGGGGGTGCATGGGAACCCATTTCTCCTGCCAGACTATTTGCTTAATGTGCAAGTTTGGCTCTTGTGGACAACCGGATTTGGATTCAGCACTTAATAAAATAAACTTCGTTTTGAGTTGCCACCAGAAAGTTAAGACGAAACTGCACGTTACAGGTTTTGGCCCATGGCCTAATGGTTGGATGGACAACATTACATTGTTAATATATGTTGTGTCATTCCCATTGTGCGCTGATAAGATAATTGGATTAACCCTAACCCCCTAGGGAGTGTACAAAATCATATTAATTTAGAAGGATACAGGAGTGTTAGGGTTAAGGTCAGCCTTTCATAAGGAATATCTTCAAAATTCCCTCCTAAAGTTGACCTGTCACTTAAGGAATTCCTCGATAAAGGAATTGCTTAAGGTCGGTTCTAAAAGCAAAAACCCTGAGGTCGACCTTTTGAAAGGAAGACCTTCTGAAAAGCTCCCTTAAGAAAGGTTAACCTTTGATCAAAATAAAGGAAGATTCTAGAATACCGGCCAACATTTTTAAAGCCTTGTGGGCGGGGGGGGGGGGGGGTCATTTCCTACACGCCCCCTGTTGATTTGCTCTTTCATATCGTAATTGGGACATTAAGTACAGCATCTTTAATCATCCCCCCCCCTCAAAAGAACTGAGAACTGAGCGTTTTGTCACACAAGATCCGGCTCGCTTAAGCACTCGGAATGATAAAGTTATTGATACAAGTAAAAAACAAAAATAATAATAAGCTGATTTATACTTTACTATTGTCGTTGTCGTTGTTGCAGCAAAATAATTTATACCAAATGGACAAGCCTTTTTTTCAACATGTTTTATTCATCCACTTTGTAACAAAAACTCAGTGATTACATCTGCATATAAACCTGCTGTTTTTCAAAAAACAGAACACAGCCTAAATTTCCAACAAATAATAATGCAATCTTGCTTTATGAGTAAGGGGATCTTCACAACAAATACCCGACTTTAGTGACTCCAGTCTTGGTCTACAATGTCTAATGACACAAACACCTTTGAACGCTTGATGAATTAAACACACCTTTATGAACTAAACTGATGCCCAGATATTCAACCCAAATTTCTTTTGGAGACATTTTGAAAAATGAGAAATTATGAGGAATAAATCAATTCTGAATAAAACCACTTTTATGAGTTTTATCTGAATTAATGAAAACGGACAACTTGATGAGCTCTGACTGGTTCCCGCGGTTGTGAAATAAAAACCTCATCACAATGATCACACCCTCCGTCCAACTCAAATATTACTATACAATGAGCTTTTATATAAAAACTGAATCATAAATCCTTGGGATAGCCTGGTTGTGTTCTGACAAATTCTTGATAACTTTTACATGTCATTCAAAAGATTATTTCTGCAGCCTTGATGAGGATAAGGTATGGCCACCAAAAGGACTCCATTAAATCATACTTAGGAATATAATCTATTGGCTGTTGTAAAGGATGAAATGAGGTTGCCCAGAGTTTTATAGACTCCATAGAGTCAACACAAGCTTCTTTCAGCCAGAATAACACAGGTGAAAATAATTTTCTATCATTGTTAACTTCATAATCAAAAGTTATGATTGTTTTATCAGTTACTGTAGTGCTATGATATCCTGGGACCTATAAAGGCGAGTAGGCCTACATATTATTAAGCTCATTTTACAAGCTTAGCCACAAGACCTGGGATTACTATTGTTAAACTTTCTCTAGTCTTGCAAAAGACATCATTACAGAATACTGTCTGTAGACGTAGCAGACAAAAAGATATCCTGGATGAGACTACACGGTATCATGTTTAGTTTATTGCCTTCATTCACTTACAGGTTTGGGAACTCAGATTATTTTGAATTACACACCAGCAGAGAAAACATCTTTTATTTTAAGCCTTGACTTCCAACTTGTGTTAACTCATTCAAAATTTTGGGATTTTGACAGTATGTTCGCTCAGACCTGACTGGTTCAAACTGTCAGACCAGACTATCAAAGACCATTATGAATCCGGCTGAAATATGAATGCCCTGGTTCTGAAAACCCTCCATGCATCGGTGGGTTTCATGCTTGACTGATTCTTTGAAACCTTGCTGTCAGAATCAGACTTGTAGGAATAAATGGTGCAAGTTTCAGGATAGTGGGTAAGTGTTGCCTTGGTCAAAGGTCACTTCACCACATTGTATCTTGCAACAATGGACAAAATACCCCCTACTTTGAAGTGTTGGTCCACCACGAAGGAGAAATCTCCAAAACCACATTAGGTCCATAAGTAGATCAGACTTGTTGAAGGGTCATTCCGTGTCAATTCAACATGATTTGGAACTTGACCGTCACAGATTTCAATAAAATTTGGTATGCTAGTTGGACTCCCTGATAAACCCCCAGAACCGAAATTTCATGTCATTTGGTCCATTACTTTCTGAGATATGGGTTAACGAACTTTTGACTAATTAGCATGACCTGCGACATTTAAACATTCATATCTCCAGAAGTAAAGCACCTACAGAGATAAACTTTACATCATTTTAAAGCTCTTGAAGTTGCCTTCATTTCGTGAAATAAAACCAAAATCATTGCATGTAGCACAGAAAGTTAGGTTTGAATTTGACCTTTGACCTTGAATTACAAAAAAACTGAGGCAGAAGACTACTGTTAGCTAACAAAACTGTGAAACATACAGGTGTATGTACTCTATTTTTTTTTATTTGTACTTCACCCCCCCCCCCACCCCAGATATTGCTGAAATTCAGAAATTTCTGGAACATCCTAAGAAAGTTTAAGGGTGTGCTATATTACATTTGTTGTTTTATGACTTTGAATATTGGCTTAAAAGGCCAAAATACTTAATATGTCTGTATATACACTACTATATAGGGACTACATGCACATAAGCATATGTACAGTGCACACGTTAATGTTTTTTTACAGGTTTTATCCTAGATAAAACCAAGATACTTTTTTCTTAATTTTGTCTGGTCGTATTTTCCAGATTGCACCTCTGTTTTGTTTGCTCCTCGCAATTCCCTTTCTGAGAACTTTTTGGCCAGGGGTTTTGTCATTGATGAAGCAATCTTTGAAGATAGTCTTCAACTCCTAAATTTCAGCTGGTGTCCAAGTCATAAAACAAATGTAATAAAGCACACCGTTAAAATTTCTTAGGATGTTCCAGAAATCATGAAATGACATTTCAGCAATATCCCGGGGGGAGGGTCAAGTAGACAATTAAAGCAAATCAATAAAGAAATAAAGTACATTCCTGTATCATAGGCCTATAGCTGACAGTCTACAGTTTCCACAATTGTTACTTCATCCTAAGAGTGCATCACCAGTGTATAATATAGTGTGATCAGGGAACTTGAAGGATGGAGATGGCTTCAAGTTGATTTACATGATTTACTCTTTTTTTTTTTACTTTGCATTCACAACAACAAAATGTCAAGGAGAGGAAATTATTATCCTGTTAACGGTTTGTAGTCTACATGTACAAGAAGCATCGTCAGTAAACATACACTTCACAGACCTTTCAGCCATGCCATATATAAGAGTAAGGCAAGTTTACATGTACTTTCATACATGTACTTGATTGCACAGATGTGTGGAAACTGTTGCAGAAACATGATGAGTTAATACTAGATGTTCTAACAGACCACAAACCTCTACCAGGATAATACTGTCATCTCTATGAAATTTTGTTGTAACTTGTTGTGAATTCAAAGTTGATAGTAACACGCATGTAGTAAATCATGTAAATGAACATGAACCCATCTCCTCCCTTCAAGTTCCCTCATCACCTAAAATGTACACTGGTGATGTATGCTTAGCATATAATAAGAAACTGAGGCAGAAGACTACTGTTAGCTAACAAAAGTATGAAACATACAGGTGTATGTACTCTATTTTTTTTATTTGTACTTGACCCCCTGCCCCCCCACCCCGGATATTGCTGAAATTCAGAAATTTCTGGAACATCCTAAGAAAGTTTAAGGGTGTGCTTTATTACATTTGTTGTTTTATGACTTTGAATATTGCCTTGAAAGGCCAAAATACTTAATATGTCTGTATATACACTACTATATAGGGACTACATGCACATAAGCATATGTTAAGTGCACAAGTTAATGCTTTTTTACAGGTTTTATCCTCGACATCTAATGTTAAATTACAATTTTGAGCGCCCATTCCAAATTTTTCTGGAGATGTTCCTTACATGATAAGCTACAATTGAAAAAAAAAATTATGAATTTTGAAAAATACGGATTTTTTTTATTCAAGGTCAAAGATCAAATTCAAACGCAACTTTCTTGTCCTACATGCAATGATTTTGAAGGCAATTTCAAGAGCTTTAAAATGATGTAAAGTTTATCTCTGTAGGTGCTTTACTTCTGGAGATATGGATGTTTGAATGTCGCAGGTCATGCTAATTAGTCAAAAGTTCGTTAACCCATATCTCAGAAAGTAATGGACCAAATGACATAAAATTTTGGTTCTGGGGTTTATCAGGGAGTCCAACATGCATACCAAATTTCATTAAAATCTGTGATGGTCAGGTTCCAAATCATGTTGAATTCACACGTAATGACCCTTAACAAGTCTGATCTACTTATGGACCAAATTTGGTTTTGGAGACTATTCTCCTTCATGGTGAAACAGCATTTCAAATAGGGGCTACTTTGCCCAGTGTCGCAAGTCATAATGGCCTTGTAATACACACGTATGTATTATCAAGGAGGAAAAGTTGCAATATGATGTCATCACTTTTTGGGGGGTATAGATCATTGATGTAATCCTGTAAGTTCTTGTTCATTGGTTTGGGGACAAGTCAAGTATGTGACTTGGTACTTCTGTATTGTACCATGCATACAAGATACTGTCATCTGTACAATTAGTGCTGCAGAGATGCAAGGCCATGAAGGATGCCAGTACAAATTGTTTTCTACTGACAATGATTGCATCATGGAAATACTTCCTAACTTGAAATAGAATGTAATTAAACTGCACTTTATTGAAGATGAAACACTGGGATCAAGAAATAGAATGTACATGTACATGTAATAATTGTAATTCCATGGAGAAATCCTTCCTACATGATAATACATACATGATGTGTGTTAATAAGTGCATTGAGACTTGCGACAATGGACAAAATAACCCCTATTTAGAAGTGTTGTTTCACCATGAAGGAGAATAGTCTCCCAGACCAAATTAGGTCCATAAGTAGATCAGACTTGTTAAGGGTCATTCCGTGTCAATTCAACATGATTTGGAACCTGACTGTCACAGATTTTAATGAAATTTGGTATGCTAGTTGGACTCCCTGATAACCCCAGAACCAAAATTTTATGTCATTTGGTCAATTACTTTCTGAGATATGGGTTAACGAACTTTTGACTAATTAGCATGACCTGCGACATTCAAACATTCATATCTCCGGAAGTAAAGCACCTACAGAGATAAACTTTACATCATTTTAAAGCTCTTGAAGTTGCCTTCATTTCGTGAAATAAAACCAAAATCATTGCATGTAGCACAGAAAGTTAGGTTTGAATTTGACCTTTGACCTTGATTTACAAAAAAACTGAGGCAGAAGACTGGTAGCTAACAAAACTATGACCCATACAGGTGTATGTACTCTAATTTTATTTATTTGTACTTGACCCCCCCCCCCACCTCAAAGTTGATAGTAACACGCATGTAGTAAATCATGTAAATGAACATGAACCTATCTCCTCCCTTCAAGTTCCCTCATCACCTAAAATGTACACTGGTGATGTATGCTTAGCATATAATAAGAAACTGAGGCAGAAGACTACTGTTAGCTAACAAAAGTATGAAACATACAGGTGTATGTACTCTATTTTTTTTATTTGTACTTGACCCCCCCCACCCCGCCCCCCCACCCCGGATATTGCTGAAATTCAGAAATTTCTGGAACATCCTAAGAAAGTTTAAGGGTGTGCTATATTACATTTGTTGTTTTATGACTTTGAATATTGGCTTGAAAGGCCAAAATACTTAATATGTCTGTATATACACTACTATATAGGGACTACATGCACATAAGATTATGTACAGTGCACAAGTTAATGCTTTTTTACAGGTTTTATCCTCTACAGCTAATGTTTAAATTACAATTTTGAGCGCCCATTCCAAATTTTTCTGGAGATGTTCCTTACATGATAAGCTACAATTGAAACAAAAATTATGAATTTTGAAAAATACGCATTTAAAAAAAAAAAAATTCAAATGCAACTTTCTGTGCTACATGCAATGATTTTGGTTTTATTTTACGAAATGAAGGCAATTTCAAGAGCTTTAAAATGATGTAAAGTTTATCTCTGTAGGTGCTTTATTTCCGGAGATATGAATGTTTAAATGTCGCAGGTCATGCTAATTAGTCAAAAGTTCGTTAACCCATATCTCAGAAAGTAATGGACCAAATGACATAAAATTTCGGTTTTGGGGGTTTATCAGGGAGTCCAACATGCATACCAAATTTCATTAAAATCTATGATGGTCAGGTTCCAAACCATGTTGAATTGACACGGAATGACCCTTAACAAGTCTGATCTACTCATGGACCTAATTTGGTTTTGGAGACTTCTCCTTCAAGGTGAAACAGCAAACCTCTTACCTGTAGTATGAAGTGGATGATGATTTTTTTTAAATCGATGAAGTTTTAGGATGCAGTCTCATCCAAGATATTTTTTTCTTAATTTTGTCTGGTCGTATTTTCCAGATTGCACCCCTGTTTTGTTTGCTCCTCGCTATTCCCTTTTTGAGGAGTTTTTGGCCAGGGGTTTTGTCATTGAGGAAGCATTCTTTGAATATTGTCTTCAACTCGTCAATTTCTGCTGGTGTCCATGCGTGGGGATTTATAACTTTTGCCTTGCGCCCCTTAGGTTTACCTGGAAAAAAAAACATAGTAGGAAAAAAAAACTTTGGTGTCAGATATTTTCTCTCTGATTTCCATGGGATGACATTAGTCCAACAATTCAAAAGAAATAGCTTAACCATATGAACAGACTATAATGGGCCAAAATAAAATGGACCTGACACAGAGGTACCGATTTTTTAATACTGCTGTTGTTGCACAAGTCCGTTTTGGATATGTTCTGTCACTACTCATTCACCCACTTTTGAAGATGGACGATAAAACTAGCTTTGGTTCTCAAATGTGTCCATCTTACAATTCAAGCCACATTCCCTCAAAATGAATATGGTGTAAGTCTTGAACCCTCCCAACCCATACCGCTTTGCACGCAATTTAACCCATACAGTTTTAAGTAAACTATAAGCAAAAATATATTTTAACCCAAATATGTTTCACTTCTGTCATGCATCTGCATAAATTCGTTTATTAACAGTTTAAAGGTACAGTATACTATTGGTTACAAGCCAATGTTCACAGATTCATGTGTAACTTACAGGATATCAAGATGGTACTGGTGGAAACATACTGTTAAAAATTTTCAGCCTGAAATGCTTTTTTTTTCTCCAGAAAACAGTAAAAAAAAAAACACACTGAAAACAGTTTTGATCTTTTGAGATCAAAACTAAATAGTCGGGTGCCTGCAGAAGGGGATAGGACTGCTTATGCTTTTATACAGGGCACTAGACGGGATATATGAAAATACCATTAGTGTTTTCACTGTTTTCTCGGAAAGTGGGCACTGTATGGGACTGGAAATTTCACAGATGACTGCTACTGTATCCTTCTTTCTATTTTTGGACATGAATCTTTTGTTTTTGGCTTGTTATCAATCCAGTACTGTACATTTAAAAAGACACATTGCCTTGTAATTTTCTTGTACGGAGAAAAATTGTTCGCCATTTATCGTTGGAAGATTCAAAACATAATAATGTACATTTGTACACAGACGAAAGTATTTTTGTCAGTGATTTCAGACAAATGGCATGTCTTCAAGGGATAGTAATGGACAAAATTATATTCTAATTTTAAATCATCTTTATAGCTACAGCAAATTTATGACAGTGCTTTTTGTCCTTTTAACATTTCACACTGCAATGCACTTACAGAGAGATGCATCTCCTGATTCCTTTTCAAGGAGGTCTGGGATGTAGTCCTGTTCATCGATATGGTCCTCAGTGCTTGGAGTATTGCCACTTGTTGAAGGGCCTTCACTACTTGGCAGGTTCTCAGTTGAGGCTGGTGTGGCAGGTTTGCCCAGCACAAGCTCTAAAACCAAATTATCATTGGTCAATTGCAAAAAAACATTTAAATCGGCACTGGAAATTCTGGGTGCTGTGAAAGTTCACAATTATTGTGGGTGTGGATGTTTAACAATATCCTCAGAGAACACACCAGAAGTTCCATTTTCAAACGACTACAATGACTAACATTCAACGGTCATGTGTGGACTTGTTCAGAGAGAGAGAGAAAGCAGTCGAATCCAAGCACACATTCCTTTTTATTTATAGAAGTGTTTCAAAATATGATTTTAACATAATCTTATTTTTTTTTCAGTCACAGTAGAACCATTCTTTTTACAATAAACAGTGCTCTACATATGCTCAACTGTGATTGGTGGATTTTCTGTGGGTTTAGAATGTGAGATCTGAACAATTGTAGACACTGTGCTTGATAAATAAGCTCTGTAGACATGACACTCATCAAATATACAATACACTGTCTTTGTGAAAGCGCTGCATCTTTTGCCCGTATTACTTTAATTCCATGCACATAGTTCAAATGTCACACAGTTTTTATAAATGCCAGCAAAATACAAAAAAAAATGGAATGTGCAACTTTTGCTCACCTTCCAGCTGGATGTCTTGCAGACATTTTCCATGATACTTGCTCATCAAGTTGTTGTCCTGGATTATTAACATTTTGGCAATTTGCACTCTCTCGAGGATTCCTGAGAGTGCTCGGTAGTGCACACGGTGGACATCAAGTGTGTGACCTAAGTGGTCACACACCCATTGTGTCTCTTGTTGACTCAAACTGAATGACTGTATGCAATGATACAAAAGTATTAGTAAGGCACGTTGTACTTCATTAACTTCAGAACTACACCTTGACACCAGAAAAAAAAAAAAATTCTTTCCAAACGGACAATTTTTCAATACAAGTAAAATACAGCTGCAAACTGGTTATCAACCAAATCTGACCTGAAATATATCGAATGCTTGGAGGGCCTGAAATTTGGATCCTAGCAGGACCTTTATCGAAGGCAAAATGACAAGAGGACAAGAACATTCAAGCAAAAATACACATGATTACGGAGGGTAAACAGTAATGCAGGGTGGGGGAATAGAAGAGTGGGGATGGAAGAGATGAAAAGGAGAGAACAAAACAATATTCCCTTCCTGGATGTTGAGACAACATGGTCCAGAGAATCTTCATCCAATCTTTCTCTCTGGTGAGTCGGACCAAGTCACTACGGTGACCTAGAGATTCTATGCCCTGTAAAGTCATGCCAGAAATAGTGTGGTTAGGGAGATTGAAGTGGAGAGCCACTGGAGTGTCCAGTTTCTTAGTTTTCACTGTTGACCTGCGACCAGAAAATCGTTGCTTAAGGGTGTTCTTGGTTTCCCCAACATATTGGATTTTGCATACCCTGCAAGAAATGAGATAAATAACGTTAGATATGGTGCAAGTGATGTTTCCCTTTCTCTTGTGGATGGGATCCATTACCTGTGAAAGAAACAGACTCATGAATGTGGTCCTGGCAAACTACACATCTAGAAGTGCACTTCAAAGTGCCCTGCTGGATGTGGGAAGAAGGAACATTTTTAGTTGGTGGGACTTCGGCCCTCATATTCAAATCTCTAAGGTTGCGGGGACACTCTGTAAGCCACGATGGGTTTTTCAATGCTTGTATGTTTGGAAAAATCAGAGTCATTAGAACGGATTCGCCTAAGTCTGAGGGCCTAACTATACGCTATCCCTGTCTTGCAGTGCTTGGGGTGGCAACTAGTGGCATGGAGGTACTGGTGTGTATCTCTGGGTTTAGAAAACAGATCAGTGATTAGTGTCTCCTCTTTACGGATGGTGACATCAAGGAAGTGGGCCTCATGGTGGGAGAACTCTACCGTGAATTTGATAGTCCTGTGGAAAGAATTGATGTGGTCAATGAAAGAGCCTAAATCTCATCACTGGTCCAGATAAAGAAAATATCTTCATTGTAACGCCACCAGGTCCAAGGGCGACAGGGCGCTGATGCCAGCATGCGCTCTTCTAGTTCTGACATGAAAATCCATGCGAATGACGGGGCCATGCTGGTCCCCATGGCTGTCCTATGTACCTGTAAAAAGTAAAGTCTGCTCCGAGCCAACGTGGCTCATCAGGCCGGCGTTTATCTCCGGTTTCTGTAGCATGAAACGACTGAGAATATTTCTATTCCCCCTGGACAGGATGCTAGTTCATCGCAGGTTACTTCCCAGCTAATGCTGGTACCCATTTATACTCCTGGGTGGAGAGAGGCAAGTGGGGATAAAGTACCTTGCCCAAGGACACAACAGTACGGTCAGCAGCCGGATTCCAACCCAGGACCCTCTGATTTGGAGCCACAAACCTTAACCACTAGGCCACACTGCTCCCCTTGTACCTGTAGATAGTGTTTATCCATGAAGGAGAAATTGTTCTTGGTTACTACAAGTTTCATAAGGGATTCAAGATCACGGATGGGAGGTATAGTGTGTCCACTCCTGGACAGGGCTGAAGAACAGGCTTTGATTCCCTCCTCTTGTGGGATATTGGTGTAGAGGGATGTGACATCAAAAGTCCCGATGATGGCAGTGCTGGGAACCTGGTGCTTGATCTGTTCAAGTTTGCGAAGGAAGTCGGGGGTGTCATGAATGTAAGAGGGAATGCGAAGAACCAAAGGCTTGAGAAAACTATCAACAAACATGGAGATACGCTCTGTGGGTGAACCATTTCCAGATACAATAGGTCTGCTCATTTTGCCTTCGATAAAGGTCCTGCTAGAATTGAAACGTCAGGAGCTCCTAACTCCAAGAACATTTTGGACATTTTTTTTTTCAGTTAAGTAACTAGCGCAAAAGTTCCCTCATGAACAACAAACCGTATAAAAACTGCATGTACATGTAGTGACATTTCATCTCACCACAAGTCTTACAAACAAATTCTGCAGCTGAACCACCATACGCAAGCTTATGCCAAGCCTTATGCCACTTCAAAACTGAACCGAGTGCCTGTTTGGAATGTACAATGATTTTGTCATTCAAGAAATACCTTCCAATAGAAAGGAAAGGGTTGTTAATCCCAGTGGTATAAACTAAGAGAAGAAGTATTCCAAGTCACGCAATGTCGTGTTGCTGGTAGCAAAGTTTCGGTTGCAAGGGCTGCTAACCTTCATCAGGCAAACTGAAGACTGAATGCTGCGGAACCCATCTTTATCTTGCTTGTCGTAGTCTGTGTAACCAGTGTGACAGCGGCATCAACATCCCAGCATTCTGGCTTCCAATGATCAGATACCACCACTGCCTCGACAGAGGAGGCCAACGGGGGAGAATGCAGAGTAGCCCGTATGACGTCCGTCACCCAGCATGCTGCGCTAAACACGGACCCGGATGAGCAGGATGCAAGGAGTTCCACGGCGTCCTTTCATCACGACCACCCCAACGCGGAGGGGGCCACCGGGGGAAACCGCAGAGTCACCTGCTTGATGTCCGCCGCCCAGCACGCTCCGCTTAACACGGACTCTGGCGAGCAGGATATAAAAGGGTACAGCAGCTGGATGCTGCTGTACCCTTCAGTGCCTGATGGAGGTTAGCAGCCCTTGCAACCGAAACGTTGCTACCAGCAACACAACATCGCGTGACTTGGAATACTTCTTCTCTTAGTAAATACCTCCCAGTTTTCCCTTCTTTTTTATTGTGAAATAACTTGTTTTGTTTACTAAAGCTTGCTGATAATTGACAGGAAGAAAAACATTCTTTATGAAATCCTACTGGTATGCTCATGGCAAATCCTTTTAAAATTTGAACATACTGTTGAACCAAATAGGACTTCAGACCCTTAAATTAGAAAAAAAAGGCATGTACCTGTGTCATTGTGGCCATGTACTTCCTCAAATTTGAGGAACGTATCAGTTCAGGCTGCTCAAGCCCTGCAGACAAGGCAACTGATGCCAGGGCGTCACAGCCACGTACCACTCCAGCACCTTATATGGATGAGAAATATCAAGTCACATTAATTACATGTAGCAGCAGTAAGTTGGTGAAGCTGTGCCTTTTGTAGACAAATGTTGAATGGTCATGCCATCATAATCAGAAGAGAAGAATGAATCAAGATGATTTAAAGCAACAAAATTTTCTAATGGAAAAACTCAACATTTGCATACATGTTAAAATGCAGACTCCAAAAAGACATAAGTTATATTTGATTCAATATTTCGTTCTTTATTCAGAACATGATGTTCTGAATAAAAAATAAAAAAAAAACTTACCTTAGTCTTTTTAGAGTCTGTATATTATTGAGTAACCTGGATGTTATCAGTGGATCACATAACTAATGGTAAATGTTCAAATGCATTGGACAGAATTTCAGCCCTGGTCTTTTCTCTAAACCAAAAATGTCCTTACTGGTTGTACCAGATGCAAAGATCTAAAGTCAGAGAGCAACAACATACTGTAGCACCATACCATTACTTGCAAAGATGTAGGGATTGATTTGCGAGATGCCTGCAGCCTTCCTCACATCACGAGATGCCAGGAATTCCAGAACTGGCTTTATCTCTGCAGGTACAATAACTGGAACTGGTCTTCCCCTCTAGAGTTTATGAAAACAAATAACATGCACAGTGTATTTGGTTGATGCATTATAGTCTGATAATTTTTTCTAGCCCTCCAGATTATTTTGTCTCTTTGCTTACATTTGAAGAACTTTATAAATTACATGTGGAGGTTCCATGGGCGTCCCCCTAACCATTGCAAGTGCCTCCTGCCTGTATCCGGTTCATAAGTGACTTTGTCGTGCCACTGACAAACCGGATATTCACTATAGACAGGCATCTTGACAACTGAAAAAAGAAGAAATCACTGAGCACGGCCAACTCTATACAGTAATTTTCAGATTTCAATGGTATTAATGACGAGCCAAAAGGAGGAAATGAGCTGATCAGCTGAAAAGATGCATACCTGACACTAACATCATGTACACAAAAGTACAAAAAATTACCCAAAGTGAAATTATTTCACTTTTGTAAGTTCCTTCTAATTTGCTAAAGTTCCTTCTAATAAATCCTGTACTTTCATGGGTTCCACACAGTATGTGAGAGGGTGAAATTTGACACAAAAAGTGCTTACATCAGCAGGTTATAATTTAGCCACATGAGCGGCATCATGCATACTGTCGAGCTCCTTTTTGGCGAGCTGCTGCGTAGCAGTGCGAGTCTATGTAATACCGTTTTCCGTCCGTCCAGCCGCATCCAAATGTTAACGTTTTTTTTCCCAGATTTTTTTTTTCAATGCCATTTATTTTGGGGGTTGCATCATAAATTCATCTATACAACTTCAAATTACAGTTTATATTTCTAAAATTAATTATGTTAATCCAAAAAAGACAATAGAAAAATGTTAAAGTTTTCAAATGTTATTATTTTTTTTTTTGATGAAAGTTTTTTTTCGGTGCTTTTTATTTTGGGGATGCGAAATAAAATTCATCTTTATATCTAAAACATCAAATTACAGTTAATGTTCCTGAAATTAATTATTTTAATCCAAAAAGACAATAGAATTTTTTTTATTTGGATGAAAAGTTAATTTTTTTACAGTGCTTCTTATTTTTGTGGAAAATAATAAAATTCACATCAGCAACTGCAAATTCAAGATTATACTCCTAAAAAATAATTACTTTAAAGAAGAAAGACAATTTTTATTCACAGTGCTTATTTTTGTGGAACATAGATCAATGAGAAATCACCACTGCTGATAACTGTATTCTCAATCCTACCTAATAGTATTAGAAATTGATTTTGCATTCAAGGCAAAGGGATTATTCAGACATATTGTTCTCATGATCCCATTGCACAATTTATCAAGCACGGAGTTTGATTCGCATAGACAATTCAATTCGTTCACTGTTCATAAGGCCGCAGCGAGCCATGACAGCTTTGCTGTTCTAGTTTGTATAGTATTAAAAATACAACATTTGAATTATACTATTACTATTTCAGGACTGGTCGTCAATAATTGGACAGTTGATCACTTAATTTGCCAGGAATATCTGCTTCAGTGCAGACTGAGAAAATGTCCAACAAAATTACTGACCTTTCCACGAATTTCAACAACATCTTGTGAATACGCCAGTTTTCTTTCAAATTCTGTCAGGTCCATCATCTCTAATTCCACTGCGCTGATC
Source organism: Patiria pectinifera (assembly GCA_029964075.1). Taxonomy (NCBI): domain Eukaryota; kingdom Metazoa; phylum Echinodermata; class Asteroidea; order Valvatida; family Asterinidae; genus Patiria; species Patiria pectinifera. The sequence goes on from CM057135.1 coordinate 7,340,924, forward strand.
CCTTTCTTCCGTAGTTCGTAGTTGTCAATGCTAATAATTAACAGATTATGCAAAATACAAAAAACCACTTATGATTAATTGTAACCTAAAAATCCAAATTCATTCTGGCGTTTTAACACATAAAACGAATGTGATGAGATAAAATGTTTTTATGTAGAGAACAACTAGATATGTTTTAAAACAGTACTGGAAGCAACAAACTCCCATGATAGTAATTTTCTCACCAAACTCGTGTAATTGCTAGAAACGATCATGTTCATATACTTGGGTGTGCTCAAATGCATTACTGCATCCTGCACAAGAAACAGCAAGTGTTGTAGTTAAATCCCTCCTGATACTCCATTAAGTCAATACACATGCTATTCAAATGAACCATAAGAGAAGCATTCCTTTATCGTCCCTTTATTGTTGACCCTGTTACTTATAACTGGCCCTTTTAAAGGACTTGTGACTGGAATTATGATAGACTTGTGATAGACTTCACTACAGCAGTGGAAACAGCCCAATTACTGAAATCCATTTCCATATACTTACAGCACTGCTTGCAGTTCTCCGCATCTCCGTTTGTTATATGTGATCAGCTTGGCCTCTGCCAGACGGACAGCTTTTGCAAAGTTGTGGGATGAAAAGTCATCCAGAGAAAGGGACAGCAGCTCCGAACTGATGTAATCGGCCAGCTTTTTTATATCTTTGGGTAATGGCAATGATTTCTGCTTTCCCAACTGCCTCTCACTGAGAAGAACTCTTGCCAGCTTTGTAGAGAATTTGATGCTCATCAGTTCCAGGAAATCTTTTGCCTCTTTTCTTGCCAATTCATCTCCCATGCTGATGGCATTGGCGAGTTTAATACCTGCCAACCTCTTGAGGTGATATGAAAGCTTGACTGCATTAGATGGGGACTCGAGGTCCTCTTCATCGTTTGCATTTTGTTTAGCTACGAGAAACACTGCATTTGTCACCTCGTCAAAGAATTGTGGCTTCAGATAGTACTCCAGGTCCGTCCCTGCATTTGGAGCACAGATCCTATTCAGCTGTATCTTGACTCGTGCACACAGCCGCATCAGGCTGGAGGTATGGTACTTTCTCATCAATCTGTTACCCACATTTTTTATCATCCAGTCGTTGCCTATGGCAATGATAAGTGGGTCTGTACGTGCCACTTGGCCAACTTCATCATCTCTCATGATGGAGAACACCTCTTCCACTACCGCTTTGCTGGCCTTGGTATCTAGTCTCCCCGAAAGAACATTGGACTGTACCAGCAAAGAACCTTTTGTCATCCTGATTGTATCTTCATCCTTGGCAGGACATGTTGCTTGATGTCTGTCAATTACACTTAAGCGTAACCATTCCTGACAGTTTGGGCAGGGACCAAACTCGCTAACATTAAGCTCAGCCAAGGGCCGTCTGGCAAGGAGAAACTCTCCCTTCTGTTGCTCCAACACCTTACGATTGTGAAGGTGATCACCCCTTGCTCTTATCAAACTAAGCTGATTCTTTCTCCTTTCCAGTTTTCTCTTTCGTATTTCTTCACTGTCGGAAGTATGGACAACAATTTCAAGTACTCTTTTCACGTCTTGTTGACGCTTATGGACAGTTTGGAGATGTTGTGCAATATTTGGAAATAGCTTCTTACAGTACACACAACTGTGCCTTGAATTGTAGACTCGTACATGCTTCTTTTTCTTTCCCAGTTTAGTTGTTTCGGATGTTGTGACCTTTCTCATATATATTTGTTTGTACTTAACATCATAGATCTTTTCTCTTTCCCATGCATCATCGGAACTGCTTTTGCTATCTTCATGTTGGGAAAGACATTCCTCTACATCTTCTTCAGAGGCTTCCAAAATGTTCTTCATCATGACTTTTCTAAATGGTATCACATATGATTGATCAGAATCGCTGCCACTGTCATCAACTGAAGAATGTTTTTCTCCAGAGATCAAGGTCATCTTTTGAAACTTTTCAGGAGATTCATTGATAGAAGTACATGTATATGTATCACTGCTCGATGAGTCTGAATCACAAATATACTCAGAAGAAGAAGAAGAGGCAGAAGAAGAGGCAGAGCTTAAACTTGAAATAGGTTCTTCATCTTGGTCACATTCTGGTTCAAGGTGATGGAAGAATGCATGGAATGCATCTGTATGTACCGCTTTTGGAGGTTGTTTACGGCAGTGTACCCTTAACCTCGATCTGGATTCTGTACTGGTACTCACTGTCTGGCTGAGAGTAGGAGGTCTTGTTTTCTCTGGTTCATGATCATCTTCTTGGCTTCTCACTGGCCAACTGCCGCATTGAGTCAAGGGTCTTGTTTCATCTGGTTCATGATCATCATCGTGGCCTCTCACTGGCCGACTGCCGCTAGTCAAGGGTCTTGCTTTCTCTGGTTCATGATCATCTTCTTGGCTTCTCACTGGCTGACTGCTGCGAGTCAAGGGTCTTGCTTTCTCTGGTTCATGATCATCTTCTTGCCTTATCTCTGGCCGACTGTCTCGAGCCAATGGTCTTGCTTTCTCTGGTTCATGATCATAATCGTGGCTTCTAACTGGTCGACTGCCACAGTGAGTTATGGGTCTTGTTTTCTCCGGTTCATGATCATCATCGTAGCTGTTAAATGGCCGAATGCCGTGAGTCAAGGGTCTTGCTTTCTCTGGTTCATGATCATCTTCTTGGCTTCTCACTGGCCGACTGCCGCAGTGAGTCAAGGGTCTTGCTTTCTCTGGTTCATGATCATCTTCTTGGCTTCTCACTGTCTGACTGCCGCAGTGAGTCAAGGGTCTTGCTTTCTCTGGTTCATGATCATCTTCTTGGTTTCTCACTGGCCGACTGCCGCAGTGAGTCAAGTGTCTTGCTTTCTCTGGTTCATGATCATCTTCTTGGCCTCTCACTGGCCGACTGCCGCGAGTCAAGTGTCTTGCTTTCTCTGGTTCATGATCATCTTCTTGGCTTCTCACTGGCCGACTGCCGTGAGTCAAGGGTCTTGTTTTATCTGGTTCATGATGATCTTCTTGGCTTCTCACTGGCCCACTGCAGCGAGTCAAGGGTCTTGCTCCCCCTGGTTCATGATGATCTTCTTGGCTTCTCACTGGCCGACTGCAGCGAGTCAAGGGTCTTGCTCCCCCTGGTTCATGATCATCTTCTTGCCTTATCTCTGGCTGACTGCTGCGAGTCAAGGGTCTTGCTCCCCCTGGTTCCTGATCATCTTCTTGGCTTCTCACTGGCCGGCTGCCGCGAGTCAAGGGTCTTGATTTTTCAGGTTCATGATCATCTTCTTGGCTTCTTACTGGCCGACTGCCGTGAGTCAAGGGTCTTGCTTTCTCTGGTTCATGATCATCTTCTTGGCTTCTCACTGGCTGACTGCCGCAGTGAGTCAAGGGTCTTGCTTTCTCTGGTTCATGATCATCTTCTTGGCTTCTCCATGGTCGACTGCTGCGAGTCAAGGGTCTTGCTTTCTCTGGTTCATGATCATCTTCTTGGCTTCTCACTGGCTGACTGCCGCAGTGAGTCAAGGGTCTTGCTTTCTCTGGTTCATGATCATCTTCTTGGCTTCTCACTGGCTGACTGCCGCAGTGAGTCAAGGGTCTTGCTTTCTCTGGTTCATGATCATCTTCTTGGCTTCTCCATGGTCGACTGCTGCGAGTCAAGGGTCTTGCTTTCTCTGGTTCATGATCATCTTCTTGGCCTCTCACTGGCCGACTGCCGCAGTGAGTCAAGGGTCTTGCTTTCTCTGGTTCATGATCATCTTCTTGGCTTCTCACTGGCTGACTGCCGCATTGAGTCAAGGGTCTTGCTTTCTCTGGTTCATGATCATCTTCTTGGCTTCTCACTGGCCGACTGCCGTGAGTCAAGGGTCTTGCTTTCTCTGGTTCATGATCATCTTCTTGGCTTCTCACTGGCTGACTGCCGCAGTGAGTCAAGGGTCTTGCTTTCTCTGGTTCATGATCATCTTCTTGGCTTCTCACTGGCCGACTGCCGTGAGTCAAGGGTCTTGCTTTCTCTGGTTCATGATCATCTTCTTGGCTTCTCACTGGCCGACTGCTGCGAGTCAAGGGTCTTGCTTTCTCTGGTTCATGATCATCTTCTTGGCTTCTCACTGGCCGACTGCCGCAGTGAGTCAAGGGTCTTGCTTTCTCTGGTTCATGATCATCTTCTTGGCTTCTAACTGGCTGAATGCCGCAGTCAAGGGTCTTGCTTTCTCTGGTTCATGATCATCTTCTTGGCTTCACTGGCCGACTGCCGTGAGTCAAGGGTCTTGCTTTCTGGTTCATGATCATCTTCTTGGATTCTTACTGGCCGACTGCAGTGAGTCAAGGGTCTTGCTTTCTCTGGTTCATGATCATCTTCTTGGCTTCTCACTGGCTGACTGCTGCGAGTCAAGGGTCTTGCTTTCTGGTTCATGATCATCTTCTTGGCTTCTCACTGGCTGACTGCCGCGAGTCAAGGGTCTTGCTTTCTGGTTCATGATCATCTTCTTGGCTTCTCACTGGCCGACTGCCGTGAGTCAAGGGTCTTGCTTTCTCTGGTTCATGATCATCTTCTTGGCTTCTCACTGGCTGACTGCCGCAGAGAATCAAGGGTCTTGCTTTCTGGTTCATGATCATCTTCTTGGCTTCTCCATGGTCGACTGCTGCGAGTCAAGGGTCTTGCTTTCTGGTTCATGATCATCTTCTTGGCCTCTCACTGGCCGACTGCCGCAGTGAGTCAAGGGTCTTGCTTTCTAGTTCATGTTAATCTTCTTGGCTTCTCACTGGCCGACTGCCGCAGTGAGTCAAGGGTCTTGCTTTCTCTGGTTCATGATCATCTTCTTGGCTTCTCACTGGCCGACTGCCGCAGTGAGTCAAGGGTCTTGCTTTCTCTGGTTCATGATCATCTTCTTGGCTTCTCACTGGCCGACTGCCGCAGTGAGTCAAGGGTCTTGCTTTCTCTGGTTCATGATCATCTTCTTGGCCTCTCACTGGCCGACTGCTGCGAGTCAAGGGTCTTGCTTTCTCTGGTTCATGATCATCTTCTTGGCTTCTCACTGGCCGACTGCCGCAGTGAGTCAAGGGTCTTGCTTTCTCTGGTTCATGATCATCTTCTTGGCTTCTCACTGGCTGACTGCCGCAGTGAGTCAAGGGTCTTGCTTTCTCTGGTTCATGATCATCTTCTTGGCTTCTCACTGGCTGACTGCCGCAGTGAGTCAAGGGTCTTGCTTTCTCTGGTTCATGATCATCTTCTTGGCTTCTCACTGGCTGACTGCCGCAGTGAGTCAAGGGTCTTGCTTTCTCTGGTTCATGATCATCTTCTTGGCTTCTCACTGGCCGACTGCTGCAGTGAGTCAAGGGTCTTGCTTTCTCTGGTTCATGATCATCTTCTTGGCTTCTCACTGGCCGACTGCCGTGAGTCAAGGGTCTTGCTTTCTCTGGTTCATGATCATCTTCTTGGCTTCTCACTGGCCGACTGCTGCGAGTCAAGGGTCTTGCTTTCTGGTTCATGATCATCTTCTTGGCTTCTCACTGGCCGACTGCCGCAGTGAGTCAAGTGTCTTGCTTTCTCTGGTTCATGATCATCTTCTTGGCTTCTCACTGGCTGACTGCCGCAGTGAGTCAAGTGTCTTGCTTTCTCTGGTTCATGATCATCTTCTTGGCTTCTCACTGGCCGACTGCCGTGAGTCAAGGGTCTTGCTTTCTCTGGTTCATGATCATCTTCTTGGCTTCTCACTGGCCGACTGCTGCGAGTCAAGGGTCTTGCTTTCTCTGGTTCATGATCATCTTCTTGGCTTCTCACTGGCCGACTGCCGCAGTGAGTCAAGTGTCTTGCTTTCTCTGGTTCATGATCATCTTCTTGGCTTCTCACTGGCCGACTGCCGCGAGTCAAGGGTCTTGCTTTCTCTGGTTCATGATCATCTTCTTGGCTTCTCACTGGCCGACTGCCGTGAGTCAAGGGTCTTGCTTTCTCTGGTTCATGATCATCTTCTTGGCTTCTCACTGGCCGACTGCTGCGAGTCAAGGGTCTTGCTTTCTCTGGTTCATGATCATCTTCTTGGCTTCTCACTGGCTGACTGCCGCGAGTCAAGGGTCTTGCTTTCTCTGGTTCATGATCATCTTCTTGGCTTCTCACTGGCCGACTGCCGCGAGTCAAGGGTCTTGCTTTCTCTGGTTCATGATCATCTTCTTGGCTTCTCACTGGCCGACTGCCGCGAGTCAAGGGTCTTGCTTTCTCTGGTTCATGATCATCTTCTTGGCTTCTCACTGGCCGACTGCCGCAGTGAGTCAAGGGTCTTGCTTTCTCTGGTTCATGATCATCTTCTTGGCTTCTCACTGGCCGACTGCCGCGAGTCAAGGGTCTTGCTTTCTCTGGTTCATGATCATCTTCTTGGCTTCTCACTGGCCGACTGCCGTGAGTCAAGGGTCTTGCTTTCTCTGGTTCATGATCATCTTCTTGGCTTCTCACTGGCTGACTGCCGTGATTCAAGGGTCATGCTTTCTCTGGTTCATGATCATCTTCTTGGCTTCACTGGCTGACTGCCGCGTGAGTCAAGCGTCTTGCTTTCTCTGGTTCATGATAATCTTCTTGGCTTCTCACTGGCCGACTGCCGTGAGTCAAGGGTCTTGCTTTCTCTGGTTCATGATCATCTTCTTGGCTTCTCACTGGCCGACTGCCGCGAGTCAAGGGTCTTGCTTTCTGGTTCATGATCATCTTCTTGGCTTCTCACTGGCCGACTGCCGCGAGTCAAGTGTCTTGCTTTCTCCGGTTAATGATCATCTTCTTGGATTCTACGCGGCTCCCTGCCGTGAGTCAAGTGTCTTGCTTTCTCTGGTTCATGATCATCTTCTTGGCTTCTCACTGGCCGACTGCCGCGAGTCAAGGGTCTTGCTTTCTCTGGTTCATGATCATCTTCTTGGTTTCTCACTGGCCGACTGCCGCAGTGAGTCAAGGGTCTTGCTTTCTCTGGTTCATGATCATCTTCTTGGCTTCTCACTGGCCGACTGCCGCAGTGAGTCAAGGGTCTTGCTTTCTCTGGTTCATGATCATCTTCTTGGCTTCTCACTGGCTGACTGCCGCGAGTCAAGGGTCTTGCTTTCTCTGGTTCATGATCATCTTCTTGGCTTCTCACTGGCTGACTGCCGCAGTGAGTCAAGGGTCTTGCTTTCTCTGGTTCATGATCATCTTCTTGGCTTCTCACTGGCTGACTGCCGCAGTGAGTCAAGGGTCTTGCTTTCTCTGGTTCATGATCATCTTCTTGGCTTCTCACTGGCTGACTGCCGCAGTGAGTCAAGGGTCTTGCTTTCTCTGGTTCATGATCATCTTCTTGGCTTCTCAATGGTCGACTGCTGCGAGTCAAGGGTCTTGCTTTCTCTGGTTCATGATCATCTTCTTGGCTTCTCACTGGCCGACTGCCGCAGTGAGTCAAGTGTCTTGCTTTCTCTGGTTCATGATCATCTTCTTGGCTTCTCACTGGCCGACTGCCGTGAGTCAAGGGTCTTGCTTTCTCTGGTTCATGATCATCTTCTTGGCCTCTCACTGGCCGACTGCTGCGAGTCAAGGGTCTTGCTTTCTCTGGTTCATGATCATCTTCTTGGCTTCTCACTGGCCGACTGCCGCAGTGAGTCAAGTGTCTTGCTTTCTCTGGTTCATGATCATCTTCTTGGCTTCTCACTGGCCGACTGCCGTGAGTCAAGGGTCTTGCTTTCTCTGGTTCATGATCATCTTCTTGGCTTCTCACTGGCTGACTGCCGTGAGTCAAGTGTCTTGCTTTCTCTGGTTCATGATCATCTTCTTGGCTTCTCACTGGCCGACTGCCGTGAGTCAAGTGTCTTGCTTTCTCTGGTTCATGATCATCTTCTTGGCTTCTCACTGGCTGACTGCCGCAGTGAGTCAAGTGTCTTGCTTTCTCTGGTTCATGATCATCTTCTTGGCTTCTCACTGGCCGACTGCCGTGAGTCAAGTGTCTTGCTTTCTCTGGTTCATGATCATCTTCTTGGCTTCTCACTGGCCGACTGCCGCGAGTCAAGGGTCTTGCTTTCTCTGGTTCATGATCATCTTCTTGGTTTCTCACTGGCCGACTGCCGCAGTGAGTCAAGTGTCTTGCTTTCTCTGGTTCATGATCATCTTCTTGGCTTCTCACTGGCCGACTGCCGCGAGTCAAGTGTCTTGCTTTCTCTGGTTCATGATCATCTTCTTGGCTTCTCACTGGCCGACTGCCGTGAGTCAAGGGTCTTGTTTTATCTGGTTCATGATGATCTTCTTGGCTTCTCACTGGCCCACTGCAGCGAGTCAAGGGTCTTGCTCCCCCTGGTTCATGATGATCTTCTTGGCTTCTCACTGGCCGACTGCAGCGAGTCAAGGGTCTTGCTCCCCCTGGTTCATGATCATCTTCTTGCCTTATCTCTGGCTGACTGCTGCGAGTCAAGGGTCTTGCTTTCTCTGGTTCATGATCATCTTCTTGGCTTCTCACTGGCCGGCTGCCGCGAGTCAAGGGTCTTGATTTTTCAGGTTCATGATCATCTTCTTGGCTTCTTACTGGCCGACTGCCGTGAGTCAAGGGTCTTGCTTTCTCTGGTTCATGATCATCTTCTTGGCTTCTCACTGGCCGACTGCCGCGAGTCAAGGGTCTTGCTTTCTCTGGTTCATGATCATCTTCTTGGCTTCTCACTGGCTGACTGCCGCAGTGAGTCAAGGGTCTTGCTTTCTCTGGTTCATGATCATCTTCTTGGCTTCTCACTGGCTGACTGCCGCAGTGAGTCAAGGGTCTTGCTTTCTCTGGTTCATGATCATCTTCTTGGCTTCTCACTGGCTGACTGCCGCAGTGAGTCAAGGGTCTTGCTTTCTCTGGTTCATGATCATCTTCTTGGCTTCTCAATGGTCGACTGCTGCGAGTCAAGGGTCTTGCTTTCTCTGGTTCATGATCATCTTCTTGGCTTCTCACTGGCCGACTGCCGCAGTGAGTCAAGTGTCTTGCTTTCTCTGGTTCATGATCATCTTCTTGGCTTCTCACTGGCCGACTGCCGTGAGTCAAGGGTCTTGCTTTCTCTGGTTCATGATCATCTTCTTGGCTTCTCACTGGCTGACTGCCGTGAGTCAAGTGTCTTGCTTTCTCTGGTTCATGATCATCTTCTTGGCTTCTCACTGGCCGACTGCCGTGAGTCAAGTGTCTTGCTTTCTCTGGTTCATGATCATCTTCTTGGCTTCTCACTGGCTGACTGCCGCAGTGAGTCAAGTGTCTTGCTTTCTCTGGTTCATGATCATCTTCTTGGCTTCTCACTGGCCGACTGCCGTGAGTCAAGTGTCTTGCTTTCTCTGGTTCATGATCATCTTCTTGGCTTCTCACTGGCCGACTGCCGCGAGTCAAGGGTCTTGCTTTCTCTGGTTCATGATCATCTTCTTGGTTTCTCACTGGCCGACTGCCGCAGTGAGTCAAGTGTCTTGCTTTCTCTGGTTCATGATCATCTTCTTGGCCTCTCACTGGCCGACTGCCGCGAGTCAAGTGTCTTGCTTTCTCTGGTTCATGATCATCTTCTTGGCTTCTCACTGGCCGACTGCCGTGAGTCAAGGGTCTTGTTTTATCTGGTTCATGATGATCTTCTTGGCTTCTCACTGGCCCACTGCAGCGAGTCAAGGGTCTTGCTTTCCCTGGTTCATGATGATCTTCTTGGCTTCTCACTGGCCGACTGCAGCGAGTCAAGGGTCTTGCTCCCCCTGGTTCATGATCATCTTCTTGCCTTATCTCTGGCTGACTGCTGCGAGTCAAGGGTCTTTCTTTCTCTGGTTCATGATCATCTTATTCGCTTCGAACTGGCCGGATGCCGCGAGTCAAGGGTCTTGATTTTCAGGTTCATGATCATCTTCTTGGCTTCTTACTGGCCGACTGCCGTGAGTCAAGGGTCTTGCTTTCTCTGGTTCATGATCATCTTCTTGGCTTCTCACTGGCTGACTGCCGCAGTGAGTCAAGGGTCTTGCTTTCTCTGGTTCATGATCATCTTCTTGGCTTCTCCATGGTCGACTGCTGCGAGTCAAGGGTCTTGCTTTCTCTGGTTCATGATCATCTTCTTGGCTTCTCACTGGCCGACTGCCGCAGTGAGTCAAGGGTCTTGCTTTCTCTGGTTCATGATCATCTTCTTGGCTTCTCACTGGCCGACTGCCGCAGTGAGTCAAGGGTCTTGCTTTCTCTGGTTCATGATCATCTTCTTGGCTTCTCACTGGCCGACTGCCGCAGTGAGTCAAGGGTCTTGCTTTCTCTGGTTCATGATCATCTTCTTGGCCTCTCACTGGCCGACTGCCGCAGTGAGTCAAGGGTCTTGCTTTCTCTGGTTCATGATCATCATCGTGGCCTCTCACTGGCCGACTGCTGCGAGTCAAGGGTCTTGCTTTCTCTGGTTCATGATCATCTTCTTGGCTTCTCACTGGCCGACTGCCGCAGTGAGTCAAGGGTCTTGCTTTCTCTGGTTCATGATCATCTTCTTGGCTTCTCACTGGCTGACTGCCGCAGTGAGTCAAGGGTCTTGCTTTCTCTGGTTCATGATCATCTTCTTGGCTTCTCACTGGCTGACTGCCGCAGTGAGTCAAGGGTCTTGCTTTCTCTGGTTCATGATCATCTTCTTGGCTTCTCACTGGCTGACTGCCGCAGTGAGTCAAGGGTCTTGCTTTCTCTGGTTCATGATCATCTTCTTGGCTTCTCACTGGCTGACTGCCGCAGTGAGTCAAGGGTCTTGCTTTCTCTGGTTCATGATCATCTTCTTGGCTTCTCAATGGTCGACTGCTGCGAGTCAAGGGTCTTGCTTTCTCTGGTTCATGATCATCTTCTTGGCTTCTCACTGGCCGACTGCTGCAGTGAGTCAAGTGTCTTGCTTTCTCTGGTTCATGATCATCTTCTTGGCTTCTCACTGGCCGACTGCCGTGAGTCAAGGGTCTTGCTTTCTCTGGTTCATGATCATCTTCTTGGCCTCTCACTGGCCGACTGCTGCGAGTCAAGGGTCTTGCTTTCTCTGGTTCATGATCATCTTCTTGGCTTCTCACTGGCCGACTGCCGCAGTGAGTCAAGTGTCTTGCTTTCTCTGGTTCATGATCATCTTCTTGGCTTCTCACTGGCCGACTGCCGTGAGTCAAGGGTCTTGCTTTCTCTGGTTCATGATCATCTTCTTGGCTTCTCACTGGCTGACTGCCGTGAGTCAAGTGTCTTGCTTTCTCTGGTTCATGATCATCTTCTTGGCTTCTCACTGGCCGACTGCCGTGAGTCAAGTGTCTTGCTTTCTCTGGTTCATGATCATCTTCTTGGCTTCTCACTGGCTGACTGCCGCAGTGAGTCAAGTGTCTTGCTTTCTCTGGTTCATGATCATCTTCTTGGCTTCTCACTGGCCGACTGCCGTGAGTCAAGTGTCTTGCTTTCTCTGGTTCATGATCATCTTCTTGGCTTCTCACTGGCCGACTGCCGCGAGTCAAGGGTCTTGCTTTCTCTGGTTCATGATCATCTTCTTGGTTTCTCACTGGCCGACTGCCGCAGTGAGTCAAGTGTCTTGCTTTCTCTGGTTCATGATCATCTTCTTGGCTTCTCACTGGCCGACTGCCGCGAGTCAAGTGTCTTGCTTTCTCTGGTTCATGATCATCTTCTTGGCTTCTCACTGGCCGACTGCCGTGAGTCAAGGGTCTTGTTTTATCTGGTTCATGATCATCTTCTTGGCTTCTCACTGGCCGACTGCTGCGAGTCAAGGGTCTTGCTTTCTCTGGTTCATGATCATCTTCTTGGCTTCTCACTGGCCGACTGCTGCGAGTCAAGGGTCTTGCTTTCTCTGGTTCATGATCATCTTCTTGGCTTCTCACTGGCCGACTGCCGCGAGTCAAGGGTCTTGCTTTATCTGGTTCATGATCATCTTCTTGGCTTCTCACTGGCCGACTGCTGCGAGTCAAGGGTCTTGCTTTATCTGGTTCATGATCATCTTCTTGGCTTCTCACTGGCCGACTGCTGCGAGTCAAGGGTCTTGCTTTCTCTGGTTCATGATCATCTTCTTGGCTTCTCACTGGCCGACTGCTGCGAGTCAAGGGTCTTGCTTTCTCTGGTTCATGATCATCTTCTTGCCTTATCTCTGGCCGACTGCCGCGAGTCAAGGGTCTTGCTTTCTCTGGTTCATGATCATCTTCTTGGCTTCTCACTGGCCGACTGCCGCAGTGAGTCAAGGGTCTTGCTTTCTCTGGTTCATGATCATCTTCTTGGCTTCTCACTGGCCGACTGCCGCAGTGAGTCAAGGGTCTTGCTTTCTCTGGTTCATGATCATCTTCTTGGCTTCTCACTGGCTGACTGCCGCAGTGAGTCAAGGGTCTTGCTTTCTCTGGTTCATGATCATCTTCTTGGCTTCTCAATGGTCGACTGCTGCGAGTCAAGGGTCTTGCTTTCTCTGGTTCATGATCATCTTCTTGGCCTCTCACTGGCCGACTGCCGCAGTGAGTCAAGGGTCTTGCTTTCTCTGGTTCATGATCATCTTCTTGGCTTCTCACTGGCCGACTGCCGCATTGAGTCAAGGGTCTTGCTTTCTCTGGTTCATGATCATCTTCTTGGCTTCTCACTGGCCGACTGCCGCAGTGAGTCAAGGGTCTTGCTTTCTCTGGTTCATGATCATCTTCTTGGCTTCTCACTGGCCGACTGCCGCAGTGAGTCAAGGGTCTTGCTTTCTCTGGTTCATGATCATCTTCTTGGCTTCTCACTGGCCGACTGCCGCAGTGAGTCAAGGGTCTTGCTTTCTCTGGTTCATGATCATCTTCTTGGCTTCTCACTGGCTGACTGCCGTGAGTCAAGTGTCTTGCTTTCTCTGGTTCATGATCATCTTCTTGGCTTCTCACTGGCCGACTGCCGTGAGTCAAGTGTCTTGCTTTCTCTGGTTCATGATCATCTTCTTGGCTTCTCACTGGCTGACTGCCGCAGTGAGTCAAGTGTCTTGCTTTCTCTGGTTCATGATCATCTTCTTGGCTTCTCACTGGCCGACTGCCGTGAGTCAAGTGTCTTGCTTTCTCTGGTTCATGATCATCTTCTTGGCTTCTCACTGGCCGACTGCCGCGAGTCAAGGGTCTTGCTTTCTCTGGTTCATGATCATCTTCTTGGTTTCTCACTGGCCGACTGCCGCAGTGAGTCAAGTGTCTTGCTTTCTCTGGTTCATGATCATCTTCTTGGCTTCTCACTGGCCGACTGCCGCGAGTCAAGTGTCTTGCTTTCTCTGGTTCATGATCATCTTCTTGGCTTCTCACTGGCCGACTGCCGTGAGTCAAGGGTCTTGTTTTATCTGGTTCATGATGATCTTCTTGGCTTCTCACTGGCCCACTGCAGCGAGTCAAGGGTCTTGCTCCCCCTGGTTCATGATGATCTTCTTGGCTTCTCACTGGCCGACTGCAGCGAGTCAAGGGTCTTGCTCCCCCTGGTTCATGATCATCTTCTTGCCTTATCTCTGGCTGACTGCTGCGAGTCAAGGGTCTTGCTCCCCCTGGTTCCTGATCATCTTCTTGGCTTCTCACTGGCCGGCTGCCGCGAGTCAAGGGTCTTGATTTTTCAGGTTCATGATCATCTTCTTGGCTTCTTACTGGCCGACTGCCGTGAGTCAAGGGTCTTGCTTTCTCTGGTTCATGATCATCTTCTTGGCTTCTCACTGGCCGACTGCCGCGAGTCAAGGGTCTTGGTTTCTCTGGTTCATGATCATCTTCTTGGCTTCTCACTGGCTGACTGCCGCAGTGAGTCAAGGGTCTTGCTTTCTCTGGTTCATGATCATCTTCTTGGCTTCTCACTGGCTGACTGCCGCAGTGAGTCAAGGGTCTTGCTTTCTCTGGTTCATGATCATCTTCTTGGCTTCTCACTGGCTGACTGCCGCAGTGAGTCAAGGGTCTTGCTTTCTCTGGTTCATGATCATCTTCTTGGCTTCTCAATGGTCGACTGCTGCGAGTCAAGGGTCTTGCTTTCTCTGGTTCATGATCATCTTCTTGGCTTCTCACTGGCCGACTGCCGCAGTGAGTCAAGTGTCTTGCTTTCTCTGGTTCATGATCATCTTCTTGGCTTCTCACTGGCCGACTGCCGTGAGTCAAGGGTCTTGCTTTCTCTGGTTCATGATCATCTTCTTGGCTTCTCACTGGCTGACTGCCGTGAGTCAAGTGTCTTGCTTTCTCTGGTTCATGATCATCTTCTTGGCTTCTCACTGGCCGACTGCCGTGAGTCAAGTGTCTTGCTTTCTCTGGTTCATGATCATCTTCTTGGCTTCTCACTGGCTGACTGCCGCAGTGAGTCAAGTGTCTTGCTTTCTCTGGTTCATGATCATCTTCTTGGCTTCTCACTGGCCGACTGCCGTGAGTCAAGTGTCTTGCTTTCTCTGGTTCATGATCATCTTCTTGGCTTCTCACTGGCCGACTGCCGCGAGTCAAGGGTCTTGCTTTCTCTGGTTCATGATCATCTTCTTGGTTTCTCACTGGCCGACTGCCGCAGTGAGTCAAGTGTCTTGCTTTCTCTGGTTCATGATCATCTTCTTGGCCTCTCACTGGCCGACTGCCGCGAGTCAAGTGTCTTGCTTTCTCTGGTTCATGATCATCTTCTTGGCTTCTCACTGGCCGACTGCCGTGAGTCAAGGGTCTTGTTTTATCTGGTTCATGATGATCTTCTTGGCTTCTCACTGGCCCACTGCAGCGAGTCAAGGGTCTTGCTCCCCCTGGTTCATGATGATCTTCTTGGCTTCTCACTGGCCGACTGCAGCGAGTCAAGGGTCTTGCTCCCCCTGGTTCATGATCATCTTCTTGCCTTATCTCTGGCTGACTGCTGCGAGTCAAGGGTCTTGCTCCCCCTGGTTCCTGATCATCTTCTTGGCTTCTCACTGGCCGGCTGCCGCGAGTCAAGGGTCTTGATTTTTCAGGTTCATGATCATCTTCTTGGCTTGTTACTGGCCGACTGCCGTGAGTCAAGGGTCTTGCTTTCTCTGGTTCATGATCATCTTCTTGGCTTCTCACTGGCTGACTGCCGCAGTGAGTCAAGGGTCTTGCTTTCTCTGGTTCATGATCATCTTCTTGGCTTCTCCATGGTCGACTGCTGCGAGTCAAGGGTCTTGCTTTCTCTGGTTCATGATCATCTTCTTGGCCTCTCACTGGCCGACTGCCGCAGTGAGTCAAGGGTCTTGCTTTCTCTGGTTCATGATCATCTTCTTGGCTTCTCACTGGCCGACTGCCGCAGTGAGTCAAGGGTCTTGGTTTCTCTGGTTCATGATCATCTTCTTGGCTTCTCACTGGCCGACTGCCGCAGTGAGTCAAGGGTCTTGCTTTCTCTGGTTCATGATCATCTTCTTGGCCTCTCACTGGCCGACTGCCGCAGTGAGTCAAGGGTCTTGCTTTCTCTGGTTCATGATCATCATCGTGGCCTCTCACTGGCCGACTGCTGCGAGTCAAGGGTCTTGCTTTCTCTGGTTCATGATCATCTTCTTGGCTTCTCACTGGCCGACTGCCGCAGTGAGTCAAGGGTCTTGGTTTCTCTGGTTCATGATCATCTTCTTGGCTTCTCACTGGCTGACTGCCGCAGTGAGTCAAGGGTCTTGCTTTCTCTGGTTCATGATCATCTTCTTGGCTTCTCACTGGCTGACTGCCGCAGTGAGTCAAGGGTCTTGCTTTCTCTGGTTCATGATCATCTTCTTGGCTTCTCACTGGCTGACTGCCGCAGTGAGTCAAGGGTCTTGCTTTCTCTGGTTCATGATCATCTTCTTGGCTTCTCAATGGTCGACTGCTGCGAGTCAAGGGTCTTGCTTTCTCTGGTTCATGATCATCTTCTTGGCTTCTCACTGGCCGACTGCTGCAGTGAGTCAAGTGTCTTGCTTTCTCTGGTTCATGATCATCTTCTTGGCTTCTCACTGGCCGACTGCCGTGAGTCAAGGGTCTTGCTTTCTCTGGTTCATGATCATCTTCTTGGCCTCTCACTGGCCGACTGCTGCGAGTCAAGGGTCTTGCTTTCTCTGGTTCATGATCATCTTCTTGGCTTCTCACTGGCCGACTGCCGCAGTGAGTCAAGTGTCTTGCTTTCTCTGGTTCATGATCATCTTCTTGGCTTCTCACTGGCTGACTGCCGCAGTGAGTCAAGTGTCTTGCTTTCTCTGGTTCATGATCATCTTCTTGGCTTCTCACTGGCCGACTGCCGTGAGTCAAGTGTCTTGCTTTCTCTGGTTCATGATCATCTTCTTGGCTTCTCACTGGCCGACTGCCGCGAGTCAAGGGTCTTGCTTTCTCTGGTTCATGATCATCTTCTTGGTTTCTCACTGGCCGACTGCCGCAGTGAGTCAAGTGTCTTGCTTTCTCTGGTTCATGATCATCTTCTTGGCTTCTCACTGGCCGACTGCCGCGAGTCAAGTGTCTTGCTTTCTCTGGTTCATGATCATCTTCTTGGCTTCTCACTGGCCGACTGCCGTGAGTCAAGGGTCTTGTTTTATCTGGTTCATGATCATCTTCTTGGCTTCTCACTGGCCGACTGCTGCGAGTCAAGGGTCTTGCTTTATCTGGTTCATGATCATCTTCTTGGCTTCTCACTGGCCGACAGCTGCGAGTCAAGGGTCTTGCTTTCTCTGGTTCATGATGATCTTCTTGGCTTCTCACTGGCCGACTGCCGCGAGTCAAGGGTCTTGCTTTATCTGGTTCATGATCATCTTCTTGGCTTCTCACTGGCCGACTGCTGCGAGTCAAGGGTCTTGCTTTATCTGGTTCATGATCATCTTCTTGGCTTCTCACTGGCCGACAGCTGCGAGTCAAGGGTCTTGCTTTCTCTGGTTCATGATCATCTTCTTGGCTTCTCACTGGCCGAGTGCTGCGAGTCAAGGGTCTTGCTTTCTGTGGTTCATGATCATCTTCTTGCCTTATCTCTGGCCGACTGCCGCGAGTCAAGGGTCTTGCTTTCTCTGGTTCACGATCATCTTCTTGCCTTATCTCTGGCCGACTGCCGCGAGTCAAGGGTCTTGCTTTCTCTGGTTCATGATCATCATTGTGGCTTCTCACTGGCCGAGTGCTGTGAGTCAAGTGTCTTGCTTTCTGTGGTTCACGATCATCTTCTTGGCTTCTCACTGGCCGACTGCCGCGAGTCAAGGGTCTTGCTTTCTCTGGTTCATGATCATCTTCTTGGCTTCTCACTGGCCGACTGCCGTGAGTCAAGGGTCTTGTTTTATCTGGTTCATGATGATCTTCTTGGCTTCTCACTGGCCCACTGCAGCGAGTCAAGGGTCTTGCTCCCCCTGGTTCATGATGATCTTCTTGGCTTCTCACTGGCCGACTGCAGCGAGTCAAGGGTCTTGCTCCCCCTGGTTCATGATCATCTTCTTGCCTTATCTCTGGCTGACTGCTGCGAGTCAAGGGTCTTGCTCCCCCTGGTTCCTGATCATCTTCTTGGCTTCTCACTGGCCGGCTGCCGCGAGTCAAGGGTCTTGATTTTTCAGGTTCATGATCATCTTCTTGGCTTCTTACTGGCCGACTGCCGTGAGTCAAGGGTCTTGCTTTCTCTGGTTCATGATCATCTTCTTGGCTTCTCACTGGCTGACTGCCGCACTGAGTCAAGGGTCTTGCTTTCTCTGGTTCATGATCATCTTCTTGCCTTATCTCTGGCTGACTGCTGCGAGTCAAGGGTCTTGCTCCCCCTGGTTCCTGATCATCTTCTTGGCTTCTTACTGGCCGACTGCCGCAGTGAGTCAAGGGTCTTGCTTTCTCTGGTTCATGATCATCTTCTTGGCTTCTCACTGGCTGACTGCCGCAGTGAGTCAAGGGTCTTGCTTTCTCTGGTTCATGATCATCTTCTTGGCTTCTCACTGGCTGACTGCCGCAGTGAGTCAAGGGTCTTGCTTTCTCTGGTTCATGATCATCTTCTTGGCTTCTCAATGGTCGACTGCTGCGAGTCAAGGGTCTTGCTTTCTCTGGTTCATGATCATCTTCTTGGCTTCTCACTGGCCGACTGCCGCAGTGAGTCAAGTGTCTTGCTTTCTCTGGTTCATGATCATCTTCTTGGCTTCTCACTGGCCGACTGCCGTGAGTCAAGGGTCTTGCTTTCTCTGGTTCATGATCATCTTCTTGGCCTCTCACTGGCCGACTGCTGCGAGTCAAGGGTCTTGCTTTCTCTGGTTCATGATCATCTTCTTGGCTTCTCACTGGCCGACTGCCGCAGTGAGTCAAGTGTCTTGCTTTCTCTGGTTCATGATCATCTTCTTGGCTTCTCACTGGCCGACTGCCGTGAGTCAAGGGTCTTGCTTTCTCTGGTTCATGATCATCTTCTTGGCTTCTCACTGGCTGACTGCCGTGAGTCAAGTGTCTTGCTTTCTCTGGTTCATGATCATCTTCTTGGCTTCTCACTGGCCGACTGCCGTGAGTCAAGTGTCTTGCTTTCTCTGGTTCATGATCATCTTCTTGGCTTCTCACTGGCTGACTGCCGCAGTGAGTCAAGTGTCTTGCTTTCTCTGGTTCATGATCATCTTCTTGGCTTCTCACTGGCCGACTGCCGTGAGTCAAGGGTCTTGCTTTCTCTGGTTCATGATCATCTTCTTGGTTTCTCACTGGCCGACTGCCGCAGTGAGTCAAGTGTCTTGCTTTCTCTGGTTCATGATCATCTTCTTGGCTTCTCACTGGCCGACTGCCGCGAGTCAAGTGTCTTGCTTTCTCTGGTTCATGATCATCTTCTTGGCTTCTCACTGGCCGACTGCCGTGAGTCAAGGGTCTTGTTTTATCTGGTTCATGATGATCTTCTTGGCTTCTCACTGGCCCACTGCAGCGAGTCAAGGGTCTTGCTCCCCCTGGTTCATGATGATCTTCTTGGCTTCTCACTGGCCGACTGCAGCGAGTCAAGGGTCTTGCTCCCCCTGGTTCATGATCATCTTCTTGCCTTATCTCTGGCTGACTGCTGCGAGTCAAGGGTCTTGCTCCCCCTGGTTCCTGATCATCTTCTTGGCTTCTCACTGGCCGGCTGCCGCGAGTCAAGGGTCTTGATTTTTCAGGTTCATGATCATCTTCTTGGCTTCTTACTGGCCGACTGCCGTGAGTCAAGGGTCTTGCTTTCTCTGGTTCATGATCATCTTCTTGGCTTCTCACTGGCCGACTGCCGCGAGTCAAGGGTCTTGGTTTCTCTGGTTCATGATCATCTTCTTGGCTTCTCACTGGCTGACTGCCGCAGTGAGTCAAGGGTCTTGCTTTCTCTGGTTCATGATCATCTTCTTGGCTTCTCACTGGCTGACTGCCGCAGTGAGTCAAGGGTCTTGCTTTCTCTGGTTCATGATCATCTTCTTGGCTTCTCACTGGCTGACTGCCGCAGTGAGTCAAGGGTCTTGCTTTCTCTGGTTCATGATCATCTTCTTGGCTTCTCAATGGTCGACTGCTGCGAGTCAAGGGTCTTGCTTTCTCTGGTTCATGATCATCTTCTTGGCTTCTCACTGGCCGACTGCCGCAGTGAGTCAAGTGTCTTGCTTTCTCTGGTTCATGATCATCTTCTTGGCTTCTCACTGGCCGACTGCCGTGAGTCAAGGGTCTTGCTTTCTCTGGTTCATGATCATCTTCTTGGCTTCTCACTGGCTGACTGCCGTGAGTCAAGTGTCTTGCTTTCTCTGGTTCATGATCATCTTCTTGGCTTCTCACTGGCCGACTGCCGTGAGTCAAGTGTCTTGCTTTCTCTGGTTCATGATCATCTTCTTGGCTTCTCACTGGCTGACTGCCGCAGTGAGTCAAGTGTCTTGCTTTCTCTGGTTCATGATCATCTTCTTGGCTTCTCACTGGCCGACTGCCGTGAGTCAAGTGTCTTGCTTTCTCTGGTTCATGATCATCTTCTTGGCTTCTCACTGGCCGACTGCCGCGAGTCAAGGGTCTTGCTTTCTCTGGTTCATGATCATCTTCTTGGTTTCTCACTGGCCGACTGCCGCAGTGAGTCAAGTGTCTTGCTTTCTCTGGTTCATGATCATCTTCTTGGCCTCTCACTGGCCGACTGCCGCGAGTCAAGTGTCTTGCTTTCTCTGGTTCATGATCATCTTCTTGGCTTCTCACTGGCCGACTGCCGTGAGTCAAGGGTCTTGTTTTATCTGGTTCATGATGATCTTCTTGGCTTCTCACTGGCCCACTGCAGCGAGTCAAGGGTCTTGCTCCCCCTGGTTCATGATGATCTTCTTGGCTTCTCACTGGCCGACTGCAGCGAGTCAAGGGTCTTGCTGTCGCTGGTTGATGATGATCTTCTTGTCTTATCTCTGGCTGACTGCTGCGAGTCAAGGGTCTTGCTCCCCTGGTTCCTGATCATCTTCTTGGCTTCTCACTGGCCGGCTGCCGCGAGTCAAGGGTCTTGATTTTTCAGGTTCATGATCATCTTCTTGGCTTGTTACTGGCCGACTGCCGTGAGTCAAGGGTCTTGCTTTCTCTGGTTCATGATCATCTTCTTGGCTTCTCACTGGCTGACTGCCGCAGTGAGTCAAGGGTCTTGCTTTCTCTGGTTCATGATCATCTTCTTGGCTTCTCCATGGTCGACTGCTGCGAGTCAAGGGTCTTGCTTTCTCTGGTTCATGATCATCTTCTTGGCCTCTCACTGGCCGACTGCCGCAGTGAGTCAAGGGTCTTGCTTTCTCTGGTTCATGATCATCTTCTTGGCTTCTCACTGGCCGACTGCCGCAGTGAGTCAAGGGTCTTGGTTTCTCTGGTTCATGATCATCTTCTTGGCTTCTCACTGGCCGACTGCCGCAGTGAGTCAAGGGTCTTGCTTTCTCTGGTTCATGATCATCTTCTTGGCCTCTCACTGGCCGACTGCCGCAGTGAGTCAAGGGTCTTGCTTTCTCTGGTTCATGATCATCATCGTGGCCTCTCACTGGCCGACTGCTGCGAGTCAAGGGTCTTGCTTTCTCTGGTTCATGATCATCTTCTTGGCTTCTCACTGGCCGACTGCCGCAGTGAGTCAAGGGTCTTGCTTTCTCTGGTTCATGATCATCTTCTTGGCTTCTCACTGGCTGACTGCCGCAGTGAGTCAAGGGTCTTGCTTTCTCTGGTTCATGATCATCTTCTTGGCTTCTCACTGGCTGACTGCCGCAGTGAGTCAAGGGTCTTGCTTTCTCTGGTTCATGATCATCTTCTTGGCTTCTCACTGGCTGACTGCCGCAGTGAGTCAAGGGTCTTGCTTTCTCTGGTTCATGATCATCTTCTTGGCTTCTCAATGGTCGACTGCTGCGAGTCAAGGGTCTTGCTTTCTCTGGTTCATGATCATCTTCTTGGCTTCTCACTGGCCGACTGCTGCAGTGAGTCAAGTGTCTTGCTTTCTCTGGTTCATGATCATCTTCTTGGCTTCTCACTGGCCGACTGCCGTGAGTCAAGGGTCTTGCTTTCTCTGGTTCATGATCATCTTCTTGGCCTCTCACTGGCCGACTGCTGCGAGTCAAGGGTCTTGCTTTCTCTGGTTCATGATCATCTTCTTGGCTTCTCACTGGCCGACTGCCGCAGTGAGTCAAGTGTCTTGCTTTCTCTGGTTCATGATCATCTTCTTGGCTTCTCACTGGCTGACTGCCGCAGTGAGTCAAGTGTCTTGCTTTCTCTGGTTCATGATCATCTTCTTGGCTTCTCACTGGCCGACTGCCGTGAGTCAAGTGTCTTGCTTTCTCTGGTTCATGATCATCTTCTTGGCTTCTCACTGGCCGACTGCCGCGAGTCAAGGGTCTTGCTTTCTCTGGTTCATGATCATCTTCTTGGTTTCTCACTGGCCGACTGCCGCAGTGAGTCAAGTGTCTTGCTTTCTCTGGTTCATGATCATCTTCTTGGCTTCTCACTGGCCGACTGCCGCGAGTCAAGTGTCTTGCTTTCTCTGGTTCATGATCATCTTCTTGGCTTCTCACTGGCCGACTGCCGTGAGTCAAGGGTCTTGTTTTATCTGGTTCATGATCATCTTCTTGGCTTCTCACTGGCCGACTGCTGCGAGTCAAGGGTCTTGCTTTATCTGGTTCATGATCATCTTCTTGGCTTCTCACTGGCCGACAGCTGCGAGTCAAGGGTCTTGCTTTCTCTGGTTCATGATGATCTTCTTGGCTTCTCACTGGCCGACTGCCGCGAGTCAAGGGTCTTGCTTTATCTGGTTCATGATCATCTTCTTGGCTTCTCACTGGCCGACTGCTGCGAGTCAAGGGTCTTGCTTTATCTGGTTCATGATCATCTTCTTGGCTTCTCACTGGCCGACAGCTGCGAGTCAAGGGTCTTGCTTTCTCTGGTTCATGATCATCTTCTTGGCTTCTCACTGGCCGAGTGCTGCGAGTCAAGGGTCTTGCTTTCTGTGGTTCATGATCATCTTCTTGCCTTATCTCTGGCCGACTGCCGCGAGTCAAGGGTCTTGCTTTCTCTGGTTCACGATCATCTTCTTGCCTTATCTCTGGCCGACTGCCGCGAGTCAAGGGTCTTGCTTTCTCTGGTTCATGATCATCATTGTGGCTTCTCACTGGCCGAGTGCTGTGAGTCAAGTGTCTTGCTTTCTGTGGTTCACGATCATCTTCTTGGCTTCTCACTGGCCGACTGCCGCGAGTCAAGGGTCTTGCTTTCTCTGGTTCATGATCATCTTCTTGGCTTCTCACTGGCCGACTGCCGTGAGTCAAGGGTCTTGTTTTATCTGGTTCATGATGATCTTCTTGGCTTCTCACTGGCCCACTGCAGCGAGTCAAGGGTCTTGCTTTCTCTGGTTCATGATCATCTTCTTGGCTTCTCACTGGCCGACTGCAGCGAGTCAAGGGTCTTGCTTTCTCTGGTTCATGATCATCTTCTTGCCTTATCTCTGGCTGACTGCTGCGAGTCAAGGGTCTTGCTTTCTCTGGTTCCTGATCATCTTCTTGGCTTCTCACTGGCCGGCTGCCGCGAGTCAAGGGTCTTGATTTTTCAGGTTCATGATCATCTTCTTGGCTTCTTACTGGCCGACTGCCGTGAGTCAAGGGTCTTGCTTTCTCTGGTTCATGATCATCTTCTTGGCTTCTCACTGGCTGACTGCCGCACTGAGTCAAGGGTCTTGCTTTCTCTGGTTCATGATCATCTTCTTGCCTTATCTCTGGCTGACTGCTGCGAGTCAAGGGTCTTGCTCCCTCTGGTTCCTGATCATCTTCTTGGCTTCTTACTGGCCGACTGCCGCAGTGAGTCAAGGGTCTTGCTTTCTCTGGTTCATGATCATCTTCTTGGCTTCTCACTGGCTGACTGCCGCAGTGAGTCAAGGGTCTTGCTTTCTCTGGTTCATGATCATCTTCTTGGCTTCTCACTGGCTGACTGCCGCAGTGAGTCAAGGGTCTTGCTTTCTCTGGTTCATGATCATCTTCTTGGCTTCTCAATGGTCGACTGCTGCGAGTCAAGGGTCTTGCTTTCTCTGGTTCATGATCATCTTCTTGGCTTCTCACTGGCCGACTGCCGCAGTGAGTCAAGTGTCTTGCTTTCTCTGGTTCATGATCATCTTCTTGGCTTCTCACTGGCCGACTGCCGTGAGTCAAGGGTCTTGCTTTCTCTGGTTCATGATCATCTTCTTGGCCTCTCACTGGCCGACTGCTGCGAGTCAAGGGTCTTGCTTTCTCTGGTTCATGATCATCTTCTTGGCTTCTCACTGGCCGACTGCCGCAGTGAGTCAAGTGTCTTGCTTTCTCTGGTTCATGATCATCTTCTTGGCTTCTCACTGGCCGACTGCCGTGAGTCAAGGGTCTTGCTTTCTCTGGTTCATGATCATCTTCTTGGCTTCTCACTGGCTGACTGCCGTGAGTCAAGTGTCTTGCTTTCTCTGGTTCATGATCATCTTCTTGGCTTCTCACTGGCCGACTGCCGTGAGTCAAGTGTCTTGCTTTCTCTGGTTCATGATCATCTTCTTGGCTTCTCACTGGCTGACTGCCGCAGTGAGTCAAGTGTCTTGCTTTCTCTGGTTCATGATCATCTTCTTGGCTTCTCACTGGCCGACTGCCGTGAGTCAAGTGTCTTGCTTTCTCTGGTTCATGATCATCTTCTTGGCTTCTCACTGGCCGACTGCCGCGAGTCAAGGGTCTTGCTTTCTCTGGTTCATGATCATCTTCTTGGTTTCTCACTGGCCGACTGCCGCAGTGAGTCAAGTGTCTTGCTTTCTCTGGTTCATGATCATCTTCTTGGCTTCTCACTGGCCGACTGCCGCGAGTCAAGTGTCTTGCTTTCTCTGGTTCATGATCATCTTCTTGGCTTCTCACTGGCCGACTGCCGTGAGTCAAGGGTCTTGTTTTATCTGGTTCATGATGATCTTCTTGGCTTCTCACTGGCCCACTGCAGCGAGTCAAGGGTCTTGCTCCCCCTGGTTCATGATGATCTTCTTGGCTTCTCACTGGCCGACTGCAGCGAGTCAAGGGTCTTGCTCCCCCTGGTTCATGATCATCTTCTTGCCTTATCTCTGGCTGACTGCTGCGAGTCAAGGGTCTTGGTCCCCTGGTTCCTGATCATCTTCTTGGCTTCTCACTGGCCGGCTGCCGCGAGTCAAGGGTCTTGATTTTTCAGGTTCATGATCATCTTCTTGGCTTCTTACTGGCCGACTGCCGTGAGTCAAGGGTCTTGCTTTCTCTGGTTCATGATCATCTTCTTGGCTTCTCACTGGCCGACTGCCGCGAGTCAAGGGTCTTGGTTTCTCTGGTTCATGATCATCTTCTTGGCTTCTCACTGGCTGACTGCCGCAGTGAGTCAAGGGTCTTGCTTTCTCTGGTTCATGATCATCTTCTTGGCTTCTCACTGGCTGACTGCCGCAGTGAGTCAAGGGTCTTGCTTTCTCTGGTTCATGATCATCTTCTTGGCTTCTCACTGGCTGACTGCCGCAGTGAGTCAAGGGTCTTGCTTTCTCTGGTTCATGATCATCTTCTTGGCTTCTCAATGGTCGACTGCTGCGAGTCAAGGGTCTTGCTTTCTCTGGTTCATGATCATCTTCTTGGCTTCTCACTGGCCAACTGCCGCAGTGAGTCAAGTGTCTTGCTTTCTCTGGTTCATGATCATCTTCTTGGCTTCTCACTGGCCGACTGCCGTGAGTCAAGGGTCTTGCTTTCTCTGGTTCATGATCATCTTCTTGGCTTCTCACTGGCTGACTGCCGTGAGTCAAGTGTCTTGCTTTCTCTGGTTCATGATCATCTTCTTGGCTTCTCACTGGCCGACTGCCGTGAGTCAAGTGTCTTGCTTTCTCTGGTTCATGATCATCTTCTTGGCTTCTCACTGGCTGACTGCCGCAGTGAGTCAAGTGTCTTGCTTTCTCTGGTTCATGATCATCTTCTTGGCTTCTCACTGGCCGACTGCCGTGAGTCAAGTGTCTTGCTTTCTCTGGTTCATGATCATCTTCTTGGCTTCTCACTGGCCGACTGCCGCGAGTCAAGGGTCTTGCTTTCTCTGGTTCATGATCATCTTCTTGGTTTCTCACTGGCCGACTGCCGCAGTGAGTCAAGTGTCTTGCTTTCTCTGGTTCATGATCATCTTCTTGGCCTCTCACTGGCCGACTGCCGCGAGTCAAGTGTCTTGCTTTCTCTGGTTCATGATCATCTTCTTGGCTTCTCACTGGCCGACTGCCGTGAGTCAAGGGTCTTGTTTTATCTGGTTCATGATGATCTTCTTGGCTTCTCACTGGCCCACTGCAGCGAGTCAAGGGTCTTGCTCCCCCTGGTTCATGATGATCTTCTTGGCTTCTCACTGGCCGACTGCAGCGAGTCAAGGGTCTTGCTCCCCCTGGTTCATGATCATCTTCTTGCCTTATCTCTGGCTGACTGCTGCGAGTCAAGGGTCTTGCTCCCCCTGGTTCCTGATCATCTTCTTGGCTTCTCACTGGCCGGCTGCCGCGAGTCAAGGGTCTTGATTTTTCAGGTTCATGATCATCTTCTTGGCTTCTTACTGGCCGACTGCCGTGAGTCAAGGGTCTTGCTTTCTCTGGTTCATGATCATCTTCTTGGCTTCTCACTGGCTGACTGCCGCAGTGAGTCAAGGGTCTTGCTTTCTCTGGTTCATGATCATCTTCTTGGCTTCTCCATGGTCGACTGCTGCGAGTCAAGGGTCTTGCTTTCTCTGGTTCATGATCATCTTCTTGGCCTCTCACTGGCCGACTGCCGCAGTGAGTCAAGGGTCTTGCTTTCTCTGGTTCATGATCATCTTCTTGGCTTCTCACTGGCCGACTGCCGCAGTGAGTCAAGGGTCTTGGTTTCTCTGGTTCATGATCATCTTCTTGGCTTCTCACTGGCCGACTGCCGCAGTGAGTCAAGGGTCTTGCTTTCTCTGGTTCATGATCATCTTCTTGGCCTCTCACTGGCCGACTGCCGCAGTGAGTCAAGGGTCTTGCTTTCTCTGGTTCATGATCATCATCGTGGCCTCTCACTGGCCGACTGCTGCGAGTCAAGGGTCTTGCTTTCTCTGGTTCATGATCATCTTCTTGGCTTCTCACTGGCCGACTGCCGCAGTGAGTCAAGGGTCTTGGTTTCTCTGGTTCATGATCATCTTCTTGGCTTCTCACTGGCTGACTGCCGCAGTGAGTCAAGGGTCTTGCTTTCTCTGGTTCATGATCATCTTCTTGGCTTCTCACTGGCTGACTGCCGCAGTGAGTCAAGGGTCTTGCTTTCTCTGGTTCATGATCATCTTCTTGGCTTCTCACTGGCTGACTGCCGCAGTGAGTCAAGGGTCTTGCTTTCTCTGGTTCATGATCATCTTCTTGGCTTCTCAATGGTCGACTGCTGCGAGTCAAGGGTCTTGCTTTCTCTGGTTCATGATCATCTTCTTGGCTTCTCACTGGCCGACTGCTGCAGTGAGTCAAGTGTCTTGCTTTCTCTGGTTCATGATCATCTTCTTGGCTTCTCACTGGCCGACTGCCGTGAGTCAAGGGTCTTGCTTTCTCTGGTTCATGATCATCTTCTTGGCCTCTCACTGGCCGACTGCTGCGAGTCAAGGGTCTTGCTTTCTCTGGTTCATGATCATCTTCTTGGCTTCTCACTGGCCGACTGCCGCAGTGAGTCAAGTGTCTTGCTTTCTCTGGTTCATGATCATCTTCTTGGCTTCTCACTGGCTGACTGCCGCAGTGAGTCAAGTGTCTTGCTTTCTCTGGTTCATGATCATCTTCTTGGCTTCTCACTGGCCGACTGCCGTGAGTCAAGTGTCTTGCTTTCTCTGGTTCATGATCATCTTCTTGGCTTCTCACTGGCCGACTGCCGCGAGTCAAGGGTCTTGCTTTCTCTGGTTCATGATCATCTTCTTGGTTTCTCACTGGCCGACTGCCGCAGTGAGTCAAGTGTCTTGCTTTCTCTGGTTCATGATCATCTTCTTGGCTTCTCACTGGCCGACTGCCGCGAGTCAAGTGTCTTGCTTTCTCTGGTTCATGATCATCTTCTTGGCTTCTCACTGGCCGACTGCCGTGAGTCAAGGGTCTTGTTTTATCTGGTTCATGATCATCTTCTTGGCTTCTCACTGGCCGACTGCTGCGAGTCAAGGGTCTTGCTTTATCTGGTTCATGATCATCTTCTTGGCTTCTCACTGGCCGACAGCTGCGAGTCAAGGGTCTTGCTTTCTCTGGTTCATGATGATCTTCTTGGCTTCTCACTGGCCGACTGCCGCGAGTCAAGGGTCTTGCTTTATCTGGTTCATGATCATCTTCTTGGCTTCTCACTGGCCGACTGCTGCGAGTCAAGGGTCTTGCTTTATCTGGTTCATGATCATCTTCTTGGCTTCTCACTGGCCGACAGCTGCGAGTCAAGGGTCTTGCTTTCTCTGGTTCATGATCATCTTCTTGGCTTCTCACTGGCCGAGTGCTGCGAGTCAAGGGTCTTGCTTTCTGTGGTTCATGATCATCTTCTTGCCTTATCTCTGGCCGACTGCCGCGAGTCAAGGGTCTTGCTTTCTCTGGTTCATGATCATCTTCTTGCCTTCTCACTGGCCCACTGCCGCGAGTCAAGGGTCTTGCTTTCTCTGGTTCACGATCATCTTCTTGCCTTATCTCTGGCCGACTGCCGCGAGTCAAGGGTCTTGCTTTCTCTGGTTCATGATCATCATTGTGGCTTCTCACTGGCCGAGTGCTGTGAGTCAAGTGTCTTGCTTTCTGTGGTTCACGATCATCTTCTTGGCTTCTCACTGGCCGACTGCCGCGAGTCAAGGGTCTTGCTTTCTCTGGTTCATGATCATCTTCTTGGCTTCTCACTGGCCGACTGCCGTGAGTCAAGGGTCTTGTTTTATCTGGTTCATGATGATCTTCTTGGCTTCTCACTGGCCCACTGCAGCGAGTCAAGGGTCTTGCTCCCCCTGGTTCATGATGATCTTCTTGGCTTCTCACTGGCCGACTGCAGCGAGTCAAGGGTCTTGCTCCCCCTGGTTCATGATCATCTTCTTGCCTTATCTCTGGCTGACTGCTGCTAGTCAAGGGTCTTGCTCCCCCTGGTTCCTGATCATCTTCTTGGCTTCTCACTGGCCGGCTGCCGCGAGTCAAGGGTCTTGATTTTTCAGGTTCATGATCATCTTCTTGGCTTCTTACTGGCCGACTGCCGTGAGTCAAGGGTCTTGCTTTCTCTGGTTCATGATCATCTTCTTGGCTTCTCACTGGCTGACTGCCGCACTGAGTCAAGGGTCTTGCTTTCTCTGGTTCATGATCATCTTCTTGCCTTATCTCTGGCTGACTGCTGCGAGTCAAGGGTCTTGCTCCCCCTGGTTCCTGATCATCTTCTTGGCTTCTTACTGGCCGACTGCCGCAGTGAGTCAAGGGTCTTGCTTTCTCTGGTTCATGATCATCTTCTTGGCCTCTCACTGGCCGACTGCCGCAGTGAGTCAAGGGTCTTGCTTTCTCTGGTTCATGATCATCATCGTGGCCTCTCACTGGCCGACTGCTGCGAGTCAAGGGTCTTGCTTTCTCTGGTTCATGATCATCTTCTTGGCTTCTCACTGGCCGACTGCCGCAGTGAGTCAAGGGTCTTGGTTTCTCTGGTTCATGATCATCTTCTTGGCTTCTCACTGGCTGACTGCCGCAGTGAGTCAAGGGTCTTGCTTTCTCTGGTTCATGATCATCTTCTTGGCTTCTCACTGGCTGACTGCCGCAGTGAGTCAAGGGTCTTGCTTTCTCTGGTTCATGATCATCTTCTTGGCTTCTCACTGGCTGACTGCCGCAGTGAGTCAAGGGTCTTGCTTTCTCTGGTTCATGATCATCTTCTTGGCTTCTCAATGGTCGACTGCTGCGAGTCAAGGGTCTTGCTTTCTCTGGTTCATGATCATCTTCTTGGCTTCTCACTGGCCGACTGCTGCAGTGAGTCAAGTGTCTTGCTTTCTCTGGTTCATGATCATCTTCTTGGCTTCTCACTGGCCGACTGCCGTGAGTCAAGGGTCTTGCTTTCTCTGGTTCATGATCATCTTCTTGGCCTCTCACTGGCCGACTGCTGCGAGTCAAGGGTCTTGCTTTCTCTGGTTCATGATCATCTTCTTGGCTTCTCACTGGCCGACTGCCGCAGTGAGTCAAGTGTCTTGCTTTCTCTGGTTCATGATCATCTTCTTGGCTTCTCACTGGCTGACTGCCGCAGTGAGTCAAGTGTCTTGCTTTCTCTGGTTCATGATCATCTTCTTGGCTTCTCACTGGCCGACTGCCGTGAGTCAAGTGTCTTGCTTTCTCTGGTTCATGATCATCTTCTTGGCTTCTCACTGGCCGACTGCCGCGAGTCAAGGGTCTTGCTTTCTCTGGTTCATGATCATCTTCTTGGTTTCTCACTGGCCGACTGCCGCAGTGAGTCAAGTGTCTTGCTTTCTCTGGTTCATGATCATCTTCTTGGCTTCTCACTGGCCGACTGCCGCGAGTCAAGTGTCTTGCTTTCTCTGGTTCATGATCATCTTCTTGGCTTCTCACTGGCCGACTGCCGTGAGTCAAGGGTCTTGTTTTATCTGGTTCATGATCATCTTCTTGGCTTCTCACTGGCCGACTGCTGCGAGTCAAGGGTCTTGCTTTATCTGGTTCATGATCATCTTCTTGGCTTCTCACTGGCCGACAGCTGCGAGTCAAGGGTCTTGCTTTCTCTGGTTCATGATGATCTTCTTGGCTTCTCACTGGCCGACTGCCGCGAGTCAAGGGTCTTGCTTTATCTGGTTCATGATCATCTTCTTGGCTTCTCACTGGCCGACTGCTGCGAGTCAAGGGTCTTGCTTTATCTGGTTCATGATCATCTTCTTGGCTTCTCACTGGCCGACAGCTGCGAGTCAAGGGTCTTGCTTTCTCTGGTTCATGATCATCTTCTTGGCTTCTCACTGGCCGAGTGCTGCGAGTCAAGGGTCTTGCTTTCTGTGGTTCATGATCATCTTCTTGCCTTATCTCTGGCCGACTGCCGCGAGTCAAGGGTCTTGCTTTCTCTGGTTCATGATCATCTTCTTGCCTTCTCACTGGCCCACTGCCGCGAGTCAAGGGTCTTGCTTTCTCTGGTTCACGATCATCTTCTTGCCTTATCTCTGGCCGACTGCCGCGAGTCAAGGGTCTTGCTTTCTCTGGTTCATGATCATCATTGTGGCTTCTCACTGGCCGAGTGCTGTGAGTCAAGTGTCTTGCTTTCTGTGGTTCACGATCATCTTCTTGGCTTCTCACTGGCCGACTGCCGCGAGTCAAGGGTCTTGCTTTCTCTGGTTCATGATCATCTTCTTGGCTTCTCACTGGCCGACTGCCGTGAGTCAAGGGTCTTGTTTTATCTGGTTCATGATGATCTTCTTGGCTTCTCACTGGCCCACTGCAGCGAGTCAAGGGTCTTGCTCTCCCGGTGTCGTAATGATCTTCTTGGCTTCTCACTGGCCGACTGCAGCGAGTCAAGGGTCTTGCTCCCTGGTTCATGATCATCTTCTTGCCTTATCTCTGGCTGACTGCTGCGAGTCAAGGGTCTTGCTCCCTGGTTCCTGATCATCTTCTTGGCTTCTCACTGGCCGGCTGCCGCGAGTCAAGGGTCTTGATTTTCAGGTTCATGATCATCTTCTTGGCTTCTTACTGGCCGACTGCCGTGAGTCAAGGGTCTTGCTTTCTCTGGTTCATGATCATCTTCTTGGCTTCTCACTGGCTGACTGCCGCACTGAGTCAAGGGTCTTGCTTTCTCTGGTTCATGATCATCTTCTTGCCTTATCTCTGGCTGACTGCCGCGAGTCAAGGGTCTTGCTCCCCTGGTTCCTGATCATCTTCTTGGCTTCTTACTGGCCGACTGCCGCAGTGAGTCAAGGGTCTTGCTTTCTCTGGTTCATGATCATCTTCTTGGCTTCTCACTGGCTGACTGCCGCAGTGAGTCAAGGGTCTTGCTTTCTCTGGTTCATGATCATCTTCTTGGCTTCTCACTGGCTGACTGCCGCAGTGAGTCAAGGGTCTTGCTTTCTCTGGTTCATGATCATCTTCTTGGCTTCTCAATGGTCGACTGCTGCGAGTCAAGGGTCTTGCTTTCTCTGGTTCATGATCATCTTCTTGGCTTCTCACTGGCCGACTGCCGCAGTGAGTCAAGTGTCTTGCTTTCTCTGGTTCATGATCATCTTCTTGGCTTCTCACTGGCCGACTGCCGTGAGTCAAGGGTCTTGCTTTCTCTGGTTCATGATCATCTTCTTGGCTTCTCACTGGCTGACTGCCGTGAGTCAAGTGTCTTGCTTTCTCTGGTTCATGATCATCTTCTTGGCTTCTCACTGGCCGACTGCCGTGAGTCAAGTGTCTTGCTTTCTCTGGTTCATGATCATCTTCTTGGCTTCTCACTGGCTGACTGCCGCAGTGAGTCAAGTGTCTTGCTTTCTCTGGTTCATGATCATCTTCTTGGCTTCTCACTGGCCGACTGCCGTGAGTCAAGTGTCTTGCTTTCTCTGGTTCATGATCATCTTCTTGGCTTCTCACTGGCCGACTGCCGCGAGTCAAGGGTCTTGCTTTCTCTGGTTCATGATCATCTTCTTGGTTTCTCACTGGCCGACTGCCGCAGTGAGTCAAGTGTCTTGCTTTCTCTGGTTCATGATCATCTTCTTGGCTTCTCACTGGCCGACTGCCGCGAGTCAAGTGTCTTGCTTTCTCTGGTTCATGATCATCTTCTTGGCTTCTCACTGGCCGACTGCCGTGAGTCAAGGGTCTTGTTTTATCTGGTTCATGATGATCTTCTTGGCTTCTCACTGGCCCACTGCAGCGAGTCAAGGGTCTTGCTTTCCCTGGGTCATGATGATCTTCTTGGCTTCTCACTGGCCGACTGCGGCGAGTCAAGGGTCTTGCTCTCCCTGGTTCATGATCATCTTCTTGGCTTGTCCCTGGCTGACTGCTGCGAGTCAAGTGTCTTTCTCCTTCTGGTTCATGATCATCTTCTTGGCTTCTCACTGGCCGGCTGCCGCGAGTCAAGGGTCTTGATTTTTCAGGTTCATGATCATCTTCTTGGCTTCTTACTGGCCGACTGCCGTGAGTCAAGGGTCTTGCTTTCTCTGGTTCATGATCATCTTCTTGGCTTCTCACTGGCCGACTGCCGCGAGTCAAGGGTCTTGGTTTCTCTGGTTCATGATCATCTTCTTGGCTTCTCACTGGCTGACTGCCGCAGTGAGTCAAGGGTCTTGCTTTCTCTGGTTCATGATCATCTTCTTGGCTTCTCACTGGCTGACTGCCGCAGTGAGTCAAGGGTCTTGCTTTCTCTGGTTCATGATCATCTTCTTGGCTTCTCACTGGCTGACTGCCGCAGTGAGTCAAGGGTCTTGCTTTCTCTGGTTCATGATCATCTTCTTGGCTTCTCAATGGTCGACTGCTGCGAGTCAAGGGTCTTGCTTTCTCTGGTTCATGATCATCTTCTTGGCTTCTCACTGGCCAACTGCCGCAGTGAGTCAAGTGTCTTGCTTTCTCTGGTTCATGATCATCTTCTTGGCTTCTCACTGGCCGACTGCCGTGAGTCAAGGGTCTTGCTTTCTCTGGTTCATGATCATCTTCTTGGCTTCTCACTGGCTGACTGCCGTGAGTCAAGTGTCTTGCTTTCTCTGGTTCATGATCATCTTCTTGGCTTCTCACTGGCCGACTGCCGTGAGTCAAGTGTCTTGCTTTCTCTGGTTCATGATCATCTTCTTGGCTTCTCACTGGCTGACTGCCGCAGTGAGTCAAGTGTCTTGCTTTCTCTGGTTCATGATCATCTTCTTGGCTTCTCACTGGCCGACTGCCGTGAGTCAAGTGTCTTGCTTTCTCTGGTTCATGATCATCTTCTTGGCTTCTCACTGGCCGACTGCCGCGAGTCAAGTGTCTTGCTTTCTCTGGTTCATGATCATCTTCTTGGCCTCTCACTGGCCGACTGCCGCGAGTCAAGTGTCTTGCTTTCTCTGGTTCATGATCATCTTCTTGGCTTCTCACTGGCCGACTGCCGTGAGTCAAGTGTCTTGCTTTCTCTGGTTCATGATCATCTTCTTGGTTTCTCACTGGCCGACTGCCGCGAGTCAAGTGTCTTGCTTTCTCTGGTTCATGATCATCTTCTTGGCCTCTCACTGGCCGACTGCCGCGAGTCAAGTGTCTTGCTTTCTCTGGTTCATGATCATCTTCTTGGCTTCTCACTGGCCGACTGCCGTGAGTCAAGGGTCTTGTTTTATCTGGTTCATGATGATCTTCTTGGCTTCTCACTGGCCCACTGCAGCGAGTCAAGGGTCTTGCTCCCCCTGGTTCATGATGATCTTCTTGGCTTCTCACTGGCCGACTGCAGCGAGTCAAGGGTCTTGCTCCCCCTGGTTCATGATCATCTTCTTGCCTTATCTCTGGCTGACTGCTGCGAGTCAAGGGTCTTGCTCCCCCTGGTTCCTGATCATCTTCTTGGCTTCTCACTGGCCGGCTGCCGCGAGTCAAGGGTCTTGATTTTTCAGGTTCATGATCATCTTCTTGGCTTCTTACTGGCCGACTGCCGTGAGTCAAGGGTCTTGCTTTCTCTGGTTCATGATCATCTTCTTGGCTTCTCACTGGCTGACTGCCGCAGTGAGTCAAGGGTCTTGCTTTCTCTGGTTCATGATCATCTTCTTGGCTTCTCACTGGCCGACTGCCGCAGTGAGTCAAGGGTCTTGCTTTCTCTGGTTCATGATCATCTTCTTGGCCTCTCACTGGCCGACTGCCGCAGTGAGTCAAGGGTCTTGCTTTCTCTGGTTCATGATCATCATCGTGGCCTCTCACTGGCCGACTGCTGCGAGTCAAGGGTCTTGCTTTCTCTGGTTCATGATCATCTTCTTGGCTTCTCACTGGCCGACTGCCGCAGTGAGTCAAGGGTCTTGGTTTCTCTGGTTCATGATCATCTTCTTGGCTTCTCACTGGCTGACTGCCGCAGTGAGTCAAGGGTCTTGCTTTCTCTGGTTCATGATCATCTTCTTGGCTTCTCACTGGCTGACTGCCGCAGTGAGTCAAGGGTCTTGCTTTCTCTGGTTCATGATCATCTTCTTGGCTTCTCACTGGCTGACTGCCGCAGTGAGTCAAGGGTCTTGCTTTCTCTGGTTCATGATCATCTTCTTGGCTTCTCACTGGCTGACTGCCGCAGTGAGTCAAGGGTCTTGCTTTCTCTGGTTCATGATCATCTTCTTGGCTTCTCAATGGTCGACTGCTGCGAGTCAAGGGTCTTGCTTTCTCTGGTTCATGATCATCTTCTTGGCTTCTCACTGGCCGACTGCTGCAGTGAGTCAAGTGTCTTGCTTTCTCTGGTTCATGATCATCTTCTTGGCTTCTCACTGGCCGACTGCCGTGAGTCAAGGGTCTTGCTTTCTCTGGTTCATGATCATCTTCTTGGCCTCTCACTGGCCGACTGCTGCGAGTCAAGGGTCTTGCTTTCTCTGGTTCATGATCATCTTCTTGGCTTCTCACTGGCCGACTGCCGCAGTGAGTCAAGTGTCTTGCTTTCTCTGGTTCATGATCATCTTCTTGGCTTCTCACTGGCCGACTGCCGTGAGTCAAGGGTCTTGCTTTCTCTGGTTCATGATCATCTTCTTGGCTTCTCACTGGCTGACTGCCGTGAGTCAAGTGTCTTGCTTTCTCTGGTTCATGATCATCTTCTTGGCTTCTCACTGGCCGACTGCCGTGAGTCAAGTGTCTTGCTTTCTCTGGTTCATGATCATCTTCTTGGCTTCTCACTGGCTGACTGCCGCAGTGAGTCAAGTGTCTTGCTTTCTCTGGTTCATGATCATCTTCTTGGCTTCTCACTGGCCGACTGCCGTGAGTCAAGTGTCTTGCTTTCTCTGGTTCATGATCATCTTCTTGGCTTCTCACTGGCCGACTGCCGCGAGTCAAGGGTCTTGCTTTCTCTGGTTCATGATCATCTTCTTGGTTTCTCACTGGCCGACTGCCGCAGTGAGTCAAGTGTCTTGCTTTCTCTGGTTCATGATAATCTTCTTGGCTTCTCACTGGCCGACTGCCGCGAGTCAAGTGTCTTGCTTTCTCTGGTTCATGATCATCTTCTTGGCTTCTCACTGGCCGACTGCCGTGAGTCAAGGGTCTTGTTTTATCTGGTTCATGATCATCTTCTTGGCTTCTCACTGGCCGACTGCTGCGAGTCAAGGGTCTTGCTTTATCTGGTTCATGATCATCTTCTTGGCTTCTCACTGGCCGACAGCTGCGAGTCAAGGGTCTTGCTTTCTCTGGTTCATGATGATCTTCTTGGCTTCTCACTGGCCGACTGCCGCGAGTCAAGGGTCTTGCTTTATCTGGTTCATGATCATCTTCTTGGCTTCTCACTGGCCGACTGCTGCGAGTCAAGGGTCTTGCTTTATCTGGTTCATGATCATCTTCTTGGCTTCTCACTGGCCGACAGCTGCGAGTCAAGGGTCTTGCTTTCTCTGGTTCATGATCATCTTCTTGGCTTCTCACTGGCCGAGTGCTGCGAGTCAAGGGTCTTGCTTTCTGTGGTTCATGATCATCTTCTTGCCTTATC
This sequence comes from Patiria pectinifera, assembly GCA_029964075.1. Taxonomy (NCBI): domain Eukaryota; kingdom Metazoa; phylum Echinodermata; class Asteroidea; order Valvatida; family Asterinidae; genus Patiria; species Patiria pectinifera. The sequence goes on from CM057135.1 coordinate 7,376,695, forward strand.
TCTGGCCGACTGCCGCGAGTCAAGGGTCTTGCTTTCTCTGGTTCATGATCATCTTCTTGCCTTCTCACTGGCCCACTGCCGCGAGTCAAGGGTCTTGCTTTCTCTGGTTCACGATCATCTTCTTGCCTTATCTCTGGCCGACTGCCGCGAGTCAAGGGTCTTGCTTTCTCTGGTTCATGATCATCATTGTGGCTTCTCACTGGCCGAGTGCTGTGAGTCAAGTGTCTTGCTTTCTGTGGTTCACGATCATCTTCTTGGCTTCTCACTGGCCGACTGCCGCGAGTCAAGGGTCTTGCTTTCTCTGGTTCATGATCATCTTCTTGGCTTCTCACTAGCCGACTGCCGCGAGTCAAGGGTCTTGCTTTCTGTGGTTCATGATCATCTTCTTGGCTTCTCAATGGTCGACTGCTGCGAGTCAAGGGTCTTGCTTTCTCTGGTTCATGATCATCTTCTTGGCCTCTCACTGGCCGACTGCCGCAGTGAGTCAAGGGTCTTGCTTTCTCTGGTTCATGATCATCTTCTTGGCTTCTCACTGGCCGACTGCCGCATTGAGTCAAGGGTCTTGCTTTCTCTGGTTCATGATCATCTTCTTGGCTTCTCACTGGCCGACTGCCGCAGTGAGTCAAGGGTCTTGGTTTCTCTGGTTCATGATCATCTTCTTGGCTTCTCACTGGCCGACTGCCGCAGTGAGTCAAGGGTCTTGCTTTCTCTGGTTCATGATCATCTTCTTGGCCTCTCACTGGCCGACTGCCGCAGTGAGTCAAGGGTCTTGCTTTCTCTGGTTCATGATCATCATCGTGGCCTCTCACTGGCCGACTGCTGCGAGTCAAGGGTCTTGCTTTCTCTGGTTCATGATCATCTTCTTGGCTTCTCACTGGCCGACTGCCGCAGTGAGTCAAGGGTCTTGGTTTCTCTGGTTTATGATCATCTTCTTGGCTTCTCACTGGCTGACTGCCGCAGTGAGTCAAGGGTCTTGCTTTCTCTGGTTCATGATCATCTTCTTGGCTTCACACTGGCTGACTGCCGCAGTGAGTCAAGGGTCTTGCTTTCTCTGGTTCATGATCATCTTCTTGGCTTCTCACTGGCTGACTGCCGCAGTGAGTCAAGGGTCTTGCTTTCTCTGGTTCATGATCATCTTCTTGGCTTCTCAATGGTCGACTGCTGCGAGTCAAGGGTCTTGCTTTCTCTGGTTCATGATCATCTTCTTGGCTTCTCACTGGCCGACTGCCGCAGTGAGTCAAGTGTCTTGCTTTCTCTGGTTCATGATCATCTTCTTGGCTTCTCACTGGCCGACTGCCGTGAGTCAAGGGTCTTGCTTTCTCTGGTTCATGATCATCTTCTTGGCCTCTCACTGGCCGACTGCTGCGAGTCAAGGGTCTTGCTTTCTCTGGTTCATGATCATCTTCTTGGCTTCTCACTGGCCGACTGCCGCAGTGAGTCAAGTGTCTTGCTTTCTCTGGTTCATGATCATCTTCTTGGCTTCTCACTGGCCGACTGCCGTGAGTCAAGGGTCTTGCTTTCTCTGGTTCATGATCATCTTCTTGGCTTCTCACTGGCTGACTGCCGTGAGTCAAGTGTCTTGCTTTCTCTGGTTCATGATCATCTTCTTGGCTTCTCACTGGCCGACTGCCGTGAGTCAAGTGTCTTGCTTTCTCTGGTTCATGATCATCTTCTTGGCTTCTCACTGGCCGACTGCCGTGAGTCAAGTGTCTTGCTTTCTCTGGTTCATGATCATCTTCTTGGCTTCTCACTGGCCGACTGCCGCAGTGAGTCAAGTGTCTTGCTTTCTCTGGTTCATGATCATCTTCTTGGCTTCTCACTGGCCGACTGCCGTGAGTCAAGGGTCTTGCTTTCTCTGGTTCATGATCATCTTCTTGGCCTCTCACTGGCCGACTGCTGCGAGTCAAGGGTCTTGCTTTCTCTGGTTCATGATCATCTTCTTGGCTTCTCACTGGCCGACTGCCGCAGTGAGTCAAGTGTCTTGCTTTCTCTGGTTCATGATCATCTTCTTGGCTTCTCACTGGCCGACTGCCGTGAGTCAAGGGTCTTGCTTTCTCTGGTTCATGATCATCTTCTTGGCTTCTCACTGGCCGACTGCCGTGAGTCAAGTGTCTTGCTTTCTCTGGTTCATGATCATCTTCTTGGCTTCTCACTGGCTGACTGCCGCAGTGAGTCAAGTGTCTTGCTTTCTCTGGTTCATGATCATCTTCTTGGCTTCTCACTGGCCGACTGCCGTGAGTCAAGTGTCTTGCTTTCTCTGGTTCATGATCATCTTCTTGGCTTCTCACTGGCCGACTGCCGCGAGTCAAGGGTCTTGCTTTCTCTGGTTCATGATCATCTTCTTGGTTTCTCACTGGCCGACTGCCGTGAGTCAAGTGTCTTGCTTTCTCTGGTTCATGATCATCTTCTTGGCCTCTCACTGGCCGACTGCCGCGAGTCAAGTGTCTTGCTTTCTCTGGTTCATGATCATCTTCTTGGCTTCTCACTGGCCGACTGCCGTGAGTCAAGGGTCTTGTTTTATCTGGTTCATGATGATCTTCTTGGCTTCTCACTGGCCCACTGCAGCGAGTCAAGGGTCTTGCTTCCTCTGGTTCATGATGATCTTCTTGGCTTCTCACTGGCCGACTGCAGCGAGTCAAGGGTCTTGCTCCCCCTGGTTCATGATCATCTTCTTGCCTTATCTCTGGCGGACTGCTGCGAGTCAAGGGTCTTGCCGTCCCTGGTTCATGATCATCTTCTTGGCTTCTCACTGGCCGGCTGCCGCGAGTCAAGGGTCTTGATTTTTCAGGTTCATGATCATCTTCTTGGCTTCTTACTGGCCGACTGCCGTGAGTCAAGGGTCTTGCTTTCTCTGGTTCATGATCATCTTCTTGGCTTCTCACTGGCTGACTGCCGCAGTGAGTCAAGGGTCTTGCTTTCTCTGGTTCATGATCATCTTCTTGGCTTCTCCATGGTCGACTGCTGCGAGTCAAGGGTCTTGCTTTCTCTGGTTCATGATCATCTTCTTGGCCTCTCACTGGCCGACTGCCGCAGTGAGTCAAGGGTCTTGCTTTCTCTGGTTCATGATCATCTTCTTGGCTTCTCACTGGCCGACTGCCGCAGTGAGTCAAGGGTCTTGGTTTCTCTGGTTCATGATCATCTTCTTGGCTTCTCACTGGCCGACTGCCGCAGTGAGTCAAGGGTCTTGCTTTCTCTGGTTCATGATCATCTTCTTGGCCTCTCACTGGCCGACTGCCGCAGTGAGTCAAGGGTCTTGCTTTCTCTGGTTCATGATCACCATCGTGGCCTCTCACTGGCCGACTGCTGCGAGTCAAGGGTCTTGCTTTCTCTGGTTCATGATCATCTTCTTGGCTTCTCACTGGCCGACTGCCGCAGTGAGTCAAGGGTCTTGGTTTCTCTGGTTCATGATCATCTTCTTGGCTTCTCACTGGCTGACTGCCGCAGTGAGTCAAGGGTCTTGCTTTCTCTGGTTCATGATCATCTTCTTGGCTTCTCACTGGCTGACTGCCGCAGTGAGTCAAGGGTCTTGCTTTCTCTGGTTCATGATCATCTTCTTGGCTTCTCACTGGCTGACTGCCGCAGTGAGTCAAGGGTCTTGCTTTCTCTGGTTCATGATCATCTTCTTGGCTTCTCACTGGCTGACTGCCGCAGTGAGTCAAGGGTCTTGCTTTCTCTGGTTCATGATCATCTTCTTGGTTTCTCAATGGTCGACTGCTGCGAGTCAAGGGTCTTGCTTTCTCTGGTTCATGATCATCTTCTTGGCTTCTCACTGGCCGACTGCTGCAGTGAGTCAAGTGTCTTGCTTTCTCTGGTTCATGATCATCTTCTTGGCTTCTCACTGGCCGACTGCCGTGAGTCAAGGGTCTTGCTTTCTCTGGTTCATGATCATCTTCTTGGCCTCTCACTGGCCGACTGCTGCGAGTCAAGGGTCTTGCTTTCTCTGGTTCATGATCATCTTCTTGGCTTCTCACTGGCCGACTGCCGCAGTGAGTCAAGTGTCTTGCTTTCTCTGGTTCATGATCATCTTCTTGGCTTCTCACTGGCCGACTGCCGTGAGTCAAGGGTCTTGCTTTCTCTGGTTCATGATCATCTTCTTGGCTTCTCACTGGCTGACTGCCGTGAGTCAAGTGTCTTGCTTTCTCTGGTTCATGATCATCTTCTTGGCTTCTCACTGGCCGACTGCCGTGAGTCAAGTGTCTTGCTTTCTCTGGTTCATGATCATCTTCTTGGCTTCTCACTGGCTGACTGCCGCAGTGAGTCAAGTGTCTTGCTTTCTCTGGTTCATGATCATCTTCTTGGCTTCTCACTGGCCGACTGCCGTGAGTCAAGTGTCTTGCTTTCTCTGGTTCATGATCATCTTCTTGGCTTCTCACTGGCCGACTGCCGCGAGTCAAGGGTCTTGCTTTCTCTGGTTCATGATCATCTTCTTGGTTTCTCACTGGCCGACTGCCGCAGTGAGTCAAGTGTCTTGCTTTCTCTGGTTCATGATAATCTTCTTGGCTTCTCACTGGCCGACTGCCGCGAGTCAAGTGTCTTGCTTTCTCTGGTTCATGATCATCTTCTTGGCTTCTCACTGGCCGACTGCCGTGAGTCAAGGGTCTTGTTTTATCTGGTTCATGATCATCTTCTTGGCTTCTCACTGGCCGACTGCTGCGAGTCAAGGGTCTTGCTTTATCTGGTTCATGATCATCTTCTTGGCTTCTCACTGGCCGACAGCTGCGAGTCAAGGGTCTTGCTTTCTCTGGTTCATGATGATCTTCTTGGCTTCTCACTGGCCGACTGCCGCGAGTCAAGGGTCTTGCTTTATCTGGTTCATGATCATCTTCTTGGCTTCTCACTGGCCGACTGCTGCGAGTCAAGGGTCTTGCTTTATCTGGTTCATGATCATCTTCTTGGCTTCTCACTGGCCGACAGCTGCGAGTCAAGGGTCTTGCTTTCTCTGGTTCATGATCATCTTCTTGGCTTCTCACTGGCCGAGTGCTGCGAGTCAAGGGTCTTGCTTTCTGTGGTTCATGATCATCTTCTTGCCTTATCTCTGGCCGACTGCCGCGAGTCAAGGGTCTTGCTTTCTCTGGTTCATGATCATCTTCTTGCCTTCTCACTGGCCCACTGCCGCGAGTCAAGGGTCTTGCTTTCTCTGGTTCACGATCATCTTCTTGCCTTATCTCTGGCCGACTGCCGCGAGTCAAGGGTCTTGCTTTCTCTGGTTCATGATCATCATTGTGGCTTCTCACTGGCCGAGTGCTGTGAGTCAAGTGTCTTGCTTTCTGTGGTTCACGATCATCTTCTTGGCTTCTCACTGGCCGACTGCCGCGAGTCAAGGGTCTTGCTTTCTCTGGTTCATGATCATCTTCTTGGCTTCTCACTAGCCGACTGCCGCGAGTCAAGGGTCTTGCTTTCTGTGGTTCATGATCATCTTCTTGGCTTCTCAATGGTCGACTGCTGCGAGTCAAGGGTCTTGCTTTCTCTGGTTCATGATCATCTTCTTGGCCTCTCACTGGCCGACTGCCGCAGTGAGTCAAGGGTCTTGCTTTCTCTGGTTCATGATCATCTTCTTGGCTTCTCACTGGCCGACTGCCGCATTGAGTCAAGGGTCTTGCTTTCTCTGGTTCATGATCATCTTCTTGGCTTCTCACTGGCCGACTGCCGCAGTGAGTCAAGGGTCTTGGTTTCTCTGGTTCATGATCATCTTCTTGGCTTCTCACTGGCCGACTGCCGCAGTGAGTCAAGGGTCTTGCTTTCTCTGGTTCATGATCATCTTCTTGGCCTCTCACTGGCCGACTGCCGCAGTGAGTCAAGGGTCTTGCTTTCTCTGGTTCATGATCATCATCGTGGCCTCTCACTGGCCGACTGCTGCGAGTCAAGGGTCTTGCTTTCTCTGGTTCATGATCATCTTCTTGGCTTCTCACTGGCCGACTGCCGCAGTGAGTCAAGGGTCTTGGTTTCTCTGGTTTATGATCATCTTCTTGGCTTCTCACTGGCTGACTGCCGCAGTGAGTCAAGGGTCTTGCTTTCTCTGGTTCATGATCATCTTCTTGGCTTCACACTGGCTGACTGCCGCAGTGAGTCAAGGGTCTTGCTTTCTCTGGTTCATGATCATCTTCTTGGCTTCTCACTGGCTGACTGCCGCAGTGAGTCAAGGGTCTTGCTTTCTCTGGTTCATGATCATCTTCTTGGCTTCTCAATGGTCGACTGCTGCGAGTCAAGGGTCTTGCTTTCTCTGGTTCATGATCATCTTCTTGGCTTCTCACTGGCCGACTGCCGCAGTGAGTCAAGTGTCTTGCTTTCTCTGGTTCATGATCATCTTCTTGGCTTCTCACTGGCCGACTGCCGTGAGTCAAGGGTCTTGCTTTCTCTGGTTCATGATCATCTTCTTGGCCTCTCACTGGCCGACTGCTGCGAGTCAAGGGTCTTGCTTTCTCTGGTTCATGATCATCTTCTTGGCTTCTCACTGGCCGACTGCCGCAGTGAGTCAAGTGTCTTGCTTTCTCTGGTTCATGATCATCTTCTTGGCTTCTCACTGGCCGACTGCCGTGAGTCAAGGGTCTTGCTTTCTCTGGTTCATGATCATCTTCTTGGCTTCTCACTGGCTGACTGCCGTGAGTCAAGTGTCTTGCTTTCTCTGGTTCATGATCATCTTCTTGGCTTCTCACTGGCCGACTGCCGTGAGTCAAGTGTCTTGCTTTCTCTGGTTCATGATCATCTTCTTGGCTTCTCACTGGCCGACTGCCGTGAGTCAAGTGTCTTGCTTTCTCTGGTTCATGATCATCTTCTTGGCTTCTCACTGGCCGACTGCCGCAGTGAGTCAAGTGTCTTGCTTTCTCTGGTTCATGATCATCTTCTTGGCTTCTCACTGGCCGACTGCCGTGAGTCAAGTGTCTTGCTTTCTCTGGTTCATGATCATCTTCTTGGCTTCTCACTGGCCGACTGCCGCGAGTCAAGGGTCTTGCTTTCTCTGGTTCATGATCATCTTCTTGGTTTCTCACTGGCCGACTGCCGCAGTGAGTCAAGTGTCTTGCTTTCTCTGGTTCATGATCATCTTCTTGGCTTCTCACTGGCCGACTGCCGCGAGTCAAGTGTCTTGCTTTCTCTGGTTCATGATCATCTTCTTGGCTTCTCACTGGCCGACTGCCGTGAGTCAAGGGTCTTGTTTTATCTGGTTCATGATCATCTTCTTGGCTTCTCACTGGCCCACTGCCGTGAGTCAAGTGTCTTGCTCCCCCTGGTTCATGATGATCTTCTTGGCTTCTCACTGGCCCACTGCAGCGAGTCAAGGGTCTTGCTCCCCCTGGTTCATGATGATCTTCTTGGCTTCTCACTGGCCGACTGCAGCGAGTCAAGGGTCTTGCTCCCCCTGGTTCATGATGATCTTCTTGGCTTCTCACTGGCCGACTGCAGCGAGTCAAGGGTCTTGCTCCCCCTGGTTCATGATCATCTTCTTGCCTTATCTCTGGCTGACTGCTGCGAGTCAAGGGTCTTGCTCCCCCTGGTTCCTGATCATCTTCTTGGCTTCTCACTGGCCGGCTGCCGCGAGTCAAGGGTCTTGATTTTTCAGGTTCATGATCATCTTCTTGGCTTCTTAATGGCCGACTGCCGTGAGTCAAGGGTCTTGCTTTCTCTGGTTCATGATCATCTTCTTGGCTTCTCACTGGCCGACTGCCGCGAGTCAAGGGTCTTGCTTTCTCTGGTTCATGATCATCTTCTTGGCTTCTCACTGGCCGACTGCTGCGAGTCAAGGGTCTTGCTTTATCTGGTTCATGATCATCTTCTTGGCTTCTCACTGGCCGACAGCTGCGAGTCAAGGGTCTTGCTTTCTCTGGTTCATGATGATCTTCTTGGCTTCTCACTGGCCGACTGCCGCGAGTCAAGGGTCTTGCTTTATCTGGTTCATGATCATCTTCTTGGCTTCTCACTGGCCGACTGCTGCGAGTCAAGGGTCTTGCTTTATCTGGTTCATGATCATCTTCTTGGCTTCTCACTGGCCGACAGCTGCGAGTCAAGGGTCTTGCTTTCTCTGGTTCATGATCATCTTCTTGGCTTCTCACTGGCCGAGTGCTGCGAGTCAAGGGTCTTGCTTTCTGTGGTTCATGATCATCTTCTTGCCTTATCTCTGGCCGACTGCCGCGAGTCAAGGGTCTTGCTTTCTCTGGTTCATGATCATCTTCTTGCCTTCTCACTGGCCCACTGCCGCGAGTCAAGGGTCTTGCTTTCTCTGGTTCACGATCATCTTCTTGCCTTATCTCTGGCCGACTGCCGCGAGTCAAGGGTCTTGCTTTCTCTGGTTCATGATCATCATTGTGGCTTCTCACTGGCCGAGTGCTGTGAGTCAAGTGTCTTGCTTTCTGTGGTTCACGATCATCTTCTTGGCTTCTCACTGGCCGACTGCCGCGAGTCAAGGGTCTTGCTTTCTCTGGTTCATGATCATCTTCTTGGCTTCTCACTAGCCGACTGCCGCGAGTCAAGGGTCTTGCTTTCTGTGGTTCATGATCATCTTCTTGGCTTCTCACTGGCCGACTGCCGCGAGTCAAGGGTCTTGCTTTCTCTGGTTCATGATCATCTTCTTGCCTTCTCGCTGGCCGACTGCCGCGAGTCAAGGGTCTTGCTTTCTCGGGTTCATGATCATCTTCTTGGCTTCTCACTGGCCGACTGCCGCAGTGAGTCAAGGGTCTTGCTTTCTCTGGTTCATTATCATCTTCTTGGCTTCTCACTGGCCGACTGCTGCGAGTCAAGGGTCTTGCTTTCTCTGGTTCATGATCATCTTCTTGGCTTCTCAGAGAAGACCTTCCTTCTCTAAAGCTTGTTGATGCTTTCTCCACATCTCTAAGGAATTTTTCAACGAGGTCAGGTTGATGCTTTTTCAGTGTCTCTGGGGAAATTGAAATCAGAAGATAGATTGGGTGATTCAGAGGAGTGCAGTGAAAGGAATTTGAAAGGAAATGGATATTGAAAAGCAGCAGGATACAGATCCCCCAACTGGTGGATCAGATCCGGCAATTGGTGGATCACGATAAATGGGAACACAAAAGGTGGATCTGATCCGGCAAATTTGACCTGTCATCATCCGGCTGGTCTGCGAGTGGCGCGAACACGTAGGTGTAAACAATAAACAATCGATCGAGACGGTTACAAGAGCGCGCACTTTGGTGACCATCTGGACTTGACACTTCCGTTGAAAAAGGTGGATCAAGCTCAAGTGCGAATGCGACTTGCAGTTTCGTTGCAGTTTCATTGTGGTTAGATAAAAATGCCTGATCTTGATCCACCTTTTCCCAAAACAGATGGGAACGCGGTCTCGGTGCAACTTTTTTTTTAAACAAAAGACAGATATAGTTTGGAGGGGAAAAAATGACATTTTTGATGGTGATATTAGTGGCGAAAGCAACGCATAAATTTCTTCAGAGCCATTTTTCTCCAAATACGTTCTCTGCTAAGTAGCTATGTAGTGCAATTTCTTTCATAGAACAAGGTACCTGATGAAAATATTGTTGGCAGCATTTGACAGACCGACATTAATTTTCTCTTTTATCTGAAATTATCTCAAAAGGACAACACTGTTTGCTTCAAACAACATTTTTGAAAAGAGAAATACTGTCGGAAAGATACTTATTAACAGCAAGGAAAGATTAACAGCTGTATTTCATTTAACTTTTACCCTTTATACTCTGAACTGCAAATTTGAAATATCTGTGTAAATAGCTCATGATTATGTGGCACATACATGAACATGTAATTGCAAAATGAATCCTTCTTATCAACTTTTATATGAACACTTTGAAGCAAAGTTTATGTTTTGCAAAACTGTGTGCATTGAACAATGCACACAGTTTTGCAAAACATAAACTTTGCTTCAAAGTGTTCATATAAAAGTTGATAAGAAGGATTCATTCGAATGAAAGAATGGGTTCGAATCCCAAATGAGCAAGCATGTGTTTTTTTCACATGCCTTCAGAGAGCACTTAGTAAAGTGTTCATTTCCGTCGGGTGTAGGGTAATAAATAATTTGCATAATTATATCTCCCTGGCAAATAATTAATTAATTATTACTAATTCATTATAACTTTGAATAAGAATGATTCACATGCAAACAACCTAAAACACAACATATTTTGATATGAAGAAAGCCTGCAATAAAACAGTGTTAGTGTTCAGAAATGGCTTTGAAAGGCATGTATGTTAGTATATAACGTGCACAAAGACAACTGTATATTTATGAAGCAATTTGGAAATGATGAAATCTATTTAACAGCTCAAAAATGTAGTGAACGATTATAGGGACGGCGTCCACTGCTGGCCGGTATGTCTCCCGGCCAGCTAGGCCTGGCTGGTAGCTGGCCTGTTTGATCCTTGGCCGGTATGACTTCCTCTGTCGGCCGGTACACGGCCTGTCTGGCTCTAATCCCTGTTGGCGTTTCAAAGTCACTGATGCGCGGCTTATCTCTACCATGCCCCCACGAATGAATAGGTGTTCTTAGCGGATTAGTGTCAATCAACCATGTAAACAAACATCCGCCATAGACCACAAGGACAGAGGGGAAAGCACACAGTGCATGTACATGTATTGACAATGAAAGGCCTAACTTTACCTCATATCCATGGCCAACCTGGATAAGATCCATTCAATAGATACAAACATGCACCAGCGAAGTTAAGTGTCAATAATCACGCGTTTAGAAGACCTTCCGCCCAAAAATACATACATGTACTGTATTGTGTAAAATAAAAATATACACACACAGTGTCATGTACATGTACATGTACAGCACATAATGCCCACGTATTGATCTTTGTTTGAGCATTTATTTTGCAACTGTTACCTACGCATCCAGGTTTTGTCCGTACTTCCAGGCCGAGATTGGGGATTAAGCCGATTAACTAAACCCCATTGTGTGGCCCCACAGCTACTGGCAAGCAATAAGAAAAGGATTCCCGTAATAAAGCAGGCCCGTTTAATCCACCTCGGCCGGTCTGGGCCGGTGGGGCGGCCGGTAGAGAGGGGATTAAAAGCTACCGGCCGCAAACAGGCTGGCCGGTAGACATACCGGCCAGCAGTGGACGCCGTTCCTAAAAACAACACAAACTGCCAGATGAATGATATGCATGCAAAGAAGTTTGAAAAATTAATCTTCCAAAACTCTGATAAGTATCCAAGGTTGTAAATTTTGTTAATTGTTTTACGTCTTTCTTTAGTGTGGTTTTGTTTTCTTCCTGCCTTTATTCTTTTTGCTAATACATGTATTGACTTTGGATCACAACACAGGATACTTAAGCATGGTTGCAACTTTGCATACCTTGACCCTTTCTAATCAAATCATTTTCATCAAATTTCTGGATACCTGCTCTTGATGCATAGAACCTGTGGGAAAAATTATCCACATGATGACACGCAGTCCAATGACATGCTAGACTTGTGGAAAAGTCATTAGTCGTCACGGTTATCGTCTCTGCTTTCTCGCGGTCTCTACCCTCCGGCGTGGTTTCGTCTCTCGAGACCAGTGCAGACTAACGACTTGTACAACCTGAATTGGGTTTGTACACGACCTATGGGCGCTTCAGCCGAATTTGTAAGGACGCTGATTGGCCCATTTCCCTAACACTCCTGCATCCTTCTAAATTAATATGATTTTGTACACTCCCTAGGGGGTTAGGGTTATTTGAATATTAACGATACAACCTGTACGTATGGATGGCTTTACGTTAATTACTGGACAACCACAGACTTAAAATTTCACTGTGTCATGAACTGATATTAATATACCCCCCAGTACGTATTTTTCGTGTTTATTTAAGCTTCTTCGTGCATCGTATTGAAATTATGGGGAACAAAAGGAATAAGTCTGTCTTGCTAGTTGTAGAGCCCTACAATTATGGCCATGGGTGACGTTAATCTAGAGTCGGAATAAGTTCTAGAAGCGGCTGCAAACCATGCCAAAAGAACTTAAGCTATCTTCCACGTGTTGACTGTCGAGCAATCCGAAGCTATTTATTTACAGCGTGATTTAGGCCTATAAAATAAAGCTCTCACAAAATCGACATGTAAGTACTGTTGCGTTATATTTGAAATTATCACACCCTCAGCTAAAATGGACGCGTCTCAACGGCCGTCTCCACGGCAACCGGTATGCAAAGCGCGCTCAAGCGTGAATCTGTGTCTGATTCAGGTTATACAAGTCGTTAGTACGAGTACTGGCTGGGGGAAGCCAGGGTCTCCCGTGAGACTCGCATGAAAGCAGAGACGATCACCACAACGACTATTGACTTGTCTACAAGCCTAATGACATACTCACAGTCTGGACACCATTTCAGTCAGCGAGCCAAGCAACCATTTTTTGCATGGCAAATTTTGAAAAATCACAACTGTTTTTCAAAGCATGGCTTTGTACAAAGCCTTGCTAAATTAACATCATTTGTGAATGGTCGGAAGTTGCATACATGGGGCCCTGTATTCCATTTGAGAAAAAAACTTCTAACTTGAATTTTCCTTCATCTCTCTACTGAGCATTTTAGCACTTGCTGTTCCAATTCTGTCTTTTGCACTATCTTTGTTTTGGCTGTGGTGCACAAGTGTTAGTCTGTTGGAAGGTTTGGACTACGGTATTACATGTATATTCTCAAGGTGCACAACATCATAGGCTGGAACAGTCCCTCTTTGATCATAAACTTTTGCAAATCTCATTGGATTGTGATTGGTAGTAGAAACATGTCGGAAAAGGGGCCAAATTACTGGACACCACAAAGGAAGGACCAAGATTATGTTCCTGTGGAATGATAAAGTAAAGTGGGACTACCATGACACATTTGTCTTTTTGGTTTTGTCCACGTTTTTATACCAGTGACTAGGTACGTGTAAGGTTAAAGTACAGTGCATTCCGCCTTCATTGTGCGACAGTGTTGTACGACTTGTGACTTGCACTCGAGTGTGACTCCAGTCACATTTTTAGTGACTCTCACTTGGACTCGACCTACATGACTCGCGGCTCAACCAAATTTTATACAAACAGTTAATTTACGATGATTAAATTCTACATCAGGGCAGTTCCACAGAAACATCAACCTCTAGGCCAAAATTTCAAACTGGACCAAATGTGACAAATTATACCTCATTCTGAAGCTTATGGTGTACACTTTCATGAAATATACTTCATTTTTAAAAACATTCAAGAATTTAACTTTCATAATATACTGAAAAATTGGTTTTAAATACAGAGAAATTGACAAAAATATTTCCCCTTTGAAAGATTTTCTATTTTTTAGCCTGATAATAATTTTTTCTTTATGTTTTGTTACAGTTTGAAGAGTATACCCATACATGCCATAAGTAAAAAATGACAGAAATGAATTTTCATTTTCCTTTTGAAATTCTATGTTATGTCATATTTGATAACACTTACATCCGACACTAAAATGATTAGGAAAAGACCACCAAATTTACAATACAAAGCACAATGAGTCTCTTCTTTCCAGACATCAGCTTAACTCCCTAAATTATTTTTCAAATTCTCAAAAAATTTGGAATCAGATGTGTACCTCCGACACCATGTGTACATCCGACACTGCCAAAAGCATGCATTCCTTGCAATGCAATGCTTTTACAGTGTACAGAAACCACTACCACCTCATTTGCAAACATGAAAATGAGTTCCCACCCTTTTTAAAAGTACTCAATAGGCTTCACTATTGTTTTACTGATTTGCATAAATTTGTCTTTGAATTTGGTTATACACATCATAATAAGGTTATAATTAGGGGTCAATGCACGGAAAGGGTGTCCATTGTCAGAATGACAGAAATCCAAATTTACATGTATTCATTTCATACCTAAAAACAAAACAACTCTCCACTCAAACTGGGACAAAACTGTTGCCCAGTACCTAAAACTCACAAACTACACAGTGTGAAACCTAAAGGAAAACACTTTCTGTTAGTAGCAGATAGTATTCTCAACACAATATTTAGAGGTCAGAATCATGCAGGAGGACAGCATCACTGATTTTGACTCTGTCAACAGTCAGACTGAACTTCTTCCAGAATCTTTAGGGACTGAAATGGATTTGCATACTGGTGACTGGGTTGCAGTCACATACATGTATAAAGGAGATGTGTTTCCAGGGGAAATTACAGATTTTGGTAACAAAATGCTTGTGCTGATATGAAAATAAACCTTTTGGAAAGCATTGGAAATAGCTACAGCCTGAAGATTACAAATTCTATCCAAGAAATAATTTTTTAAGAAGACTGACCCACCTAGTGTTGCAGTAGATAATTGCCAATTCACATTTAGCTTAATATTATATGAGACTATTACAATTAATGATTACTTTTTACTAAGTTGAACCAAAATATCTAAAGGATTGTCAAGTGTAGAAAAATGATTTTTATTCTTTGTTTGAATGTTTGACAGTACATGACTTGTAGAAATGAGCAAAATTTGCATCATTATTTCTAGATAATATTTTCCTTCACACAGTCATACTGTTTCATTGCATGATTTATTTTCAACAAAATAGTGGCTTGTTATGATTTAGAAACACCTTATTTCCCATTCATAGTATTTTAAGTGACTTGTTACTCTAACTCGGACTTGATCTTTGTGACTTGCGACTTGGACTCGGACTCAACCTACATGACTCAGGACAAAAGGCAAAAGGGACTCGGACTCTATCTTTGGTGGATCAAACAAAACTGTTGTGCGAGCTATATAGCCTCGCATTGACCTGAACACGAGAACAGCAAAATGACAGTAATTTTGCTTCAAACGGCTTTGAGAAACTTCCCTTATTCATCACTTATTCAACTACTGATCGAAAAAAAGTGATGAGCAGTTCATTTAGATACGTTGAAAATCGTGACTTCTTTCACATGCACAGTATGAAGACACACACATGCACATGTACAGACTGTATGGATAACGTGACATCATCGTATCGCATTCACATTCATCCTTTTACAGGTATCATCAACAGGCACACTTTCTACAAATGTTTTACTACTTACACTGTGTCTTCATCATAAAATCCGCACTGGATTCGTGTAGGTGTAGTTGCCTCAACAAATGATGGCCACCAAACATTCTGGACCCTCACCCACACAATATCTCCAACTGTTGGCAAATGATCAAGAGCATATGATTTATTTACAGTATTTATTCTGATATATCTTTAATTTTCTGATTGTATAGCCAGCTTGCTGTGTCACAATCTTCAAGTTTGAGGTTTCAAATTTAAAAACTGTTCTCAGTGGTGTTGCCATGGGTTTGCAATCGAGAATCGACATAGTGTTGAATACCGAAACTTGGAAACTAACTCATTTGGATAAATGATATATATATAATATCTTTTTGGAGGAATGTGTAAATTCTTGTTTTGGAAATTTGTTTAACTGGTTGTATTTTCCATTTTGATACATTTAAATTAGTATGAATGCACCAAGAACACACACTATTTCTTTTTGAGAAAATGCAAATATACATTACATTAAGCTTACACTAAGCTTTGACACAACGATCGTTTTTACCATGGTTTACACACGTACATCGATCTCGCATGTAATCCCTGTACACTGTACATATGTACACCCATTCATCGTGCACATTATCGGTTCATGCGCGCTACCATTGAGGCTTTGAAAAACCGGCGACCGGAGACCCTGTTTTATTTTCAAACCGGTGACCGGTTTTCAAAACCTTCAGTTTCTCCCAGCACTAGAGTTGAGATTGTTTCAGGAATGTAAAAATAGGCCAATGACCAGGGATAATAATAATGAATTGTAATGCGCAGTAGAGTATGTTCATATAGATTCTGTCCCATATTATGGTTGATTTTCATGCATGCTCATGACAGGAACCAACCAAGCAAAAATATAATGAAAAAACATAAAACTTGAACAGGCAAATTTGACCCTAAGAAATGGTTAGGGAACAAAAAATCCACCACTGATTGAGTGAAAGGAACATATTCAGAACAGAAAACCCATTGAGGAGGATAATCTGTCAGAAAACATAAAAACCACCCCAATTTTTGTGCACACAACAATTGGGACATTGCTCTCAGTTCCCCTGATGACATCACATTTTTGCTCATGAATATGAAAATTTTAATTAGCATACAAACCAAAAACTTGCTGTAAACCCTGAAACAGTGGGTGGAAGTGGGTATAATCAAAGTCCTTATTAAACAGAGCTTTTCTGCACACTTTCATGCCAAAATATTCCTATTTCACATGACCTTTAATGCCATATCAATGTACATGCATACCTAACTAATGCTGGGACTCAAACCCATGTCCGGCATGCCTGATTTTAATGTTGGCAACCGGTTGTAAATTTTCAAAACCTGTTGCCGAAACCAACACTAAAAAATCTAGATTGACATTTGGCTGATGCAAGTCAAAAATAAAAACAAATGTAGAATGTAAAATGCATACATGTAATTTGGAAAGTTATTTTGTCCATTTCGACATGTAGCAACTGGAAAAAATATAGTTAAAAGCCTCCCAAAAGCACTGATTGCAATGGAAGAGACATATGATAAAATCGCGCACGGCGCATGCACATCGCAGTGCAGGAAGGACAAGCATTGAAAATGTTCCAGCTGGTACTCCACATGCGTGAATTCAATGCATGCTGCAAAATGCGCACCAGTGAAAAGGCAGAAAGCTCACATGTACATGTTAACACCCGACACCGCGCATACAACACGTGAATGTGGTTCAGTCATTCGCCATGTTCGCACTCGGTAGCGGTGGCTCACTGCCGGGCCTTGGTACAGATTTTGCACTTCACTATAAGAAAGTGCTTACTGATATAACATGGCAAAAAGTTTGTCATGCTAAGCAAGTCTGCTTGTGAGCGAAACGTGACCAACATTTTGTAAGGTTGCAATTCGACCAGCATCAATTTGGCAAGTCAAACCCGAATCATCACACACATAATGCACTTGCTTGAGCACGTACATGTGCACGTACGTTGTGTGCACATGTACATGTACAACCAGTGCATTATAAAAGAAAACTTTCGAAATATTCCCAAACATTTGAGTAGATCAAGACCAAAAATTCATGCACTACATGTATGCGTCACTGCAATGATAGTTTTTACCATGTTTTACACACGTATCCCGCATGTAATCCCTGTACATGTACATGTACACCTGTACGTCCATTCATGGTGGCTTTGAAAAACCGGCGACCATACACCTTAAACCCTGTTTTATTTTCAAACCTACGGTTTCTCCCAGCACTAAACCTAACCTGGGCGATGCGTCTGCATCAACAAGTACACTAAGGTTGGTGGTAGGACTGGTAGCCATCCATCTGGAAAGCCACAAAGTATGTAAATAAACAAACGACCAACTCAACCAACAAACTAACAAACTCCTTGACAACATACCATTATATGGCGAGTCACTACTTGACTGTCGATACTTTTCATACTTGTCGATCGGTTTCATGTTGAATTGAACCTGTAATGCGTAATAGGAAAAATGTGGAATACATCCATTTCCTTTGTATACATGTTATACTGGTTTAATTTGTTTTGGTCTTTAAAGCCCCAACCCCCTTAATTTTTGAGTGGGGTACCATGCTCAGTCCAACAAATCCAACACTTGGGCCAATCCAGCAAAATGTGTTAACTGCCAACTCCGACGGATCTACACAAAGTTGGCCAAAAATGTGTTAACTGCCGACTCCGACGAATCTACACAAAGTTGGCCAAAAATGTGTTAACTGCCGAATCCAATGAAAAACACACTTGGCCCAAAAAGTTAACTCTGGCCCAAAATGAGTTAATATACATCTACCTGCTCACCTGCTCAATCCAACAATTATTAAAAATTGTTGTAATCTGTTAGAGCTAGCATGGTAAGGGTGAATAACAAGGCATAATTCAGAAGTGGTAAAGAAGGTCCGGGAACAGATTTGGAATGGACAGTAAAAGTAAACTGCTTAGATGCATCATGTACATAAATAGTGCCTCAAACTGAGGAAGCTTGGGTCTTTTACTGTGTGATGCACTAAATGCAAAGGTTTTGGGAAGAATAAAACTTCAATTTTATTGCTCACTTTTCAATGCCCATTAGGCGTAAAAAAAAAAAAAAATCCTGTGTTTCCGGTAACCCAACCGACCCAATTTTTTTGGCACTGTGATCGAGTCGGCAGCTTTTCTTTTTTTTGTTTGCTTGATGTGTGTTTGTTTGTTGTTTTCAACGTTAAATTAGTCAAGAAGAAAACAAAAGGAAGAAGAGGAATCTAGAAAATATATCGTTAAAATCTTCCCAAAAAGCGCCGGACGCTGATAACATCACGCACGGCGCATGCACACTGCACAGCAGTGTAGAGGAACTGTTCCAGTAGTCCGCACCACGCGCGTAAATTCAATGCACGCTGCATGATTGCGAACCAGCAAAAAGTCAGGAAGTTCACATCATGTAAATTCCGACAGCACCACGCATATATACAACACGTGAATGTGGTTCAGTCAATCGCGCCCTGCCGGCCTCGGTAGAGATTTTGCACTACACTATGAGAAATCTGCTTACCCTGTATAACATCGCAAAAAATTTGTCACACTGAGCAAGCCTGCTTGTGAGCGAAACGTGAACGACATTTTGTAACGGGTTGCACTTCGGCCATGAACAACTTGGCAAGTGAAACCCGATTCGTCACACACACAATGCGCTTGCTTGAGCACGTGTTCGTCCTTGCCTATCCACAGTGGGCTATTTGGCCAATATACTCTCCATTCGGGTCATATGATCATTTTACCAACCATGTTGGCATATAATCATGTTCTTCAGTTATTTCATGTATAATGCTATATTTAATCATAATTCATCATTTTGAGGGGTCCATTACTGAAAAAAAAACATACATTTTGGCAAAAGATTGGCTAAACTGCCTAAATCCTTAATATCATTGTATCAGCCAGGAATGGGTGAAAACATGATATGTAAGAATAGTAAATATTAGTTGATAGATCTCATTTAGGTTAATTATACTAGGTTTAAAGACTCAGAAGAGTATCTTGTGTCAGATATGGCATTGTCTTTCAATTATCCAATGGATAATGACATCAAATAATGAGAATTACTATTGAGTAAATTAACCCTAACCCCCTAGGGAGTGTACAAAATCATATGAATTTAGAAGGATTCAGGACTGTTAGGGTTAATGAATACATGCCCATTGTCAATACCGGGGGGGGTAATCAGCTGATAGCTTGAAAACCGGGCGAGACCACATACATGTACCATACCCCTAGTGATTTGAGAAGCATAAAGAATAACCTTTCAGAAAATACCATGGTTTGGTATGTGGTCTCCCCCGGTTTTAGAGATATTTAAGGTTTATCAAAGCAAAATTTATGCAAATTTATGCAAATTAATGTCTTCAAACCCTAAAATCAGTACTGAAACTAAGAAAAGAGAGTCAAATGACATTTTTCGTGTTGAAATGACATACATAAATAAATAAAAACACTTCAAAAGACTAAAAAATGATATTTTTTTTAGGTCTTTGTGGAAAAATGTAAGCTGTTAAGATTTCTAGGTAAATACAAGATTTTTGAATTTCTGTGAGATATCCATAACTTTAAATTGCCATATTACTTAAATGAACAGAGCTATTGGCCTGATTTTTTTTTTTTGCAAAATGCTGGGATTTGTCTCTAGTTTACTCATAGCTGAATGGATTTTCCTTTTGAAAGATTTCATTTTTCACGAAAGGAGACCCCATAGCCCACTGTGCTATCGGAGAGTGTTATTTTCCAAGAATTCGTGGCCCCGTGACATGGATAGTGTTACGACAAAAAAGTTCCCATTGTTTGCATGTAGATTGTGTGTCCATGAACATCCAGTGCATTATGAAAGAAAATATAAACTTCGTGGGGCCCCTGAACATGGATAACGAGAGCGCGCAGGCCTAGGCTGACAACATGTGCGTGCACAAACTAATAGTGACCACGTGGCTGTGTCCAAATGTTGTGGCTTCGGCTGCACGTAACGCACAAGTCTATGGGAAAGTCTGCAGCCACTGGCTAGTGGCTGCCAAAGGGACGTGTGTAATTTGCGGTCGTAGCCCTGTCATTCGGACAGGATCGGACGCTTACGCACAATGAACAACTTGTAGTTGGTGCAGGGAAATCACGCTTGGTAACAGAGCTGCCGACATTGGATGAGACAAATCAGGAAGATTTTCGCGAAGCGTGGTGCGCAAAGTTTTTACGGTGTGGGGTTTAGGGCCCGCTCTAGGACCCCCCAATATTTTTAATTCTATAGTATATGCTCCGTTGTGCAATCTGAGGCATTTTACATGCACACTGTACTGTACATGTACATAACATGTATATCATAGAGTTGAGTAACATTATTAGTTTTGCCATAATGAAACTTGGGTCACAATTGTTTTCTTCATTTAGAACTTTGTAACTCTAACAATTATAAAGCTACGAATTCAACCTTCAATGAAAGATTTGCATACATCACTACACACTGTACAAACTCCCCAGATGAAACTAGCCTCAAAGGTATTTTGAGGCTAGTTGATGTCACGCTTAGAAGTCATGGGTGACTCTGAATATTCTGTGAGGTTGCATCAGCACCCAAATTTTGAGATATTCCCAAACATTAGATTTGGTGGATCGAGACCAGAAATTCACGCACTATGCGTCGACGCAATGATCGTTTTTACCATGTTTTACACACGTATCTCGCATGTAATCCCTGTACCTGTACTGTACATGTACTAATCTGTACATGTATCAATTCATTGTGCACATTATCGGTACATGCGCGCTACCCTTGAGGCTTTGAAAAACCGGCAACTGGAGACCCCGTTTTATTTTCAAACCGCCGACCAGTTTTCAAAACCTACGGTTTCTCCCAGCACCAATATGCATGTAAAACATGAACATGTGTTATTCTTGAGTGCTGGTGCAAGTTCACATTTATGTGTGAATAAAAAAAATTCTAAAAAAAAAAAAAAAAAAAATCCCGACCTACCGCCCGAACTTTTTTTTTTAGACATGTTACTGGAAACACAGGATTTTTTTTTCTTGGCCTTAACCATTTTGTATGCCAGTAACTGCAAACACTGTACAAAACCTTGGAAGATCTTTCCAGGAAAAATGAATGGCAGAAATGTCACTCACCAAGGATGATTAAACAGCTGAAACGTCACCAGGAAAACCTCCTGTAGGTAGCTCAGGATAATCTGAGTCTCCTTGAGACTCAAGATCCGATGATGATCCACGCTCAGTTCGGAAACCAAGAACAACTGCCCCGTGAATCATGCACAGACGTCTATATACTTGTTTTAGCCTGGATCGAACAGCTTCTGCTCTGTACTCCACGTTTTGAATTTTTTTAATCAGAGTTAACCAGCATAGAATAATGAACAGTAACAACACCAAGCAACACAGCAATGTGAACCAGTCGACTATCATCTGCAAAAGGAAGTGAAAAACAAAAACTCATTTTGTCAATGCAAATAGCTTGATGCTAACAACATTCTAAAAAAGGTTCCTTGTAGACCTTAGAGTCACGATTATTGCGACTAATATCCCAACATACAAAGTAGCCTATGGTAACATTGGTAACATTGACAGGCAGATGAGAATCCTGAAAAGAACCACCCATTTGTATTCAAATGTACCTGAATATTGTGGGGTTTTTTTCAGGATATCTGTGTGCTATAAGTTAAGATTCAGAGTGAGAATGTTTGTGTTTACTGTGTTTCAAACTACATGTTCGTGGCATACATGTAGGCCTAATTATAGTAAAATGTATACAGGGCCCAATAGAAACCAGTTCTAAATCTGTCTGGGTATAGGCCTACCCTTGGTAAAGAAATGAATAAATATTTTGTGGTAATGATAGAGTGCAGTCACTCAAAGTCTGCACATATCCACACTTATTTTTGCCTAAACAGGTTCAATAGCCCAGGATTATTGCTTTCAAGAAATACCAGCCGAAATTCGGAGGAGCCGGTGTTTGGAATCTGGGCCAGAGACCGGACAGAGTGTAAGCTAACGTGGCGCACTCAAATTTTTAAATTCAAAATATTTGGCTGAGAATTGTATGCAAATATTAGTTAGCATTTTATGATTCTCAAGCATATATGTACATGTAACAATCGTTTTATTCTAACAATATTTTGTATTGTTTTCAGGGCAAGCTGTTTAAAAAAAATATTTGAAAATCATGGCGAAAAATATTTTTTGAGTCAACTCGTGCCTTTGACGACTCATACCTTGGATGACTTGTGCCATGGACAACTCGTACACTTGGACAAGTCATACTCATATCTTAAAGGTACAGTTCAACTTTGGTAACAAGCCAAAACAGAAATCTTCACAGATTTCCGTAAAACTTACAGGATATCAATGGTGCTGGTAGAAACATACTGTTAAAATTTTTCCGCCTGAAATGCTGTATTTTTCCAGAAAACAGTAAAACAAAACACCAAAAACAGTTTCGATCGCGGCGATCAAAACTCAACAGACGGGTGCCCGACAGAAAGAGATACATGTACAGTAAGACATGCCTATGACGACGAGACAACGTTTGAAAATACCGTGGGTGTTTTCACTGTTTTCTCGGAAAATGGGCACCGTATGGCACTGGAAATTTCACTGATGATTGTTACTGTATCCTTGTTTCTAATTTTGGACATGACTCTAAAATTGTTTTTGGCTTATTACCAATCATATATTGTGCCTTTAACCGACTTGGTAAGCAATTCCATGTAAGACAATTCACACCTCTCCACGCCCACCATGCGCCACTTCACCCAACATACATGTAATCAGTGCCGTCACCAGCTTTTTTCAACTGAGGGTGCGTTTTGGAAAAACAAAACAAAAACAAACTAGATCTATGCCTGTTGGAAACAGGACATACATGTTAGGCTTTTCCTGGCTGGACCAGAGCCAACAATTGTGGCCCTGCACCATGGTAACGGTGCTGCAATGGCAAGTCCATACTGGACCCGGGCATCGAAATTTCAAAATCGTTGGACCCAAGGGGACCCGGGCGTACAGTACATGTAAATTCTTGCGGACAAAAAATAATGTAGGTCGCAGAGAAAATGTTCGGCCAAGTCCCTCCCAAAAATATACTCAGCCGGGGAATAATTCTTTAATTAATACGGAGAAGAATTTGAAGAGGTACAAAAATAGCCATGAAAACCGCAACTGAAGTCTGCAAGTCCCAGTTCGAGCATGTACAAACACGCTTTGCGAAGTTAGCAGTCTGTGGAGCTCGGAGAGGTACTGAATATGCATAGCGGTAATGTAGGTTGCGGATTGGCTCTACAGCAGAAACGGGGTGTGGCCTTAAAAACTATAGCTGGCGGCATGAATGGGAAATATAGACAATGACTCATGCGATCAGCGAGAGTCAGGGATTGGAGCTGAGGAGAGGAGGGGGTGTGGTCGCAGTGGCTTGATATGATACAGAGCTCGACAAATTCATGAAACAACTGGTAGCCCACCGGACTACCACACTATGAAAATTGGTAGCCCAGCGATTTTAATTAGTAGTCCCATGCGACCATACATGTATTTACAGCCCTGATACTACAGTCTCAAAGGCATAAAAAGGGCACAGCAACTTTTGCCTTTTGCATAATAAAAAAGGGGCATCAAAGCAATTTTCAGAATTGGAACAAATACTGCCTTGGACAGCAAGGCAATTTTGCAAAATGGGACATTGTTAAAAATAAAAAAATGGTTGCATACAGTTTTGATACACCATTTTTTTTTCATCACAGGCCTACCGTAGCTAGATCATTTGATGATCTAATTTTCATTAAGTAAAGACCATATATTATGAAAGTCATGACAGGTGCCACGAAGAAAATCCTAACTTAGAAGTGAAAAACCAATTCATAGCTGATGTCCTTGGAAAAAAAGACATTACATGAAAACAACAATGTTTCCATGCCATGCAAAGCGGCACGTAACAGTGCTCGAAATATCCACTAGACCGTGGACCGAGTCTAGTGATTTCAGCGTCGGTCTTGTAAAATGTGTGCCGTACTCGTCCGGGTGTCTAGTGATTTTTTCCTTGCACAATAAAAATGTTACCTTACCTTAATAAGAATCGATGTCTGATTAAAATTGTGTGACTTTATTCTTTACTTTGTTGACAAAATGTCGAGAAAATATCATCAAGTTTCGAGGAAATGTCCTGGAAGAGCGAGCCAAGTGGAGCACCAGCCCCACGCCCAACAAGTTTGAGAGCGCTGATCAATCAGATCGACGACATGCACGACAATGAGGTCCCGCCGATGTCTCCCGGTCCCTACGACCTGGGCCATCACCAAACCCAGCCATACGAGAGCCCGGACCACCTGCATACGGATCAACTCACATCGCTGGCTCAGGCGATGAGCCTGAACACCTCGCTGAATGCATCAGTCAGCTCAGAACTGAACAGTCCCTTGGAGCAGCTCAGGGTGTCCACACCCATGAGGCCGTCTCCAAAGCACACGAGCCAGGGGAACCTCTTCCAGAATACGAGTAACGGCAACAGCTACATGACGTACTCGCCAGCTCCGAGTTACAGCGGCTCCGACATATCCCCAGTTCAGACGTGGACATGTTTAAAGGAATGGACTGCGACATAGATTCAATTATAAACCATGAGCTATGCATGGAGGACGGTAATATGGACTTCAACTTTGACAGCCCCATCAGTCAGACGGTGACCTTGTCTCCAAACTGGGTCCATTAATGATTGCAGATGAGTGCCATAAAAAAAAAAAAACGAAAAAAGATTCTCTTTTTCCGTTTTGGTAACAATCTGAAGACATTCAAGAATGAACGAAAAAAAGTTGACTGGGGCTTGTACGGTATTCAAGAGGTCACCGGTTTGTTCATTTTTCGATGGCTTTAAATTAATTTAGTCAGTTTCTTTGTTGAGCATATTGGAAACAATCTGACGAACGTAGCAGAAACTTAGACCTGGGTTACTGTAACCAGTTGCCGCTACCAGTGCTGTGTTGTATGACAGTGTATGAGGTCTGTGTTTTGATGAACAGGAGAAATGAAACTACCGTAAATTACCGTGTATACGGCGCACCCGTGTATACGGCGCACCCCCAACTTTTGACATCGGCCGGCAGAAAAAAAAAATCAGACACGGTCGGACGGGCGTCCGTGGAGAAGCAGAAATCTCGGAAAATGTCAACATTCATTTTTCTCCGCTCACTATTATTTTGCATTTCATTTTATGATTGCAAATTTATGGAAAATAAAAATAATGAATACCTCAATCCGATGTTTTCAGCGATGTTTTGCTTGAGTTTGCAACCGAGCCAAAGTACGTGTGCATGTACCTTGGCTACCATGCCGCGCCACGCTGCTACGCAGGGATCCTTGAGCATATGTGACCCAATGGAGCGAAATGAGGTATATCCCCCAAAAGTCAATTCCGCGTAATAGACGTCCGAAGTTGTCAAGTCGCAAAAAATTACTCCAAAATCGATTTTGGGTTTTTTGTATTTTTGAATAGTACAAGTATCAAAGATTATAGTGTTGATAATCATTTCAAAGAAATGTATGGAAAACAGGTAAAAAGGAGGTTTTCTGGAACGTGTTTGAAGTGTAAATCTGTATATTTTACGAAAACCAAAGGAAAATCTCTTGAAATTTGACGTTTTTCACAGCGCGTATTCATGCTGATCCGTTCGTGCCTATGCAGTGTATGTGGTACCATTGGAATCAGCATAGACTTGTCTTTCTATTAATAGCGATGACATCATAATCAGAAACACTGCTACTCCATAACAAGCCGTTGAAGTTTGTAAACAAAACCTTCTGTGCTAAGCGAAATCGCATCGTCTAGTTCGCGGCCACAGCCTGCGTCATTCGAATACATCTCTGTGATTGGACCGTTGCGCGTACTGCGTGCTCTGTTTACCTAGATACGTGACGTGCCGTAGCGCTCAGCCAATCTCTGTGCGCGTCGCGCGTCGCGCGCCCCAGTTGCTAAGCGACAACCGTTTCAAGTCTCCCCAGGATGTGTGTACATGTACATGATAACATCGTGTACATTACATTGTACTATGTATGTACAGTACATGTACTGTATGTACTACCTTCATGCTTCACAGTGTACTGTTTGCGTTTTACGTTACGATCATGGGAAACAGTGTCGACAACAATACAATGTCAGAGCTCTGTGTTTTATACCGTGGGAATACCGTTATGGTTTGCAAGATTTCTCTGTTTTGTTTCGTCGTATGTACACTCAAATTGGGTACAGTACTTGCCATCTTTATTTTGTGTGTTTTTGTCACATTTCGTGGCTACTTGTGGCTTGTGAAATCACACGAATTTCATTGTCAAGTGCTAACAAACACACCGTTAACGTTAAAAAATCCAACAACTGCTTTAGGCTAGATAGATGTTTTCTCAGCGACATGGTACGTTGGAAAATGGAGACGAAGCTTTTGTATTCTTCCTTAAACTGATCGACCGATGTTGACATACTCGTAGTTTGAAATTGAAGGAAAGAAACTCTCAGTCCCAGACCCTCGACAATGTTGCCGATGTGAACCATTATTCGCACATCGTATGCAGGCCTACGTAGTGCGTACGTTACACAGACACAACATCAACATTTGGCATAAAAACTTAAGGTGATACACGTACTCGTAGTATCATTCCTATTCCATTTTCCCCTGTAATTGTTTTAAACATACATTTACTCCAAAGGTAATCAACTGAAAAGTTGAGACTACACATAGGCCTACTCTTTATTTCGAAGGGAATAAACTTTCACAGACCCTGGGCAATGTTTTATCGATGTGAACCATTCACGCACACAGACAGCGTGCAGTCACACAATCCGACGAGCGGAACGTGTGTAAATCTTTGAAGCCGTTTTTCTCGAAAAGTAATTTCCGAGTCTGAGCACTGTGGCATTCTCTTTATCGGGCCGTAACTTTGGAATGGAATAAGATATGAAAATAATTTTGGTATCATCAGAAAGTCCAGGGATTGCTCCTTTCAATAGTGTCAAAAAGTCAAAAAGTCAAATCTGGGGATATACCTCATTATGCTGCATTGGGTCACATATTGTTGGTGCCGATAACCAGTGTGCTGGTTGAATCTGAAAACTGAGGGAAGTTTCTGCATGGATTGCAGAACATGACTCCCTTTTCTGCATTAAATTGCAGCCATGAAAATTCTGATAGCCACTGGCTTTGAAATGATCTTCTCCTCTTCGTCTGATCATAATGCAAGACGTTGGTCGCATGGTCCGGTCCGATCCGGTCGTTCGTGTACAGTACAAACATACCGCGTGCATGCAGTGCTAACCGCATGCTGAAGTTGGGAAGTGTAACGGCAACGGTGTGAACACGAACAATAACATCGCTTTTAATCTGTCGAGGGAGGATATCTTGGTTTATTTATCCTCTTAAATGCATAGTTTATTTGGCTTTGAAAAGAAACTGTAAGTAACAGAAGCAATATGGTTGTTTTTTTTTTTTGCGTGACTCAACAACTTGAACAAGTTGTGGTCGTTCTGTACAGTTTTCAGTGACCGCACGGGTGCAGAAACGGGCGGTCGCTGGTCGCGTTACGCAGGTGGTCGCTATACACAGTGTACAAACTACAGTATTTTCATGGGGGGATTTTTAGGTGGTCGTTATGGACAGGTGGCCGTTATACACAGGTGGTCGCTAAGGCAGGTTTGACTGTACATGTAGCTGTACTCGTTTAGTTAGGAGACGTACAACTTTGTCCCATAAGTCACAAATGTGTAGTAGGTACATGTAGGCCTACTACATGTACATACATGTAGTTTGTAAACCATGTCACCAAGAGTTGTGCAAAATGGCATAGAGAGAGATGTGAACACTTGAAGGCTAGAGGACAATAGAGTAAGAAAAAACAGAGTATTATGGGCAGTGGGAACAAAAAAAAATGCAATCATCCATAGATGTAGAGCCAATGGTGCTTAATTATGCTAGAGGCATGTACAAAGTGTAGGTATGGACTGGTCACAGACCCTTTTTGTTTTTTGGTGAACAGCAGCCTGCAAACTGCAACATTTGACACACTGAGGTCATTTTCTTACTGTACTGTATGAGACACACATAGAAAACCAGTATTTATTTGTCTCAGGTATCATGTCCCAATATGGGACGTACACTCCCCCCAATATGTCCCATCAGTCACAATGTAGGGTATGTGCATATACATTCATATGATTGTGATTGTTCATTACAAACTATTGGTGTGTTAAATACTTACAATTGTAATTGTGATTACCGTTTTTTAATTAAGCATGTTGACTTTTTGAGAAGTTTTACTGTTGGGTGATGTTCCCCTACACGAGTACATGCACAATTGAGAGTTTTTACCAACTCTAGTTGGATTTCTGTCTGAACATTGAAAGTGTTCACTTTGAGTATATTTCCTCATGCTGAAATTTAGTTTAATGACTTAAAAGTCACTTTGGTGCAGTGCAAGATGGGTGAAATGAGATAGCGACCCATCAGTCACACTCATTAGTCTCATAAGTCACACACGATTCCAAGCAACAACTGAAAAAGTTTAAATGAATCAAGTCCAATTCAACTATTGTTAGTGAGCCAATTCACTGGTTAATCTTCAAACCCAAACCTGAAAACCTGGTCATAAAACTGAGATAGATATTGCAACCTGAACCAAAGTGCCTGATTTCTGTGGTCCTCAGATGTCCCATAAGTCACAATTAAAAACAGCCATATTTTATGTAAAAGAAGTTTCAACATTCTGCTTTCAATTTACATGTAATTAAGAAAAACCATATCTCTGGACCTATTATTCTAGATATACACTTCAGTAAAATGGAAAAAACTATTAAATGTCCCATAAGTCACAATGGAATTGACCACAGACACTATTCATTTCATCATGGGCGTACTGTAGCTAGATGATCTCATTTTCATTAAATAAAGTGAAAAGAGAAATTTACATTTATTAGGGAAGTCACAACAGGTGCCACAAAGAAAATCTTTGCCAAGAAGCAAAAACCAATCCATTACTAATGTCCTTGGATAAAACAAAATAACAATGTTTCCATGCCCTGCAATGTCGCACGCAACGGTAGCGTGCGACCGTGTCCGAGTGGAATGTTGACTGGCCGCACGAAGCATTAGTCCCTCGGCCGTCACAGGCAATTCGCGGTTAGGTAAATCACGTAGTGGCAAGATTGGTGTCAACAGTTTCAATCGCAAACACAACTTTATGTT
The DNA here is from genome assembly GCA_029964075.1 of Patiria pectinifera. Lineage (NCBI taxonomy): Eukaryota > Metazoa > Echinodermata > Asteroidea > Valvatida > Asterinidae > Patiria > Patiria pectinifera. The sequence goes on from CM057135.1 coordinate 7,405,936, forward strand.
ACCAAATGTACCTCAAAATCTTAGAAATGTCGTTTAGAGAAAGCACCCTCATTCAAAACGCCGTATTGCTGGGTAGAATAGACTGATTGCGGGACATGTAAACACATGCCATCACGTGACTTATAGTGGGTATTTTGTCATCTCAATTGATGCTGAACAGGAGTGGAAACGAGCAAGGAAGACTATTATATCATCCATATTCATCTTTGCATGTTTCCACCATTGCTCTGTTCCAAGTGGGATGAAAATTAAACATTGGTCGCGCAATCGGTCTATTGAAGAACTTTTCGAGGAATTTCGACGAACAAAACTACTAGTGCAAAATAGATGGTTTTGAGCATGGTGCTCCAGGCAGTAAACGGCTTTGAATGGATCAAGCAAAGCAGGAGACGCGTAACCAGATCTGTCCATACAATGTGCAGCGTAGAACGTATGCACTGAAATCCGATGCTGTCCCCGGTGCTACTGTGTATGCACGTGGGGCATTATAAACTACGTGAATGGTTTATGCGCTTACTCCTGCTGGAATACGGCTGCTTGAATATACACATATTTATTTTGCAGAGGGGGTATCGCTGCTTTCAGTATCGGCCCACAGGGAAAACTCTTCCATCACACATTGTAGTGTGCATGCAACCCGTACATGTAAACAGTGACCATCGAAATATGCAGTGTACAGTGCATACATAGGCCTATGTACAGTACATGTACATCAAGCGGCCTCGTGTTTCCAAACCACGAGTGGGATGTTGTGTCTGCGGAGGTGGGGACTTAAAAACAATCGGTGGATAAAATAAATTTATTTTGAGATGGCATGGAAGTGTACAGTTAGTGAGAGCATGGAAACTTACTACTCCTTGTGGATTTTTTGTTTTCAAAAATGGCACGGCGGCCAAGGTAAATAAAGGGCAAGGCCACACTGGCCATGAACAAGGGGATGTTTTGTAGGGCACCACGGCCAGTTAGAAGGGCAACGGCGGCAATGGCCGTCGTTCAATTCAAGCCCTGCGGACATGACAATTAAAATGTTGAAGAAATCACTAAGGCTGGGACTCAAAACTGGAATTCGAACCATTCGATTTGGACTTTGCTAACTGGTTGTGAAATTTCACTATTTGGTATTTGAATTCAACCTGAAAAAAAAGTGGACTAACGTCTGGCGCCTGAAGCAGAACAAAAAATGTGTAAACTGTAAAATACTTGCTTGAATTTTGGTCATCATTTTGTCGCCAAGAAGAAAATAAGAAACACAATTTTTACGTACTTGATCCAAAAACAACATCGTAAAAGGCCTTTCGAAGTCGACAATCACATTGCAAACATCATCGCGCACGAGTGGCAGTCAAAAGTAACCGTTGCGTGGCCGTCTAAAATCAGACTGAATTCTCTCAATGTCGCCGCGCGGTGGCGCCCTATGCGCCGCGGGAAAAAAACAACGAAGGTCTTGGAAGCAAGACTACATACAAAGTCACATGCACACCGCTGTCAGCTCATGCAGCGCTGGATGGACTTGTCGTTACATGTCGTGATGATAGCATTGTATGGAATTAATCCTATCCTTTATGGTCAAAGTTGCTACATTCTCCAGCAAGAAAATATCCATCTACGGCAGAATTTGGCGCATGAAAAAGTTGCATTTGCCATAAAATTACACGAATGTCGACGTGAGCAAGTCATCTTGCAGCGCAGCGGGTAAAATGTGTTCGTTGTTTACGTGCATTGGAAGCGAGACTGACATCGTAAAAAAAATGTAGGCCTACCGTTTTGGTTCCCTGACAAGGCCGATCTGATGTGAAATATAGAATTCAGGTAGGCCTATTTTTCACGGCAAAACTAGAAATAAACTGTAACAGACGCTAGCTACCTGTACCCGTTTATTTCGAGCCCTGCAAGCCGGCCGCATGTAGTTGCTATGTATCCATTCTTCGTGTGCATTATCGGCACGTGCGCGCTATGCGCTAGCGCTGCCTAGTTACAAAAAATAAATTCGAATACCAAATAGTATTCGAATTTTCAAAACCAAATACCGGTTGTCAAAGTATTTGAATTCTCCCAGCCTTAGAAATCACGCAACTTTGCCTACCAGTGGCTCAAATCTTCATAATTCATATCAATAATTGCCATTATTTTTCATTAATGTAAACAGTAGCCTGCTGTTTTAAAGTCAAAGGAGACCTCTACAGCATTTCTTGCCTCCTTTACAGATACATGTAGGTTTAAAAAATTGCAATAAAAATTGACTTCTTTTTGTGTTTCTGCAATACAATACACACAATTTTCAATTGCAAATAAAAATAACAAAATTTTTCATTAAAATGATTTGTCTATTTGAAAATGAAAATTCAGACATTAGGGCCTACTTTTTACAAAAATTGAATGCTGAAGTGCAATTTAGAACTTCATTTTTTTTCACTTTTTAGTGAGCATTTTTGCTGGAATTGCCCAAGTCGGATTTCCGATTAAAATTGGAAAATTTGCATCACTGGGCGAGTCAGTCAGGTGGCGAGTAAGGGAGGGGGAGAGTTGGCCAGGGGGGTGAGCAGTCGGGACTTTACGCTCAATCGGCAGACGTAGGCTGTTTGGACTGCGACGTTCGATCGGCCTACCGCGCCAACGCTTGTTCGAATGACGATCGTTGAATTGGGCCACTAATAGCACTGTTGTCATGATTAAAATGGTTTTCGCAAAATATAACAGCTTTGTGCATGCTCTAAACTAGCTGAAAACATTGAACATCTATCAAGGTAAGCAAGTAAATTTCACCGTTTTCTCGAAAATTTTCTCACGTAACTTATAGGGGCCTACATGTACATACATTTTTGTACATTTATACAACGTACGTGGTGATATGGTTCGGATTGGGATCACGGACGCGGGGGAAGGAACACTTCACAGAACAAAAAATAGTTCACAGAAACAAAAATAGAAACCGTTTTTACTTTCAAATCACCGAGCAAAACCGCCCGTTCGGGAGTCTCCTTGATCGCCCGTTCGGGAGTTGATATAAAAAACGGCCGTTCGAGCGATTGTGCTCTGTGAATGAACGTCAATGCTCGATCGGGCGATTTTGGCCGATTGGGTTTAAAGTCCTAGCTGGTGAGTCAGGGAGAGGGCGAGTTGGCTAGGGGGAGAGTCAGCAAGGAGGTGAGTTGACTGTGGCCTTTGCACAAGTTATGGCCGTCAGTGGAGTTCTAATTCCCTCGAAACAATTAAATTGATTTTAAAATTGACCGTTGATCAACATTAGTATATGAAAATCGTCACTTCCCGAAAGTTTGGTGAAAAAGACTGTTTATTTAGACCGCCAGAGAAAAAAAAAAGGAAAGAATTCCACTGACGGCCATCACTTGTGCACAACCTTATGGGAACCGGCAGAGGGCGTTTTGAGAAAGTGACTGCCTCCGTATTCAAAGTGTACAAATGTAGGTCAAAAAAGCTTCGTAAAACTCACTTTTCAGATATGCTGCCCAGGTCTTACACACTTGAGATTGAAGTTCATCACACCTTGTATCTAAAAAGTAGACTTTTATTGGATGTAATCCTTTTTCCGTGATGGCCGTCAGTGGAATTCTTTCCAAAAAAAATGTAGGCCAGGCCGCCTAGGCCTAAAAAATAATGCGCCACGTTACGTGTAACTGTAGTGTACGGTATACGGTGCGCCACGTGTTTTACACACACATTAACCTAACGTTAGCTGGTTAGGGGCCTAGGCCTACATGTACATGTAACTGTTATTAGGTCTATTTGTCATGCCTATGGGAGATATTCGAGTTAATAATAGTCAATACTTCAAAAGAAAAATATTCAAAAAACTCACCGTCAGCCCATACACGTTGCTTGATCATCAAGAATAAGCACAAAACGTCGATGATTGACTTCCGCTCTCAGATGCTCACCTCGATGACAGCTCGAACTTGGAAACTATTCCAGCACACACGCAAAATGACTAGACACGCAAAATGGCCGTGCGCTCACCACATGGTTTGCAACTTATTGGCAACCAGCGTAATTGATCAAAATCAACAGAGGGCGATATTGCACTTTTGCAGACAGGCCTTGGCGCAGACAACGGCAAGACAACGGACACAATTTGTCTATTACGTAATTGGATATTTATTGGATAATTAAAAATGCATCCCAAAAGCACCGCAAGACAATTCTGTATACTCGTAGATATAAACATTGTGGGGTTAAACCCGGAACGTCGGAAAAGCCAATAAGTGATGATTGTACCCAAAACTAGCCTCACAGTGTAGTTCTTGTGAGAACAACTGTTTGCGTCTGTCCTGCAAGGTCACACAGCTGCTGTTGTGACCAGGGTACATCCGCCTCGCACGGCAGAGTACACCGACATGCTAGTGGGTCAGACTTCGCCGAGATACCCTCACTACAAGTAGACATACTTCCTTGAGGAGATGCAAACCTCAAGGCAATTGGTTTTCATCAGGTGGTGAAGGCTCTCCCGAAGGAACACCAGGAAGAAATGAAATGGTACATGAACAGGGCATGGAATGGGTAAACATAGAGAAGTATGGATGGGGAGATGAGATGGATGATGACTGAGAGGACAGCACAATGACAGACAAGGGTAACGTACATCGTCTGCATGGGCCCTCCATCACCAAGCGCCGCATGGCATCCCTCCTTGCTCTCTGGTTCAGCTGGCAGTACTTCATTTTTTTCCTGTTAATAAAGACAAAAACAAACCCTCAGATATATACCTTCCTATCCCCTTACTCTGACACACAATATAAGGTTTGGTCATACACCAGCTCTAATTCTTGAAGGAATCAGGTGAAAATGTGTCCCCCCCCCCCATCTACACTAAAGTCCCATAAGCATAATGTTGTTGTGTCTCAAGTCTATATTTAACTCCAAGCACAGGCATAACAAGAGTTAAACTGCCAACTTAAAATATTTCAAAACGAGACACTTGAAGCCATCTTACATATACTTTTGCTTAAACCAACATATGAAACAGGCAGAGGGGGAAGGGGGGGGGGGAAGCAACACATGCAAGGCATAATCATCTTATTCGACAACACTTGCACCCCTAGTTATTTTTTCTTTGACTCCGTCTTCCATCTATTAATCAATCCTCACTTGTCCAAAGTATTTGTAAACAATTACTAAATTACGGATTGGGGGTGGGGGATGGGAAAGTTACCCCCAACAATTTGTACAGATTGCCTTTTTCCATTCAAATGCCCTTTTATCCCCCAGCGTTTAACCCCCCCCCCCCCCCCCCCAAAAATAATTTTATATAGTGCCTTTCTTTTTTGAAAAAGTGCCCTTTAAAAAAAAATGTTTAGGTTTTTATGCCAGCGGCTGTTACATGTGCATATTGTCTGTTAGTGTCCACAATCATCAGTTTTGAACAGCACCCTCATCACAGGATGGCATCAGCCCCACAATTTGAATTTACGGAGGCCAAGTGTCAGGGGGAAAAAAACCTGTCTACCACAGGTGGCAGCAAGTCATTTTTTGCAAGGCCAAGTCAAGTCACAAGTCATTGTTTGCAAGTCCAAGTCAAGTCGCAAGCCATGAGGTCCAGTCACAAGTCAAGTCAAAAGTAATTAGGTCCAGTCACAAGTCAAGTCACAAGTCACTAGTATCTTTGTCCAAGAACACGTCAAGTTGCACATTATTTTGTCCAGCTGTAATAAGCTAAAAGAATTAACCTGGCGTGAACTTACGAGTTATTTTGAACATGCCTCCTAAATTCCCCTTTTTCAATGTGTTGCAATTACTATTCTTGTCGTTTATCACATATCTGTCGGATATTAGCCCTTTGTATACTTTAATAAATTTATTTTACATTGTGGAAATAAATGTTGAAGTGACCGTGAAAAAAAGACTTCCTCACTCGATTACATGTATACTAACACTTTATTGTTCAATTTTCATGTATACTAAACGCCTACCAATGGGTTAGGCTATCCGGTATTTTACATGCAATTGAAAAAGGCATGCTTTCTTTTCATGAAAGTTTCCTTTCAGAGTTTGTTCAACCAATACATTAAGCAAGAGACAATTGGTCATTGAAAACTGTAGTTTGTTGTGACAGTCTTATTGAACACTTTTTAAACTAGTGGGAACTATTCATTTTACTGGATTCAGTCACTGAGGTCTATTTTTTTCCCTGACACTTGGCCTCCGTAAATTCAAATGGGGGGCTGATGCCATCCTGTGATGAGGGTGCTGTTCAAAACTGATGATTATGCACACTAACAGACAATATGCACATGTAACAGCCGCTGGCATAAAAACCTAAATATTTTTTTTTTAAAGGGCACTTGTTCAGAAAATAAGGGCACTTTTTCCAAAAAAAGAAGGGCACTATATAAAATTATTTGGGGGGGGGGTGGGTAAACGCTGGTGGATAAAAGGGCATTTGAATGGAAAAAGGCAATCTGTACAAATTGTTGGGGGTAACTTTCCCATCCCCCACCCCCACTCCGTTATTTAGTAATTGTTTACAAATACTTTGGACAAGTGAGGATTGATTAATAGATGGAAGACGGAGTCAAAGAAATAACTAGGGGACCAAGTGTTGTCGAATCAGATGATTATGCCTTGCATGTGTTGCTTCCCCCCCCCTTTCCCCCTCTGCCTGTTGGTTTGAGCAAAAGTATATGTAAGATGGCTTCAAGTGTCTCGTTTTGAAATATTTTAAGTTGGCAGTTTAACTCTTGTTATGCCTGTGCATGGAGTTAAATATAGACTTGAGACAGAACAACATCAAGCTTTGTGTATATACCGGCACAGAACACTCTCATTAATACAAACACTTTTTATACAAGTTCTGGATGGAGGAAGCAAGCCTCGATCCGAACAGTGCATTTTTCTCACAATGAAAGGGAACAGCACTTCACGCCATACACAATTTGGATATTAGAAATGTTAGTTCTTATTAACGCAATTCAACTTTATGCTTATGGGACTTTAGTGTAGATGGGGAGGGGGGGGGGTGGACACATTTTCACCTGATTCCTTCAAGAATTAGAGCTGGTGTATGACCAAACCTTATGTTGTGTGTCAGAGTACAGGGATAGGAAGGTATATATCTGAGGGTTTGTTTTTGTCTTTATTAACAGAAAAAAAATGAAGTACTGCCAGCTGAACCAGAGAGCAAGGAGGGATGCCATGCGGCGCTTGGTGATGGAGGGCCCATGCAGACGATGTACGTTACCCTTGTCTGTCATTGTGCTGTCCTCTCAGTCATCATCCATCTCATCTCCCCATCCATACTTCTCTCTGTTTACCCATTCCATGCCCTGTTCATGTACCATTTCATTTCTTCCTGGTGTTCCTTCGGGAGAGCCTTCACCACCTGGTAAAAAAACAATTGCCTTGAGGTTTGCATCTCCTCAAGGAAGTATGTCTACTTGTAGTGAGGGTATCTCGGCGAAGTCTGACCCACCAGCATGTAGGTGTACTCTGCCGTGCGAGGCGGATGTACCCTGGTCACAACAGCAGCTGCGTGACCTTGCAGGACAGACGCAAACAGTTGAACTAGTTGACGTTACAGTTCCACTGACTGTAGCGGAGCAGGCAGACTACCTTACAGCTAGCTCACTGAATGTTGCCCCAAAAGATGTACTGTTGCCAAAGCCATATGAAACAATGTTGCCAGAGATATATCAAACAATGTTGCCAGAGCCATATGATAGAATGTTGACTAAATCATGTGAAAGAGTGATGACTAAGCAATGTCGAACAATGATAACAAAGCAGGAAATAACAGTGAATGTACAAACTACAATTATACAAAAGACACTTGTCACATTGTGCTTGTATGCACAATGTGACAAGTGTCTTTTGTATAATTTCGACATTCCAACAGGGACAGAGACATGTTTTGATGATGGCATCTGTAGCAAAGCATATGTGAAAGCAGAGAAGATGGCGAAGTGGTTGGACAAGGTAGGGCATGTGCAGGGAAAGAGATTGCAGAAGTTTACCCCCAGAAGAGTATGCAAGCATGGAAGGATGATGAAATGCCTCACAATGAGAAGAAATAATGTATTGGTGGTAAAATTTTGGACTATGTAGTACAGGAGTTTCAATGGAAAAGAAAAAGGAGGTCACGGAAAGAGAGTACAAAGAGAAAGAGAAGACGAGCTTGTAAGGAGTCTTACAATAGACACAGAGGCGGGAACAGAATCGAACAGCATATGAGTAAAGATGAGAGGAAAGCTCACGAATATGCCCAGAATTATTTACTCTCATACAAGGAGTACGTTGAAGACAGTGTTGCATAAACAGCACCTTTCAGATTATAGCAAGAGAGAAGTTGAGAGGAAGCAAAGAAAAGTATTTGGGAACAGAAAGAGAATGCTAAGACAGTGGAATTGTCGATGGATAAGAATGCAAGAGGGATCTATGTCAAAGGGCAAAAGAATATGCAAGAATACAGTAGAATCAGTTCAGTCAAGATGGATTATGTAACTGAATCACAAAAGGAAACGGGGCAGAGGAAGAATGCAATTCAGGTGACATTGTAAAGGAACATATTAAGCATTGTGGTGCATTAGTAGGAAATGAGAAACAGTGCTTGTTGTGTGATCAAAGTATTGAGCCATGTGAAAGAAGTATGCAATGCGATTATTGTAGCATATGGTATCAAGTCAAGTGTATGAAATTTATTAAGACAAAACAGGCTTTGTTAAACAAATCATTTACATAGCTGTGTGGTAAATGTGGAAAGACTACTTACTGTAAGTCTGTTTTGTATGATATTGGCATTCCTACAGATACAAATGTGTTTGAGGTGACAAAAGACGAAAGATGCAATGATGACAGCAATGATGGAGTCATGGAGAATTGTGAAGACAAAAGTGGTGGAGAGATAGCAACCAAGCACATGAAACAGTTAATGTAAGTGAACTGAGCAGTAGTGAGGCTTGTGTTAGGAATGAGGAAGAATTACATGATGATAGGTTGGTAGCTGAACATTGTTACGGTTTCTGTAATTACATTGAATTATTCCCCCCTTCAGTTGAAATAGACGTGTCTTATAGAGTCTCAGGCTTCCAGCCGCACAATTTTTAGAATGTTATTGTTTCTTTTATAATCATTACGTAAGCCTGTAGTTCGTGCAGACGTGCCCAAGTGGTGCGATCCAGGGATATTTTCCTCATTGTTATTTGCTTATATAAAAGGGTTAAAACCACGTTAATAAGAAAACTGCAGGACATTTCGTGGAAGCTACGCTGGAGGGCTGGTCCATTTACATGTACATCGAGCCATATCGTTTGTCAAGAGCCGTGCAGTTTCTCTACCTGTGGGACGTGTGTGTTCTGTGCTGAGCGCTGGTGGTGGCTTCACCTGTCGTCGGGCAGACGTCGTGTCGGCGTGCTGGCGTAATACTGACTCGACTGGATGCCGTACTGCTGTCCTACTGGCATGACTGGTTTTTGGTGAGCTGCCGTTCTAACGCTAGAACTTTCGGCGGGTCCGCTACCCGTCTCGTGATGAGACTTTAACCGAACTTTTCGTTTCCGTGTCGGCGGGCCGACCTGCATTTTACTCCCGTTTCACTCCTCGTAGGATGCCACGAATTGGAACGTTGTCATGACGTTGCTGCTGCTGGTCAGGCAAGACTAGTAACTACATTATGATTGTATAAGTTTGATTTTGATGGTGTACTGTAATGTGAATTATGTGGTGTGTGTCGTACTTTCATGCAGTTTGGTTGATTTGATTGCATTTTGATGTATTGGAATTGTGAATGAAAAGAATTTAGCATATTTGAAAATCTAAATTTTGTCTGCCTTTTTGGATTTATTTTTCTTGTTTGTCAATATGCAACAACATCAAACAGTGTTGTTACGAAAGCAGTCTGGAGGCTATTCTTTAAGGAGCACAAAGGTCAAAACTACTGATGAGAGCAATGGAGATGAAGATAAACATGATTCAGCTAGAGGACTTGGAACTGGAAGTAATCAGGAGGGTTGTAATAACGCAAAGAAAATTGATGGTAGTGATAATATTAAGATACAAAAATTGGTAAACTTAGCAGTGTAAAGAGATTCAGTAGAAAGAGAAAATTGGCACAAAGTTCTGAAATGAAATTGAAGGTGCATACGAAATTGATAGCTGATGAAATGAAAGGAAATGCCCCCCAGACTACAAATAGAAACATGCCACAAAGAAGCTGTGAATCAGTGGGAAGTAAACAGGAATTGCCTGTAGATGTTGTATTCGAAAGTAAAGAAGAACCCTGTAACGTGCGTCGCCTAGTCGGTCCCTTGCCTCTCTGGCTCCCGATGGAGTTGAAGCACCTGCGGTTGGAGGCCACAGCACCAAGTGACGAACAGCACTCTCAAATCTGCTCCACCAGGGGAAAGCGCTAACTCAACTAGTGTTTGGGATTTTAGGGATTGGGTGGATTAACCTGTGGTTTTGGGTGGATTAGCCTGTGGTTTGGGTGGTTGACCGGTGGCTCTGGGTGGCTGACCGGTGGCTCAGGGTGGCTGACCAGTGGCTTAAGTGGCTTAGGGTGGCTCGAGTGGCTCAAGTGGGGGAGACTTACACCCTAATTAGTGACAATTAGACAATAAAACAGAGTCAGGAGACTTCTTTGGTCCCACCAGGCGAAGAAGTGAGATTTATTCGCTCGAACTGTGCCTTTTATAGGCCAACATGGTCATATACATTCACATACAATAAATGCCCCTCATTACTAAAGTACACAGGGTGCCTCAACCAATGAAAATGCAGTATTGCTTAGTAGATGACTTAAGCCACGCCCACTAACAGCGCTGGCCAATTAAATGCTGATGTTCTAGTATGAGTGACTGGGCACTACAGAAAAGTCACTATACAGTTCATGTTAATGTATAAAACGTATAGTTGATGATTCATCACATGACCTCCCCCCAGAGTTTTCAGCCCCTGAAACTGTTAAGTCTTAATGTATTAAAGTTTCCACACAATAAACATTTGAAAACTTAAGATTTTGAATCAGAGCCACATCCTTCATTCAGTATTCTCATATAAAATTTACAATCTTCGCAGTTGACAAAGTGGGTTTAATAAATCTCATAAGCAGCAATATTTGTGCACACAAACCTAGTTTAACAATCATCTTAGAAAAACTCTAAAATGGAATGATTAATCCTTTTATTAACCCATGGCTTTATAAGAATAGATGACTTTATATGAAATAGATGGCTTTATATAAAATAGATGAGCACCACTTTAAAAATACCTCTATAAAAGTCTTCTTAGTACATGTACATGTATAACAAAATAAAGTGGTTCATATTAAACCAACTCTTTTACAAATAACTTGGTCCTCAACTTTTAAAGTTTCAAAATTAACTGTAACTTTTATAACAACTGAACATTTCAAACTCTAACCTTAAAACTCTGTAATTATTTGGAACTTTAACTTTAGAAGTAGAAATCTTGCTTTGCCTCTTTCTGGGAGTGCAATACTCCTCGGCGGAATACCCGGGTGATGGTCGTTACCTCAATATGATCTGCCATCTCCCCAGCTGGGTCTTCACTTTCTGTGGAGGAGCTCACTCGGGGCACCATCTCGGTGTGAAGCTGCCTAAGCAGCTTCAATGACTTTCCCCCAGTCTTGGGGTGGCCAGTAGCAGTGGAGGTTGAGGTGGAACTTGCGGTGGCTGTGGTGGCTGAAGTGGGACTAGAGGTGGCTGTGGTGGCCGGCAATTAAAAGTTGCCGCAACGATGACCATTTTAGCTGATTTTTCTGCTAAATCCCTTTCTTTCTTGTATGGGCTAAACTTCGTAATCCTGTAGCCTAGCGGGACGTCGTCGCTGGCGTTTTGGGTACCGCCCGACGAAGAGTTGGGTATTTGATGCTGGTTCTTGCCCCTCGTCTGGAATTAGGCCCGTTGTGATATCTTCACTGCCGTTTCCTTGGACGGAAATTCGTTCCTCCCCCGCCGATTCTTGTTCTGTCGATCGTTCAACAGAAGGCTCGAGGTGAAGTGGGCATTCCCCCACGTTGTCTGTGGTTTCTCCAAGTGGATCATCGTCCACCAAGTGAACACCATCTTCATCAGTTGGTGGAGGTTCCTGCTTATCCTCGGTCTCCGGCTCCACAGGAACGCTATCTCTCCCCTCGGTTCGCCATTTTCTTCTCTCTGGGCCTGTGTAGATCTTCAGTTTGTCATAATGCACAACCTTCGGCTTTGATTTTGGTTTCTCCTGTATCCGGAAGGTCACATCTGATAACTTCTTCAGGACTAGATACGGGCCCATCCATTTGAAATGCAGCTTGGGTGACAATCCTTTCTTGCGTGCAGTGTTGTGCAGCCATACAAACATTCCAGCTTGTATCTTGCTACCCGAAACATGGCGATCATAGTTGCGCTTTTGCCTCCGAAGATTCACTTTCATTTTGCTCCGAGCTCTTTGATGTGCCTCACTCATTTTCTATCGGAGATTTTTGGCATAGTCAGTCGACATGTGGTCATTACTGTCATTTGGTAGTTCGGTAAGCGCATGTAGTGGTAGTGCTATCTCCCGCCCCATAAGCATGGTGCAAGGTGACTCTCCGGTGCTTTCTTGAGCCGTACTTCGGTATGCCATCATCGAGTATGCCAACTGGACATCCCAATCCTTCTGGTCTGGCTTTACGAACGGCCCAACCAGATTCACCAAGCTTCGGTTGAATCTTTCAATGAATCCGTCGGACTTAGGGTTCCATGGGCAAGTTCGCGTCTGGTCGATCCCCAGCAATCTGCAAACTTCTTTGAATATGGTAGACTGGAAGTTTGTGCCTTGATCACTGTGGAGTTCTTTTGGACAGCCATATCTGCAAATAAATTGCTCCACCAGAGTTTCTGCTATGGTCGGTGTCTTCTGGTCTGGCAGTGCATACGCCTCAATCCACTTCGTAAATGGATCTCCCACAACTAGTACATACGCATTGCCTCGGTCGCTCCTGGGCAGGGGGGCCCATAACATCCAGAGCGATTCTCTCCATCGGTGCGCCAACCGTGTATTGTTGAAGGGGAGCTCGGGGTTTCTTGCCCGATGATTTCCTCCTTGCACACACTGTGCATTGTCGAACCTTGGAACGCACATCGGCCGATACTCCTGCCCAGTAGTACCTTTGTCGGACCTTGTGTAGGGTCTTGCGCACTCCTTGGTGACATGCCGTTTTACTATCATGGAGTTCATCCAGGACACTTTCCCGCAGACATGACGGCAAAATTACTTGCAACTTACATTGCCTTCCGTCATCTGTCTCAAAGCGTCGGCATAGAGCTCCCTGTTGCATCTTCAGCTGTTGCCACTGGGCCCAATATGTTTTGGTTGTTGCTGACTCAGTGGAGAGAGATTCCCACTCTGGTCTGTCCCCTCCATTCTCCTTAGCTCTGACAATAGGTCCGATCGTAGGATCACCCAACTGTTTCTCCCTCAGTTCTTTCAGCGTCCACTTTGGTGAGAGACTTATCATTCTGGTCCCACGATCTGCATTCACCCCTGTCGTCGGTACGTTTTTTTGGCCTTGACCTTTCCCTTCTGTCTCCTCCTGTCTTCCCTCGTTCCGAGGATCGCCACTTGCCGAATCTTCTGCGCAACTAATTCTAGGCATCTCCACCTGGTCCTTTTCGTTCTGCTCCATACCTCTTCCGCACTGCTTACATGGCATGCGGGAGAGTGCATCGGCATTCTGGTGGACTCGACCTGGCTGATGTTGGATCGTGAAGTCATACTCACTCAAGATCTCCATCCATCTAGCCAGTTGTCCTTCTGGGTCACGGAAGTTTAGCAACCATCTCAAGGCTCCATGATCGGTTCTGATTACAAAGTGTCGACCATACAGGTAATGCCGGAAGTGCTTGAAAAATGTCACAACGGCGAGGAGTTCTCGCCTCGTGACGCAGTAATTCCTTTCTGGCTTTGACATAGTGCGGCTGGCATATGCAACGACTTTCTCCACACCATCATGTTTTTGGGATAGCACAGCTCCCAGGCCTGTGCTACTGGCATCCGTGTCTAGTACAAACTCTCCTCCTTCTTCGGGGTAGACTAGTATGGGTGCTGATGTCAACTGTGTCTTCAGAGTGCGGAAAGCAACCTCGCAGTCCTCTGTCCACAGGAACATCCGGTTCTTTTCCATAAGTCGGTGCAATGGTTGGGCAATCTTGGCAAACCCTTGAATGAAACGTCGGTAGTAAGAAGCCAATCCAATGAAACTCCTTACATCTTTGGTGGAACGAGGTGTTGGCCATTCCTCCACAACTCTCACTTTCTCGGGGTCCGTGGCTACGCCCTCACTAGATATCACATGTCCCAGGTAGGCTACCGATTGTTTGAAGAGGCTACATTTCTTCGGCTTTAGTTTGAGGTTGGCCCGTCTCAGCCTCCGGAAGACTTCCTCAAGTCTCTCTATCTCCTCATCCACCGTCTTGGCAAAGACCACGATGTCATCTAGGTACAGTAGCAGTGTTTCCCACTGAAGCCCGGAGAGAATCCTTTCCATCAGCCTCTCGAATGTAGCCGGGGCGTTACAGAGGCCAAAAGGCATGACCTTCCACTGGTACAATCCTCCTCTGGTAACGAAAGCTGATTTGGCCCTAGTATCCTCATTTAGTTCCACCTGCCAGTATCCACTGGCCAGATCTAGGGTACAAAACCACTGTGCCCCTGCTAGCGAATCTAAGCTGTCGTCCACCCTGGGTATCGGGTATGCATCTTTCAGTGTGTGTTCGTTGAGAAACCGGTAGTCCACACAGAATCGGGTGGATCCATCTTTCTTCTTCACTAAGACGACTGGAGATGCCCATGGGCTATGTGATGGCTCGATTATCCCCTTCTGTAGCATGTCTTGTACCTGCTCGTCCGCCTCAGCCCGTTGCCAGGTAGGGAGACGTCTGGGACGTTGGCGTATGGGGGCCGTATCATCTGTTCTGATCTCGTGGCGCACCAGGTCCGTTTTCCCCAGGTCTCCCGCGCCCTTTGAGAAAACGTCTTGATACTCGATGAGTAGCTTCTTCACCTTGTCTCTATCTGGACTCTCCAGTAAGTTCTCAACACTCTGTTGGTACAGATCGGTGAGATGTTCTGGAAGCTCTGGACCAGCTTTGTTCTCTGCTGTTTCTTCCCCTCTTTCCATCATCCTAATCGTAGATTGATCATCTTTCTGAATGTCCTTATCAGCCGTGGATGTGATGGTCCCCAAGACACTACCTCCACTTATCATCACAATTGTAGTACCTGGGTTGAACACTCGGACCGGGTATTTATCTGCAGTGGCATCCACAAGTACTCTCGCTACCATCAGACCTCGTTTTGCCACCTTACTCCTGTCATTTGGCTCGATGATCCCCCATCCATGGAGGTCTTTCTTCTCGTCCAGGACACCAGTGATGATTGCTTCGTGCCCGGGTGGTATTCTTGTAGTCCCATCTGCTCGCACTCGGCAGCTGAAAATGCTCGTCTGATCTTTTCCTTGTAAAGGAATTACATGCTCCCCTATCTTCAATTGCTGATGCCTCAAGTCCAGTACACTGCCAGTGGTCAGCAGGTAATTCATGCCGAGTATTCCCTGGTTTCTGATGGATGCAACCAAGACTTCCACCTCCGCTTTATATCCTCCAATTTGTATCTCCATCTGGGCACTTCCTTTTACTTGGAGTGGTTTCCCATCGGCCTGGCGGATAACTTCATCGACCGGTGTCAGTATAGGTCTGGTTTCTCGATCCATCAGGTTGTACTCTTTTGTGTCTATCAATGTCTCTGACGACCCAGTGTCTATTAGGAATGGCAGTGGATGTGTCCCGATTTCACCCGGCACGAATACCCCATATGAAGCAACTTCACTTGGCAGTGGTACTGGGTGGAGCTGCTTCCTTGGAAGTTCTCCACCATCCTTTACTTTTTCTGGATCTGTATCAAAGGTTTGGGGTCTTGTGTTGCCGACCTTCCCATGACCCCCTGGGTTGGTCCGGAGTCGTTTCCCGACGGTGCGCTGTTCTTCAGTTCAGGCCAGTTTCTCTTAAAGTGCCCCGTGTTTCCACAGTGGTAGCAGGCTAGTTTTTGACGCTTCTGTTCGAAGTCGGCTTGTTCAGGGCGCCGTGTGTCATTCTGCATTGCTTGAGATAGCCCGGCCAACATCTGATGCACCTGCCTCAGTTGCTCCGACATTGCCCGTGTTTGCCTTTCAAACTCATCCCTTGAGACAATCTCCACTTGTCTTGTGACTCGATTGTTTCTGTCTGGGCGACCACCCTGGTTTCGCTGCCGTTGTCTCTCCGCTTTCAGAAAAGACTCGGTCTCCAGCGCAGCTCTGATCGCCTCATCCAACGTCTTAGGGTGCACTCTGAAGATTCCCGCTCTAATTTCTGCATCGGGTATGGCATCCACCAGATACCCTCGTGCCAGACGCTCTCTGCTATCTCGGGGCAGCTCAGGATACGCCAGCTCCGTGAGTCGACGTATTCCCTGCCCCAGCGCTTGCAAACTTTCGTTTTCTGTCCTTGTTCTGCTCCTAAGCTCGGCTAGGTACGTTTCGGCTTGCTCACCAGGCCCATAACGTCTTTCTAGTCTTGCTGTGAGCTCTGCATAGGTCAGCACTTCTCCTGTAGCCCTGTCTCCCAGCACTTGCTGTGCTTGACTCTTGAGACTCGCTGCCAGGAAGTAAGCTTTGTCCTCTGCCGTCCAGCTATTAATAACTGCACAAGACTCGAAATGAGATTTGTAGTCTCTCCATGGCACCACCCCGGCGAATCGATCCGGCACGATATTTGGCTTCCGATGAACTCTGCTGGTTTTCTCTGCCCCTGCAATTGCTGCTCTCTTGGGTGGATCCTGCCCGAGTGGTTCAGACAGAGTTTTCTTTTCTACTGATTCTTTCTCTCCCAGATCCTCTGGTTTCCTAAGGTGCTGCCCTGTGCTCCTGACTTCTTCCACCACCCGCTGTGGTGCTGTACACGTCTGATGTCCAGGCGCCTCTCCCAACTGCTGCTGCAGATTACACCTCGCATCATACGCCAACTGTGGGGTGTTTAAGCTAGCTGGCATTTCCCCTGGAGCCTGCATTCTTGGCCGGGCCGAAGGCCATCCAGTCTCCACGAGAACATCGCTCATTCCAGTAGGTCTCTGCCGTCGAACCTCTGCTGGTTCTACTCCGCCCCAATCAGTCAAACTCCGGTAGACTGGCTGCTCTACCACCCCCGGTCCCCATGTCACTGGTGTTGACATGAATCTTGCCTGAGGAGAGGACTCCGCTGTGCCGACCGTAGGTGTCATCACCTCCCCAACTCTTCCGGTCTGTTGGAAGAGCTTTTGTGCCGTCACTGGCTCCGGCGCCCTGATGCCAACACCTGGCATCCTCTCGGCGGCTCTTGCCGGTGTCAATACAGGAGGCGTTGGTGTTACCGCAGGGTGTAGCCTAATGCTTGCTCTGCTGGTCACCCTGGCCGGTGTCGTCTCAAAGTATCCCACACTTTCTTCCAACATCCTGTCTCTACTGTCCATTGTTGCTGTGACTAGTGGTTCTCCACGTCCACCGCGGAATTCTGCTATCCCCAAATCACTGCTTCTGTTAGGTCTATTCTGACCACTCTCACCCTGTGGTTCCTTTGGCTAGCTGTCCCGTCACTCTCAGTGGATCCCACCGCTGCCACCAATGTAACGTGCGTCGCCTAGTCGGTCCCTTGCCTCTCTGGCCCAGTCCCGATGGAGTTGAAGCACCTGCGGTTGGAGGCCACAGCACCAAGTGACGAACAGCACTCCCAAATCTGCTCCACCAGGGGAAAGCGCTAACTCAACTAGTGTTTGGGATTTTAGGGATTGGGTGGATTAACCTGTGGTTTTGGGTGGATTAGCCTGTGGTTTGGGTGGTTGACCGGTGGCTCTGGGTGGCTGACCGGTGGCTCAGGGTGGCTAACCAGTGGCTTAAGTGGCTTAGGGTGGCTCGAGTGGCTCGAGTGGCTCGAGTGGCTCGAGTGGCTCAAGTGGGGGAGACTTACACCCTAATTAGTGACAATTAGACAATAAAACAGAGACAGGAGACTTCTTTGACTTCTTTGGTCCCACCAGGCGAAGAAGTGAGATTTATTCGCTCGAACTGTGCCTTTTATAGGCCAACATGGTCATATACATTCACATACAATAAATGCCCCTCATTACTAAAGTACACAGGGTGCCTCAACCAATGAAAATGCAGTATTGCTTAGTAGATGACTTAAGCCACGCCCACTAACAGCGCTGGCCAATTAAATGCTGATGTTCTAGTATGAGTGACTGGGCACTACAGAAAAGTCACTATACAGTTCATGTTAATGTATAAAACGTATAGTTGATGATTCATCACAACCCTAACCAAAGAGATATCAAGAGTATGACATTACCAGAAATGATTTTACAGGGTAGTTTTCATCAAGGTCATCATAAGTTTGGATGTCACAGTGGGAAACAATGTGTATCAAATGGATTAAGCTGTGTATTAATGAGTAGGTTGAAGGAACTAAAAGACTGGACTGCTGTTGACATGGATGCCACATTAAATACTGGAAATGAGTTGTATAGTCATTTATCACACAGTTCTACAGTAAATCATGACCATTTGTTAGTGACTGAATTGCCTAATGAGTTAGATTTGCAAGTGTAATTTACCTGAGTTTTACATGATGCCATTGAATTGTGCCTTAGAACAGACTCTCCAGCAATAAAGTGCATGTTTCATTACTTTCCATGGAAATACATTTGTTGTTCCTGCTCAAAATGGGATGTTTTAAATATTTGATTCTCACTCTAGAAACAAGCAAGGTTGCCAGGTCAGCAAGGTTGCCAGGTCAGTGAGGAAAAAAAGTTTGCTGAAAAGTGTCGCTACGTGGCAAGATGTACACAGGTATTGTACTTATTTGGCAAGATCTATGTGTTTGTCTAATAACGAGCAGTTTGAAATTACAGGTGTATCTGTGTGGCTAGACAATGAGGTAAGGCAAGTTACTGATGGTAGTACACAGCAGAATGAATCTTCATTATCAGGTAGGAATGATCTTGGTGAAGCAAAGGAGGTTAGAGCAATAACTGGTTCTGAAGTGAGTCTCGATTGTTGCACTGGCTTGTCAAGAAGTGGTTTGCTGAGTAATATGAAGGACAATGATAGACATGAGGTGAAACGTAATAAGTCTGATGATGATAACGATGTTGAAATCAAGAAAGTAACAGAATGTCAGGGTTTCAAATTTGTTCCACTGACATACTCTTGCAAGGATGTCCTTTGCAGAACACATGCAATAGCCAAAGTGTCTTTGAGAGGTAATAAGATTCCGGAGAAATGTGAGAAGATGGGACGACCTGATTCAGTCAAGAGGATTAGAGAAGATGGCAACTGCTTTTTCAGGGCAATTTCATTCGCTGTGTCAGGAACTGAGGATAATCACATGCAATTAAGATTGGCAACTGTTAATCATTTGTTGACAAATGGAGAACAATTCAATGGTTTTCTGCGACGAGGTTTTGTGAATGTTGAAGAATATGTCACGCCGCAAAGAATGTTTGCTTCTGGAACGTGGGCTACAGAGGTTGAAATCATGGCAATGGCACATATGTTGCATGCAGACATATATAAATTTGAAGATGGAAATAAGTATGTTTTCTCAACTAGTACCTTTGAGAGAGAGGCTGTATGTAACATTGGATGAGGCAATTTACCTGTACCATAGTCACAGAATTCACTATGATGTTGTGTTATCAGTTCTTGAATTAAGATTGCAATCTGATGATAAACAACCAAAAGAAACTGCAAGCAAAACATTACAAACTGCTGGTTGCTTGAAAAGAGTAACAAGTAATAAAGAGTTGGAAGCGAATACTGTAAAATAAGTTAGTTTCCGACCAGTAAACAAGAAAAGAGAGATTTGAAAACGCACAAACATTAGATAACAGGGAAAAATGAAAAGAGAGAAAGAGAAGGAAAGACGTGCACAAAAAGGAATGAGGTTGTAATCGATTGCAAAGAAATCAAGAAATCTAAATCTAATTGTAATGCTAAGAGAAGAGGTTGTGAAATCGTGGATGAAAAGTTGGAGGAGAAGTATTGCAAACAAAGAAAAAAGATGAATAACCACAAGAACTACAAAGCAAATGCTGATGACAAGAAGAAATTACTGAATATGAAATATCATCATGACGCCCAGTTTAAAACAGAACGATTGAAGGCAGAATAGGAAAGATAAGCTGTATGCCAAAATGCAGAGTGAAAAAAGCAATCATTGAAAACAAGGTGTCAAAAAAATACTAAATAAAGAGAGGGTTAAATTGACTTTGGACAATCAAAGTATCGGGATAATGAGGAATACAGACAAAACTAATTGACAATTCAAATCAAAGTACCGGGATAGTAGAAAGAGGGGGAGGGTACGGCGACAAACCCAATGATCTCCCGCCCCCGCCCATTATCCCCCTCCAACTATCCCCCTTCCCATCCCCCTCCCCTCCCCCAATTTATCCCCCTCCCCAAATATATTCCCCCCTTAATATCTCAGTCTCGAAAAAAGGCCAGGCTCTTCATATTTACAGTCGCCCCCCTTGGAGATCTCAACACAGACTCACAGCGACTGGTGCGCGAGTCTACAATCACTTATAAATAAATAAACAAACAACGTTTTCTTAGGTTTACAAATCAAAGTTTGAAATTTATTATTTATGTTACTTTAACAAAACATAATCTATAAACAGAAAAAAAATATTTAAAAAATCTACAATTTGTACACAACATATAGAAAAGCACATTGCAGTGTGCTTATGACATCATCGTTATATTAAGACGAGGAGAACTCTTAGTACCCCTATGACTTCATCGTTATATTAAGAGGAGGAGAACTCTCAGTACCCCTATGACATCATCCTTATATTAAGACGAGGAGAACTCTTAGTACCCCTATGACATCACCCTTATATTGAGAAGAGGAGAACTCTTAGTACCCCTATGACATCATTAATGGGCAAGATTACCATATGCGAAGTTCACCCTAATATCGCCTAATTGCTACAAAGTAACTTTACCTTGGCGACTGATTCAACACAAATCCAACAGGGAGGGGAGAGATGAACATGGTATGACAGAAATGTGAATTTTCAGGGCACTTTGTGGGGTACACATAGGCGAAGGTTTACGTCGACATGGCGGCCATCTTTGTTTGCGAAGTATGGCTAACGCGCACGCGCGCAATCGGCATATACCATGTGAATAAATCATAACCCGATGGTTCGATTACGTTGCAGGGGTAAGGTATCCACACAGGTATTTTTATGCAGATTTTATGCAGGACCTCACAAGCACGTGCAAATACACGCACATGTACCGCGCGCATGCCGCGACACTTTAAGCGAGTTCTCAGGGGAAATTGTTCACGTTGGATTTCGGGTAGCACTGTGCATGTGCGAGCATTGGTGAACCAGCTAGTATTACATGTACATGATTTTAATTTCTAATACTTGTATGTTTTGTTGCGTTTTACCTTTTTAATCTTTCACACGGTGTAATTCTTTGTAATTTTAATATTTTACGATTTTGAATGTGTGTAAATTAAACTGCAATTCGGCCGTTTGGCTGCGAAAGTTTAATAAAATAAACCATTAATAATAATAATAATACTAATAATGTACATAAACTTTGTCTAGCCAATGAGTTATAGCATAGGGAGATGCTTTATAAGGGGAACGACCCAATTTTCTTAGGGGAGTATTCGTAAGTTGGAGGAATTTTCTAAGAATGAAAGAAAGACCCAATTCTCGAAGGAGAGTGTTCGTAACTTGGAGGTTTTTTTAAGAAGGAAATACCCAATTTTAAGGCTAAGCAAAGGGTTCGTAAGTTGTAGGATTTTTTGGTGGGATTCCTAAAGGAAAAAGGAAACTGAAACCTGAGGGAAAGGGTATCTGAAACCTGTCTTTAGATTATTGTGTGTCTTGACAGACAGCCAGAGCGAGATGTTATGCGCTCTAAAATTGAAGGGGAGGCTTGTACAGGAGAAGAACGTCCTTCAGGATCTGGTTGGAGTGGTCGACTCCTGAATGTCGGCAGCGCCACATGTATTCGGCGAGATAGAAGCCAAAGTGATCGCTGCCTCGGGTGTGAGTACTGGGCTGACTTCGCTTCAGTTGCCACCACTGGCCCTCAATGTTGTTCGTGTGCGCGCCAGTGGATGGGTCAACGAAGTTCAGTGAATGATTCACCGTAAGATGTTGGAAATCATCTTCACCGAGGCAGTCATACGCTCTCCAACAGTCAGTAATGACTGTGGAGCCGGCAGCCACATATTCCTTAATCAAAGGAATAAGTGTTGCCGAATCGCGTTTGGCTACCTCGATGAAGAAGACGTCCTTACTCACGACAAATCCCGCCCAGTACCCACTTACCGTCAACTAGGCGACCGCGATTGTACTTCTGTCTGCCGAATTTGGACTCGTCTATCTCCACCGTCAGTCCCGGTCCCCCGATTGAAGTCTTGCCATGCTGCTGAATAACGTGCAGGCAGACTTCACGGCAATAGGTATACCAATCTACGACAGTTTGACAACTTGTTCCAATGTCATAGCTGGCTTCCCTGACTGCCGTGGCGTTGGAGAGCTTCGTTGCTCAACAATATATGAGCACGAGGCATTTATCGAGGGGTAATCGATTGCCGGCAAAGAAACTGCCATGCCGCACAGTACGGCTGTGACATATTGGCGGCACGATCTCTTCGTACACTGCCACGTGTAACCGTCGCTGAGGTCTCCTCTCGCAGTCCACCGCAATGGTCTTCGGCAGGTACGACATAGAGGCGCCGCCGCTAATAGCCCCCGCTCCTTCAAAAACCCCAAGGTTTTCTCCGAGGTGATAGTCACCTCTCTCACAAGGCGCGTCAGTCTCCAGTTCTCGCTCATTGTGTTTGTATGATGGTGATCGAAATGCACCTCACTTCTTATATACCGATGCCTTAGCATATTGCCAAAATACCGTCAATTGTCTGGCCGATTTGCATCTGTTCTTTCTCTCTTGATTACATAATGCAGTGGGCAAAAGACACACCCATATATTCGGGAAATAGTGTTGAGATGTCTACCTTACCTACTTCATCATCTTTGGAACGACCTACTTGTATTGACAATGAATTCTCACTTTTAATTTATTTAAATATTCGTGAATATTTACATTTTAACATTATAAATATTTAATTTATTGAAATATTCATCGTGACCTCATCGTGACCTCGCCTTAATTCAACCGTAACTTCGTATGGATCATAAGGACGATCACCGGCAACAAGCGCTTGTGTGGTGTGGTCAGTTAGAATGCTGTATTTTCATGACTAACGATTCTCTCCCTTCTAGGTTCGACTCCCGGCGGTGCAAAAGAAGATCATCATAACAATAATTATAGTATATGTACAGTAACAATAATTAATACTTGTGTCGATGGCAGGATGATGGAGGAAAAAGGAGAGAAGAGAATGGAGAGGATCATAGAGGGAAAGAGTAGAGTGAGAGGGGAAAAAGAACGGAACGGAAAGGCTGAAATTGTTTTGCCGCTTTTGCGCGCAGGGGCCCCTTCTTTTAAAATCTGTCCCCCTAAGTTACTGAACCCCCTTTCACATCTCTAGCCCCCCCAAAAACATGTCGCCCCTTTTTAAATCAGTCGGGGAGCAAAAATTTCCCTGAAAAAGTGAACCTCGTATATTGAAATCTTCCCCATAATTATATTTAGTGAGTAAGCGTTTTTGCCAATTTTTATATCATATAGATACATCAAAATGGTACACTTTACAAATACTTTTTTAAAAAATATCTCAAGGTTTTTACACTTAAAAAATGGTATTAGCGGTACTTTGAAAAATCTTGCTCGTGCGATAAACCCGGCGCAAAGTTATAAAGCCGCCTAACCTCTTTTTCACAGGTTGCGATGGGTAGTCATCATCTGAAATATTAAAGGTAAAAATAAGCATTTACACTCAACGTTTTGTCACAAACATCACATAAACTAATGGGTGGTTAGACTTATAGTGTAGGTTTTATAGAAAAACAAAATCAACATGAAAACGCCAGACTTTAATGTTTAAAACCATTTACCTTTTGGCTGGTGACTGCAGGTTGAGCGTTTACGTCCACACCTATCGACATATTTTGTTGAAATGACACGAAATACTGAATTGCGAAATATTTTCTGGAAATTTCCAAAGCTAAATTTAGTAGTGACATGTATAGCTACACAACCCGAGGACAATAGGCAGTCAAGGTCGGTTACCTTGCATATATATTTTCTAACAATACAGGCATGAACTAGAACGGGGTCGCAAGTCTTTTGTGTGATGTGACGGGTGAAGGCTATGACCGTGTCAGGTATGGAGCGCCGATGGTAAGGATAGTATAAAATGGGCAAAAAGGTATGGAGCGCAAATCGTACATTAAAAAAAAATAAAAAAAATAAAAAAACCTTTATTTAAAACAAATAATCATTTATAATAAATGAATCGTTTTCAGAATAAAACTGTGGAGAAACTTATTTTTTCTGTGTGTCCAGAGCAAGACTCAGAAGATGTCCAAGAAACAATCAACAAATATAACAAGCTCGTTAATTACAAAACATTGAGGGGCAACGGATGCGTTAAACGATCGTTGATAGCATCGTGTTATCATCACGTCGTTGGATTAGACAAAGAACGAGTTAAGTTTTATTTAAAGTGACTCAAAATCAAATTAATAAAGCACTAAAAAAGATACGATGACCACTACAATAAAGGCGGGGCTGAGGGTGACACCCTAAAAGGTGATATAGAGGTATAACTCGGTGGATCGCCTTCATAATGTTTATTTACCGAGAATTTGAACTTGTAAGTTTTTCGATAAGAGATTCTTTTTCCTTTGCCAGCCGTTCGTCTACCCGTTTTTTAACTTCTTTTTCAAAGTCTGTATCGTTTTTAATTTTTTGAAGCTTTGTGCTGGTCTTTGTTCTATTTTTTTTTGCTTAAGCTCGTTAAATGTTGCGAGCTCTCTCGTAATCAATATAAACTCTTCGTGCGATACATCTCCGTCGTTGATGGCTTGAGACACGTATTCTTCAATCGTGTTAAGTTTGGAGTCTGCTAATATTTTAATCTGGTCGTGCTTTTTTCAGCTTGGCGGATAATCGCTTAGACGCGATTCTAGGCAGAATATCTACACCAAAAGCGCCTATAAACGTTCCTTCTAGCACCAATCCAACGGGGGCTGATATAACACCCAAGAGAGCGGGATTACCGACAGCCGCCGCTATAGCCCCCAATCCTTCTCATCCTAGCTCTACGTAATTAATAGTGTCAATCACTCTCTTTATTTTTTGATAAGTGCGCTCTCGGTGGTCTCTCTCTTTCAAGATTCAAGATCGAATCTCTTCAATCTTTTTAAGTCTGTATACTTGTGTTTCTTCGTTAACGTTACTATTTAATCGGAGTACATCTCCAGAAATATCGGGGTATAACGCCTTATTATCTATACTCATGTTTTTAATATAAAAATATTTTAAAATTAAAAGATCTCCAACTCTATCATTATACTCACACACTTGTTGTGACTGAAAATGTCAGTTTGTCGATTATACCATTTTTAAGTTTTTTGAAATCCTCGACTCTATCAGGCTCGGCTTCGCGCGTACCCACGGGTACAATTTTTTAAGATATCAGACGGTCGACCATCGAGGAAATTTTCACTCGTACTTAATTGCGGGCAGCGAATAAACAACCATTTAAACGGATTAACGTTGTAAGACCCCGTATACACCACTTTGGGTACCAGTCTTCCTTTGGGTAAATTAAGTAATCGAGAAACTTCTCTGTTTAAACGCAATTTGAGTTTCACGTCGGTTACCACCAACGTCACCTTTTTAGATTCTCTAAATATTCGAAAACTTACCCCGGGTATAGAATTTAAAATGAAATCGAACCAATCGACGTCATACCACCCGTTTGGGCCATCTTTAACTTTCATTTATATTTTACGGTTAGAAAGATCCTGTACGACTTTGCCGCTCCTTTACCGGGAGATGACGCATTTAACGCTTTAGACAACAGCTATAATCACAGAGCATTTACCGATACCTGTTTGTTGTTTGGCATAGATCAAAACAAGTCTTTTAAACAGACGAGAGACACAAAATCTAACGGTTTAGGTACCTCATACATCTTTAATAGCTTGTGGCGGTTGGCGAATACGATGAAGCATTACCCGACAAACCCAACGTTATTTACGGCGGCTACCACGGTCTAGATAGTCCTAAAAGGAGTGGAAGCAGTTACGTTCCTTGGACGGTTATTTACATCGAACAAAATGAATCGGTACAAAAGAATTGGTTACATTTTATACCCGACACGAGTTCGCTTACCCCCGCGGGAATCATAAAGATCAACGAATCGATTAGATTTTACGTGTAAGCTTTACTAGGTGCGCAGGCTCAAACAAAAACGAGTGTATTATCATCGGGCACCGGATTAGATGTTCAGAGACAATTTAACGTCATCGTTGAAGATATCATCAATGCAGTAGACGACATGGAAACGAGTATCAATCAATTTCAAGACTCTTTGCAGTATGCCAGAACGCCTTTAAATTTTGTCGTGAAACCGGGGTTGTTTAATTCCATCGGATATGAACTTGAGGGTTGGAACGCACGACGGCTATAACAACAATCTTCAAATTGCTACCCAGATTATGAAAACTGGTTTGCTGCCAGATTTAAACTTACAACCTCAACCTGACGACTCTTTTGATGACACCGATGACGTCGCGCCACCAACACCCCCAGAGCCTATAACGAACGATGTTGTATCACCAACACCAGCACCTACACCCTCACCTACAGTTTTAACCCAAGAACCCACGAAACTACAAACTCACCAAGACGAAACATTATCGTTGACGGTAGGAATATTAGCTATCGTTGGTATGGGTATTTTGGCTTACGAGGCAACGCAATAAGTCACACTCTAATCACAAAACAAACAAAAATAAGCCTTACTAACTTTGGGCTGGTAAGGCTTATTTTTTTTAAAACTTGATTACAACTATTACTAACATCGTTTTTGCAGGTACGCAAACACCAAGGCTCCCTCACCCCAAAACAAAGCCCACATGTGTTCGGCTAACCACCATACGGACTTACTCAGCGCGTTATATAGCCAACTTAGTACGCTGCCTATGATACCCGGCAGACACCCAACGCGCTCGCTCCGAGTTTTTTAAGAGCAGATGCAAAATTAGCGAGTTGTTTTGAAATCCACTCTTTGATAACGCCTTTTGGTGGTGTTGGTGTTGGCGATGGTGCGGTTGTGGCACCCGCACCTATCACGCTAGCGACGATGCTACTCACTATCGTACTGATGGCTAAACTAAAAGCGGCTAAAATACTCATTATGGTCACACCTTGTTCTCTAAACAGAGTTCTAATCTTTTCCGCCAGAATCGTGTCGTCGCCTAATATTTTATTAATCGTTTCTTTGATTCTAGCGATCTGACTTTTGAGCCCTCGTTCGTTGGCTTTTGCGGCTTCTAATCTGGCGGATCTTTCAACGTTCAAGTCGCCCAATTTATCGTTTAACTCTCGTCGACCCTCTTCGCTGTGAGAATCGTTGAGTTCTTGTCTTGTGGCTGCAATCTCTCGGTCGAGTTCAGTGAGACGCGCTAAATTAAGTTCTAGGTTACTTCTCAACGTCTGAAGACTTTTGTCTAAACCTTCGAGTTCTCTGTAATTTAATCCTTCTGTTTGAGCGCGGGGTCTTGTTGTAAATCGTCTATAATCTCGGTTACCTCATCGGTGACTCTTGGTAGTTCTGTCATGGGGATACTCTCGGGTGGTATTGATCGAAGTTGTTGACTTTGATCGTCACTGAGTGTCTTACGTTCGTAATGCGTAAAACCTAATTTGTTTCTAATATAATCTCTGCCTATAAGACCCATCTTTCTTACATTTAACTGTATAGTCCTCAGACTCAAGAATCTACTTGGGTCATTTTGAACCGTCAACCTTACATCACCTTTCTCAGATTTGTAAAATAAACCATCTGTTTTGAGAATAAATGTTTCGTATCTCGGAAGTATTGGTTCATTGTATATGTTATAAGTATCGTAAAACTCATCAACGCGACCATTAGTGACCATGCTTCTTCCTTGATCTAAACGCCATCTATGTCGGTAGTGGTAACGGGTGTATCAGGAGTATCAAAAGTATCGTCCCAATCCAGATTTGTCTCTTCTACACCATGATCATCATCTAAGATAATGTCAAGTGGATCCTCGTATTCGTTATAGTCAAATCCTCCCTCAGCCATTTATTTAATAAACCTATTTAAATTATGCCGTTTTAATTATACTGCCCGGTAGTTTACCCTGGGTTATCAACCAATTTTGCGTGGCTAGAGCTACACTTATAATACCCGTCAATTTAACCGCATCTTCTACGCTTAGTTTGTCTAAATCCGGCGCTTTCATTTTGAGTAGTGTATTTCCTACCATGGCGTATCCCATCGAAAGACCCGATATGATAAATCGTATTAGCTATTCCGTTGGTGTCAAAGTTACTCATCGTTTTTAATATAACAATTTTTAAATTGCTGTTTATTCCATGTCTAGCGTTTTGGGGGCGCTGGGTGTAGTGGGTTGCGCTACTACCGGTATAGCACCCCACATCGCACAAGAGTTGTAGTCTGGTGAGCACGTAGCGTCGTCCGATGTTACGTCCAATTTTTCTAATTTCAATTTTTTATAGTCGGTATTAGACCAACTTTACCAGTTAAGGGTATCTCTTTTCTGCTAGGCAATGACTTAGCAGGTAGGCAGGTGATTGTTGATCCTCATGTTATCTGTAAGCCGAGCACTTGTGATGATAATGCTGCTGATGCAGATTTGTCGGATTTATATCCGTCTTGTGTAGTGACTCGAGCTTTGGCGAAAAAGGCACTTGAAAATTCAGGGGAGTCTGAATCTGAAAAACAGGATGATTTTGTATTGTTTGATACATTCATGTCCCAAGAAGGGAATTTTAATGATCATTCTTTTGTTGAAAGTTCTTCCAGAGACGAAAACCTTGAGAAATTAGAAAAGCAAACAGGAGGAAGAGTGTATGAGCTGTCCTTATCAAAAAGCAAGCTTTGTGCACAGCAGGAAAGAGATCCCGAAGTTGTCTCACTGTTGGGTAATGTGTTCTCTAAAGAAGAAATTAAGAATGTCCGTATTGGATATTTTGTAAAAGCTGGTGTACTTATGAGAAAATGGCGTCCAGCCGATATTCCCACCAATGAAGAGTGGGCAGTTGTATACCAGATTGTTGTGCCTAAGCCGTTCAGAAACGAAATTATGCGTTTAGCACATGAAGGTTCACTTGGTGGACATTTGGGTATTAATAAGACTTGTGACAAGATATTGAAGCATTTTTTTGGCCTGGTCTTAGAAAAGACGTTGCTCAGTATTGTAAGTCTTGCCATCATTGTCAGTTAGTAGGGAAACCCAGTGTAAAGATACCAAAGGCTCCACTGTTGCCAATTCCAGCATTTGATGAACCATTCAGTAAGATTATCATTGCGTTGGTCCTTTACCAAAAACAAGAGCTGGTAATCAGTATTTGTTAACCATAATGTGTGTTTCGACTACATTCCCAGAAGCAATTCCAGTAAGGAGCATTCGTGCCAGTACTATTTGTAAGGCCTTGCTGAAGTTTTTCACCACATTTGGTTTGCCGAGAGAAATACAATCCGATCAAGGTTCTAATTTCATGTCGGGTCTTTTCCAACAAGTTGTTCATGAATTGGGAGCTAGATAGATAAAATCAAGTGCATATCATCCAGAGTCTCAGGGAGCTCTTGAAAGATTTCATTCGACATTGAAAACTATGAGTAAGATTTTTTGTCATGAGAATGAGAAGGATTGGGATGAGGGTATTCCTTTCCTGTTATTTGCAACACGTGAGTCTGTACAGGAATCACTTGGTTTTACACCATTCGAGTTGGTTTTCGGGCATACAGTTATAGAGGCCCGTTGAAATTGATCAAAGAAACATGGTTGAGTGAAGAGTCAAAGAAGTTGAATTTGCTTATGTGTCCCAATTCAAAGAACGACCCAGAAGGGCATGTCAGATTGCTTCTGAAAACCTCAAAGTAGCACAACATAAAATGAAGGCATGGTATGATCAAAATGAACGACAGCGTTTATTTGTACCAGGGGATAGAGTACTCGTGTTGTTGCCAGTTCAGGGTAATCCTTTGCAAGCCCAGTTTCATGGTCCATATCAAGTTGTAAAAAAGGTTGGTGAGGTTGATTATGTAATACAAACACCTGATCGCAGAAAGTCTACCCAGTTGTGTCATGTTAATATGTTGAAACCATATTACGATCGTAGTGAAGCATGTGCTTTGACAAGTGTCAGTGTGGTGAATTCTAAAGCATCTGGCCCAAGTGTTAATATCACTTATGAAGCTTTGGACAATAACAGTGATGTGAAAATTAAGCTTGATAATTCACACATTTTGGCGAACTTAGATTCGAAGCTTAGTCATTTGGGTTCTGGTGAAAAACAACAGCTGTCAGAATTGATCATGAAAAATGACACATTGTTTCCTGATGTACCAAATAGAAAAGATGTGTTGTACCATGATGTTGATGTTCGTGACTCGGCGCCTATAAGACAACATCCGTATAGAGTCACTCCCGAAAAGGCAAAACTCATGAAAAATGAAATCGAGTACATGTTAACAAATGGTATTATTCAACCTAGTAAGAGTAACTGGAGTTCACCATGTGTTCTCATTCCAAAACCAGATGGTAGTGTACGATTTTGTACAGACTATCGCAAAGTAAATGCAGTGACTAAAAGTGATTCGTTTCCAATCCCGAGGATTGATGATTGTATCGATAAGATTGGTCAGGCTAGGTTTGTCACAAAATGTGATTTATTGAAAGGGTATTGGTGTGTTCCATTAACCAAAAGAGCTCAGGAAATATCTGCATTTGTAACTCCAGATGGTTTTTACGAATACAACGTTATGCCATTTGGCATGAAAAATGCTCCAGCTACTTTTACCCGTTTGATGAATCAGTGTATTCAGGGTTTACAAGGTGTTGAAGCTTATATTGATGACTTGTTTGTGTATGCAGATACTTGGAGTGAACACTTAGAGAGACTCGATCAGATGTTTAGAAGACTTGTTCAAGCGAATTTGACCATAAATCTTGCAAAAAGTGAGTTTGGAAAAGCTACCGTAGTATATCTGGGTTACATAGTTGGTCAAGGTGATGTGGGACCTGTGAAAGCAAAAATTGAAACCATTGTACATTTTCCCACACCCAGATGTGTTAGATCGCTCAAACGATTTCTAGGAATGACCGGTTATTACCGGAAGTTTTGCAAGAATTTTTCAGAAATAGCAGTTCCATTGACCAATCTGACCAAAAAGAATCAGAAATTCCCGTCTTCAAAGTTCAATTGAGCATCCATCACCAAAAAGACGTACATCGTGAGGTCGCCTTGATTTTCGGCATCTCTGATAAATTGGACGTTGATGCCTCCTCCGTCTCCAAGTTCCCTACCAGGTCCGTGAGCAGAATTGTCGTCGTTACTTCTTAAATCGAGCCACAGACCGTACTTGTCTTTTAGGTTATTTTGGATTGTAAAATCGCTGTGGATTTTTGACCACGGGATCTTTAAACAAAAACAAAATACCCTTGAGACTCCTGATGGGTTGATTGACGCTGACATTCCAAAGCGTGTCCTATTTGTTGACGGATATAACTTCCAGCGAGTGGATTCTATAAAACAGGTATTGCGTTGATTTATAGGTTTTGCCCTTCACCGACGTTTAAACAATGTATACTCAGTGTGTTACCTCCCGAGTGAAAAATGGGGAAAAAATCACTCGGGTGGGACTCGAACCCACGACCTCCTGCTTTCTAGTGCAGATGTCTTACCACTCGACCACCGAGCTAACGTGATCGGTTGGCTGGTTCAAATCTGATGTACATAGCAGCGGGTACCGCATAAACTATTATAAGATGGAATTTTTGCGTCGGGGTTATAAATCAAATTATAGGTGTTGCCCTTCACCGACGTTTAAGCACTGTATACTCGGTGTGCTACCTCCCTTTCCATTTGTTGTAGTAACGGTTATACGTCGGAAAACATATCTTTACAGGCATTTTGTTTTCTGATACGTTCGTTGAGAAAATCTAGACACTTTGTTCGTTCTCGTTACCACCGATATTTGGCGGTTGCGAGTTCTCTCTATAAATTTGAACATAAAAAGTTTGAACCGGTAAAAACTAAGGCGTCGACGATCGCGCCTCCTATCATTATAGCAACGGTAGCCATCTTATTATCAACGTATGAAAACATTATCTAAATTGTATTATAGCCCAGCGGTTATTGGAAAGGTGAAAGCGCCATCGACCATTTACACATTAAAACCAAAATCGATAAAAAGGTAATCAGAGATTGACTTAAAAAACAAGCAATCTGGCAAATTTATCTACCTCCTCCTGCGTATGTACCCAGACGTACGAGTACGTCGCGATAGTTTGAAACACCAAACGACTTTCATCAAATGGATGTGCTATACCTACCCTGTGATAGAGTAAAACGCAAGACTTACAAATACGCTTTGACGGTTGTCGACGTTGCTAGTCGATACCACGAAGCAGAACCCATGAAACGGCGGATCAAACCCCGAGATGCTATCTTCAAGATTTACGCGGGATCTCCTTCGAGTTACCCTAAAACGTTGAGAGTAGAAGCCGGTACTGAATTTAAAGGCGCATTTAAACAATTGATGACCTCAAAAAACGTCCAGATTATCGTCGGCGAACCCGGAAACCACCGATCGTAGGGTATCGTAGAAAGATTTAATCGAACGCTAGCCGAGAGACTATTTGGTCATCAATACGCTTAAGAAATGTTAAATCCCAAGAGTAGAAACACGCAATGGGTCGAGCGATTGCCCGGCGTGATCCAGGCAATAAACGACGAAACGACAAGATTAATAGCTGAAGCATTGATGAAACATTGGCACGATCCTGCCCGTATCCAAAATGGCGGACGTTCAATGTTAACGTTGCAAAGAAAAACAATTGTAACATTGGATTTTCGATACTTCATCAATATTTTTTGGAATAAAAGCACGCACAATTAATCATCAACACTTTATTTTGTTCACTGCAGGTTCAATATTGCAGCCAATGTTGACAGAAGGGTTTTTGATAAGCAATAATGGTCAAAGTTTATTTTAAGCCATCATATTTAAAATAAACTGTACTATTGGCTGAATTTGAATATAATATTGGCTGAAAATCAATTTTTTGATAAACCGGCAAATTAGAATTTACATATTTTCATGCCAAAGACATACATAGTTACTTCGTGAATGGTCTTCTAATGATACCTGACCCTCAAAACATGGGTTAAGACACCTTACTTGTGTAGTTAAGTGCAATATTGGCCGAGATATTGGCTAAAAATCAAATATCTGATAAACCGACACTTAATATTTTACATATTTTCATGCCAAAGACACACATAGTTACTTCGTGAATGGTCTTCTAATAAAACTTGGCCATCAAAACATGGGTTTAGACACCTTACTGGTGTAGTTATGTGCTATATTGGCCGAGATATGCCAAAAACATGATGTTCCGGTATTAGCGGCACTAATTTGCAGATTCCTAGATGCCACAGACACATGTGGTGACTTCCAAAATAGTTTTATTGTGATCTCTGACCTTGAAAACATTGGTTTAGACACCTAGTTCGTTCAGTTATCTGCAATATTGGCTCAGATATAATTAAAAATAGATTTTTCGGTAATGGCGGCACTAATTTGCATAAAAACAATACGTGGGACATTTTTTGAATTTTTTAACATAGCAAAACGTTTTATAAGATGGAATGTTTTCTACGCATTTTTTTCTGACCTAGACACGTTGATTAGAAATTGATTTCCGAGGGTGCACGATACCCCCCTTTTCCGACTAAACTACTTGGGATAGGTGTACCAGGCTGCCTTTCTGCTCCAGGGTTCGCAAACTAAAATAATCAGAATAACACAGTAAACATCATATTTAAAAGCAGTTGTAAAACACAAAGGTTGGCAAAAAAGGTTATAGCTAAGACATAAACAACGAAAGGGAACACAAATATGAACACCCCCCACGAACATCCCCCAAAACACAACGCAACACAAAACATTTCAAATCAATAAATATTACTAGGTGCTTACAAGGTACATTTTTAACATGAATTTGAACATTAGTTTGTAAAAAATGGTGTGCCCTCATTTTACATTAATCTAGGGATGTTAAAAAAAAAATAAAGAGATGTAACTAATTTCTCACATTTTTAACATCTTGTAATAAAGCCAACATTTTTGCAAAATTATCCAAACAGCTCTTCACGAAAAGCTTCATCTACAACCAGATCGTCAAATGATGGAATCCATGACCCAGACACTTCGATTGCCATGATGAGAGACTGCCAGTTAGCATGGGAACAACTCTGGCAAATTAAGAGGTTCGTTACAAACTTTTGTAAAAATCTTTGTACATGTATATACATGTACAATGTGGATAAGTTATACTATATGTATTTAAATATCTTTGTAAAACATTTTCATTATGTACATACTGTTCATGCACGCTTTCATTTCGGGCTATCCATTAGCACATAATAAAAAATACAAATTGTATTGTTCACGCATGTCTTTTTCCGTGTACATGTACATGTACTGTACATGTACATGTACCAGTATAATAAGAGCTACATGTACACTACATTGTACATGTACCTATACATGTATAAATACATGTATAAGTATGAAATAAGAACATGTACTTGTATGTATTTGTACGTGCACAAAAAATAGACATTTGTATTAAGCCAGCGTGTTATGTAACTGAATTTAAATTACAATGTACATAATTTACAGGTATCTTGGCAGCATAGGAGTTACGTTTTCATCAGAGAGAGTTATGCGAAAGCGACAATTTGTGCTGCTCAATGACAACCTCAGAGGAAGCCTTATTCCATTAGTCTTCAATTCTGATAAAGCCTCTGGACACAATGGTGTGGAGTTACGCGATGTACCCTTTGTCACCGTCAAAAATTTAAGTTCAATGATCCTCGACTATCTGGGCAGACATGACTTGTAAGTTTTAGTATATGGTCATGAACATGTAGTTGACGTGTATATGCATGTACAAGTACATGTACAAAATGTACATGTATATATTTGAGCCTCCTCAATATACATTTACTGCTAATATGTAATCTAATGCACACTACATGAATATTTTCTTTACAGGTATGTGTCTCTGACCTGGCATGATGGGGTGATCCCAAAAGATGAAGTTTGGATTAAAGTAGGAGGAGATAAGGGAGGTAAGTCCTTCAAAATGTCCTTCCAAATAGCGAACACCCATCACCCGAATTCGTTGCAAAACACTGCTGTGTTCGCTTGTTTCGAGGCCAATGACTCAATTGCCAACCTTCAAACAGTTCTTCCACCTTTTCTGGAACAAGTGTCTCAACTTACTGGCCAAAAGTGGAGGTAAAATATATTCTTCGTTTAAAAATTATGTAACACAAAGTACCAGTTTTAGAGTTCTACTTACCTGTACTGTATCAGGATTGTGCCTTTTCATTTATTTGTTTGTATTCTATTGTGTCTTTTCTTTCTACGGAGACAAAACATTGAAACCTTTCCTTTTGGAGACTACGAGTTGTTGACCAAGATGTACAGTATATGCAGCTGCAATGGTAAGAAACTTTATTTTATATCATTTTTGATTTTCATGTGACAGGTGCGAAAAATGACCCCCCCCCCTTTTTTGTGTGTGTTTCTTGTATTTTTTAGTTTCTTTAAGTAAGGGACTATTTCTTTAGCACATTATCCATCCACCCACTTCCGTATTACGCAATCACCTAGTTTGTCGCCACCAGCGGCGTCACACAAACTCATACTTCATTCCAGAGGCACTAAACATATGTCTCATCTCCTCTCCGAATTTACAGGTAAATACCTTTGATTTATTTTGACTTCAATTATATACTGTTAATACATTTTGTTACTTTCTCATATTTAAGTATTTATTTATAAAGACAAGATTGCCATGAAATCTGTATTTCTATGCTAAAACCTTGTCCCTTCCGTTAGTAAACTTGAGCGAGTTCACTTTTGTAAATATCTCACTTTAACTTTTACTTTTAGTAATGTGTTAATTAATAACGCATTACAGAGAGTTCCTTATTTCATTTACTAAGTTCAATTTATTGATTTGGTAATTTAGATGTAATTGTTCTTAAATTTTGATGCGTCCGCAAGATGGCGGCCGTCACGCAAGGTTTTGGCGCCAAACTACACTCTAAAAAGAGAAGTGTAAATTTATGTTGTGTAAAACTGTTGTGTAAAAAAATTGCGTCATTTCTGCCCAATATTGAGCAAAATGAAAATTTCGCTTGTACCTCCTACTTGTGTCAAATGTGCTACACATGAAAAGGGTAAAATAGTACCCAACATTGACTACAAGTCCCTGCAGCACAGGCAAAGAGTTCAAATCATGGTGTTATTACCCAAGTAATGGGTTAAAGAAACTGGATTTACCCCACCGCTGTGTAACAATTATTTCATTGTACACGTTGAAGAGTAGAATTTACCATGACATTAGTAAAATGTTACCACTGTGTGGGGTAAACTGACGCACGTGACAACGTTTACCCAATATTGTGCACGCGTCATCACTCATGTACAAAATGGCCGCCGCTTGTGAGACCTTCAACAATTTGGGGATTTTGATGACGTGATTTCTTTGTTCCAGGTAAGTCAGTGAAATGAATTTCAGTGTTGTTTCCTCCAAATGGGATGCTGATGTATGAGGATTAATATCGGGGAGATTAGAGAAGTAACATGCTTATTTTTGGACATTTATGTGCAACTTGGACGTCACGGCTCTGCCAACCACGATTCCATGCACATGATGCATGCGTTTCATGTACCGTATAGTGAGTGTTCTCAGATCTAGAAACACGGAGTAAAGTGACCGACATTTGGGAAATTGTTTTTGAATGAGTTGATTGAGGGAAATTCTAACACCCCTGCCCATCATTTAGCCCACGTTCCTCGTAATAGTCCTTATGCATCAGCACCATATTTGGGGAAATATCATCTTATTCATTTTACTGACTTTCCAACCCAGGACTCAGTTATTGAAATCCCTCGCGATTGCTGTCTCTAGCATGCAATTCACATTGCAGAGTTCAAAGTTGAATAAAACCGCAAGGATCAATAACAAAGGTACACAACAACTAATTCAAAAACAACCCAAGTGATGGGTAAATTTAGAACCCAATAGTGCAGGGTAAAAATTAGAACCCAATATCTGGGTAAGAAACTGACACAACACTTGGGTAAAAGGAGGGTTGGGTAAAGTTTACCCAATAATTGAGTAAAAAGGGAACATGGTCGTCACATGGGTAAACTTTTTTACCCAACTTTGTTGTGCAAACACGTAACACAATTATGGGTAAAAGTTACACTGAAATGGGTACTTTTCTGCACTTTAGCTGTTGTGTAAAAAAAAGTACACAAGTTGACGACCATGTTCCCTTTTTACTCTCGAAAAGGTAGTAATTTTACCCAATATTGAGCAACTATTTTTTAAAGTGTATGTTTCCTTTAAATGATCTATTATTGCACAATTTTCATGTAAAGCATCCATTAATTGCTTTCCTTGAGAATAATGTCCTTATTTACCTATCGATTGCTTGAGGATGTCAGTTAAGTAACTTGTAAATTACGTTTCAGATTATTTGCTTTTGTCAGACCTTGTCCGCCATTTTGTAATCTTGTTTCCAACATGTCTTAATTAATTTTAATTCTTGTTAATGTTATACTTTATTGTAAATAGTCACACACACTCATACTTCATTCCAGAGGCACTAAACATATGTCTCATCTCCTCTCCGAATTTACAGAGAATTAAAACACCGGTGAGGACAGGAAATTGCCGTTCTCCCCCGTCCATTTATTTCGGCCTCATTCCTGAGTGCCATATTTATATACAGATACATTCAGATGTTATAAAATCATTATATACAAATACCATTTACATTGTTTATGTAACAGGATACTGCTGTCGGTATTGTACAACATCCAAGGACAACATGAAACTCTCCATCACTGAGAGGGCAACAGGCACTCCACGCACTATGTAGTCAATTCTGGAATAATACAAGGCATATGAAGCAGATGACTCTGTGAAAGCTCGGTCCAAGGATGTTTCACATATCATCATAGCAAAGCCAATTATTGACATTGCAATTGACCATGTAAGTTGAAAGAACTGAGCGAAATTAGGGGGGAAAAACATTGTGGTGTTCTACATGTATGTAACTGTGTACAAAAAAAAATACAAACATTTACATGTACAATGGAATGAGTGCCTGCACTGTTACATTTAACTGCAAACAATTTCATGGTTAATTAATATCTACATTATTTTACTGAATGTAGTGTTTAGGTGGTGCTCCCAAGTCTTCACATATCTCTTGGAATCTACAAAAAGCTCTTTGATAAAGGGCGCTGCTCCGTGGCGACCACCCGTGTGCATTTTTTGTCTCGTCTGTTTAGTCTTTTCGTCACGTTTTTAACCTGTGTTTCGTAAGTTTTTACCCTTTTTGATGTGTGTGAGGTGTTATACTAACCTCAAGGAACATGTTGGTGCGCCAGTTTTTATTCTCTGCACTGTTAATCGGTGTAATTCGTCATGCTTCTACTCAACTAGCTGAGCTCCCTGCGAGTACAGTTTATGAACGGCCATTGCCCATTGTGTATACACGGGAGACATTGTTAAAACTGAGGTCAACGGTCACAGCCACACCTAGTCTGGAGACGGACATTCCACCTGAGGCCCGCTCGACCCAACGTAAAAGAGGCAAGAAAGGAGGCGCTGAAAGCGTGCACAAACTACCGCTATGAATTCAGAGACAGTAGCTTAATGTGTTTTAGCGAGACCTGGTTCAATCACACTGACACCACTCTTGATACGAGCATTGAAGGCTTTTCATGTGAACGATTGGACAGGACCGCAGAGTCTGGCAAATTTACTGGAGGTGGCGTATGTGTATATGTTAACAAGCGCTGGTGCACCAACGTAAGTATTGTGGAACGCTTATGCTCACCCGACATTGAACTGCTCACGGTTGAGACCCCACTACCTACCCCCGAGAATTTAACCAATTTTTTGTAACAACTGTAATATATTAGCCCTTCTGCAGATGCCGACATTGCCTCATCAAAAATTGCCGAAATGATAAATAATCTTGAAACTCGGTCACCCGACGCGGTGAAGCTTGTTTTAGGTGACTTTAATCACTGTGAACTTGAGCATACACTTCCTCACTATGATCAGTATGTTACGGTTCCCACCAGGAAAGACAAGATTCTAGATAAATGTTATAGCAACATCGGAAAGGCCTACAACACACATGGAAAAGCAGGTCTCGGCCTCTCTGATCACAACATTATTCATCTTCTTCCCGAATATAAACAAAAGCTGAAACAACATAAACCTATTATCACAAGAACCAGGAAGTGGACAAAAGAAAATATTGAAACCCCCCGAGGATGTTTTGAATGCACAGACTGGGATGTTTTTTTTCGGCCAAAATACTATTGAAGCTACAGAAGCGGTGAGAGACTACATCAAGTTTTGTGAAAACTTTGTTATTCCTGAGGTGAAACACAATTTTTTTTTTTCCGAATAACAAACCATGGATAACCAGAGAAATCCGTTGCCTTCTGGAAAGGAAACACAAAGCTTTCCGTGATGGAGATCTTACTGAAAATTGGAGAGTGCAGAGGGAGATAACCAAGCATATTCGTCAAAGCAAGAAGAAATATGGAAAAACCATCGAGGACAGTTTCAGACAGCACGATTCAAAAAAAGCTTGGGCTGGACTAAAGTCCATCACAGGAATTGGTAAGAAAACTAACTCCTACATTCCAACCTGCGACCCTGGCACCTTCGCCAATGATCTTAATCAGTTCTACACCCGTTTTGATGACTCTGACTTCAGTCTAGTCAACAACCAGCTTTGCGACGATCTGCGGAGCCAAGTAGACGACTCCAATAGGATTGAGCTCAGCATTCCTGCGATTGAGAAATCATTCAAGCGTATCAAGGGCAACAAGGCATCAGGTCCTGATGGTGTTTCTGGGAGAATCTTGAGGTCCTGTCATAAAGAGCTGTCTTATGTATTTCATAGACTGTTTCAGTGGTCTCTGGACTTTAACATAATTCCCAATATTTGGAAAACCTCAACTGTCGTACCGATTCCAAAAATACCCAAACCCACAGCTATGAATGACTGTAGACTTATTGCTCTCACATCGTTAGTTATGAAATGTTTTGAAAGAGTAATTAAGGATCTTATCTTGGTTCAGACAAAGGCTTACACTGACCCTGCCCAGTTTGCCTATCGTTCGGGCAGATGTGTGAACTGTGCATTACATTTATGAACATTTGGATAAAACTCACAACTATGTCAAAACTTTGTAGACTTCTCATCGGCTATTAATACAATTCAGCCTCATTTATTGACTGGAAAAATGGATAGAATGTGTGTCAATCCCTATATCTGTTTGTGGATTAACAGTTTTTTAACTGATCGAATTCAAAGGGTTTTATTTATGAACTCAGTTTCTAATTACATCCATATTAGTCCTGGAGCCCCTCAAAGCTGTGTGTTGTCCCCAGTGTTATTTTCACTTTATTCCAGTGACTACAGAACCGATGATACATCATGCCCTATAATTAAATATGCTGATGACACCTCTCTGACGGGATTGATTTCTATAAATGATGAATCTGTTTATCGCAAAGAGGTAGCTAATTTTGTAAAATGGTGTGATCTTAATTATTTAACACTGAATGTGTCCAAAACTAAAGAAATTGTGTTTGACTTTCGTAAATCGAAGACTAGTATTGAACCTATTTATATTAATGACACTAGGGTTGAAATGGTCGATAACATTAAGTATCTTGGTACCTCCATTGACAACAACTTGTATTGGAAGATCAATTCTCAGAAACTTGTGGCTAAGGCTAACCAGAGGATGTTTTTTGTCCGGAAGCTGAAATCATCCAATGTTTGCAAAGACATTTTATTTCTTTTTTTATCAAAGCGTTATCCAATCTATCATCACCTTCTGTATGATTGCCTAGTACGGTAACCTTAGAGCCATGGACAGACACAGACTGGAACGTGTCACCAAATTGGCCTCAAAAACAATTAGCCTGGACGTTAGGGATTTACATTGTAGTTTGAATCTGCAATTATCTCTAAGCTACATGACATAATGCAAGATCCTTCCCATCCGCTCCATTCTTCGGTGGTTGTCAACAAATCAGGAAGAATTCGCCCTCCACGAACCCGCACTAAGCGCTTCAGAATGTCATTCTTGCCTAATGCATGCCATCTATTCAACACTCAATTCAAAAGATAATCCCCTGTTTTTTGTCTTGTCCTTTTTTCCTGGTATGCTGGCATCCACTCACGTGTTTTTATTGTAAAGAGCTCTTTTTAATTGTTTCTCTTACTAGGTTCCTTGTTCTAACAATCTGGTGTTTTTATTTGTTGGATGACAACCTTGTAATTTTTGATAGTCTGTAAATATAGTCTCTGTCATTGTGTTAATATCTTTCAGTGCCTTTTGTTTTTTACATCAAATTTTATTTATTTTGCATTCGTATATATCTGTGGTCTTATTGTACATGTATAATGCACACTGGAAAGCAATTTTCATGTTTTTTTTACGTGAGGAGTATAATAAATTGAATTGAATTGAATTGAATTGATATGTACGAAGCAAGATGCACATGCTTGATTTGAAGATTTTCGAATCACTGGTCAAGCATCTGATGAAGATGAGGTAGAATAAGGTACTACAAATTTTGTCCAGAAGGTTGCCAGGGAGTTCAACCGTCAAAAACAGCTTGCCCGTGACAAAGCCATCAAGGAAGACGAACTGAAGCAGATTGAAAAGAGTTACCCCTTCACCTCCTCCAACATAACCTTTAACATGCTGATCAAATGTTTCAACAGATGTCCAATAGGGCTTTCACTCTTTGTCTTGACCTACAGCAACTGGTGAGAAGTTCCGCGTAAACATGTTCAGTTTAAACTCGGCTCACCAAATCATGTCATTTCTTAGCATTCACTACTGACACGTATACATTAAATAGTATTTTGGCAGTCAAACTGAAATTAATGTTCCTTTGGTATATCGGTTTATCTCTGCGATGGCTCGATTATGCTGCACTATTGGTTGATTGCATAGGATATCCCTGACTTCCCTTTTAAAAACAAACTGTGACTGGTGGAAGCATGATCAACTGATAGCTCAGCATGATAGATTAATCGCGGACATCGACCAATCGCACCCAACATACAATGTGTACACATGAAACCTAATGACATATTTGCTGTTTAATAAAAATAATTAACATTGCGCTCACTGATAATCTTTATACTTTCCATTGTTGAGTCACAGGGCAATGAAAAACCAGATCTACCGATCGGTGCTGGTCCAGCTGGTGGTAGCCTTGATGTGGTGTTGAAGAAACATCATGTTGAACGGCAGGCGTACCATGGAAAAGCCTTCGTTGGTAATCACATTCACAAGTGTTGTCAGGTAATAACTACAAATTGGCATTTTGATGCTAACCATACACATTAACGTCCACATATTTAACTTGGTGTGCGTACAATTGAGGAAGTGTATAAACCTTTTATCTATTTCTCCTACAGATTCAAGTCATCTCCGACCTTACAGGCGAACCACGCAGAATTTCCAGAATACGACTTACGATGATATTCCACTCAAACGTCAGCAATAATCCATCCGTGAAGCAGCCTTAGTAGTGTCTAAGTTTGAGGATATTGTCCTCAAATGTTGACACACATTTTGCGATAAACCATGCGAGGGCTTTGTCACCTGACGATTTGAAACGCATTGGTAACTACTTGATATTCCTTTCCAGTCTTCTTGTGAAGTACCGATATTAAATCCGGCTCAGAGAAATACAATTTTCTATTTTTCGCAGATACGTGTATCAAGGTCTTCATGGCATCTTACCCACATAGTTTCCCTGTATCTAGCATAACTCCGAAGATGCACTTATTGGAGAACCATGCTGTAGAACAGCTGTCCAGGTTTGGTGTTGGATTTAGCCTACTGAACGAGCAAGTCGGAGAGCTAATCCACACCGAATTTAACAGAACAGGTCGTGTTGTGCAGGGAATGCGGGATGGCTTGAGGCGTCTCATGACGACGATGCAACGTCACCACTTTTCAACAACTCCAGAAGTTCAAGCCAAAGTGGTCACATGTGGAAAACAATAATCGAAAACAGAAGATTAATGTAACATGTGAAAACAAATCAAAAATAGAAGAATAACACCAATATTTCTATTTTGGGCTAGGGGATTCCAGTTTGGGATTGGAGCTAATGTTGTGCAAGTCCAACCCAAAAGTTTGGGTCGGGTTGGGTAGGTTTTTCCCATCGTCTCTGTCAGGTCGGGTTGGTTTTTGCAATTTACAGTTCGATTTGATTTGGTTAAGAAAGCTGTGAAAAACCCAAAAGAAACCCCTATAACAGTTTTGAAATGCAGGTGGTGCAATATCATTAAGGTTATTGTACCCGCTACAACCAACTGTGCGACTGTACATGTGGTTTGCGGTCTATCACACACAGTCTATAAAGTGTAGGTCCCCCAGTAATGTTATGCGTCTTCTCCATTCCATACGGTACGATTCTTCATGAGAGTAGCTGATTTCCATGCGAGTTCGGGCACCCAAAAAAACCGGACACTCTTGCTGAAGCCATATATTCAGGTATTTTTGAGGTTTTGGTTTTTGCTTGAATCTCTGTCAAGTCGGGTCGGATTAGGAGAGTTCAGATTGGTTCGGATTTGGCCTGATCATCCCGACATGATGCACGACGTTACTGGAGACATTAAACATACGGCTCAACCCCTATATGGTAACCCCCATAGCTGCAGAACAGACGTGTGGAAGGAACAACTTCAATCAAAACCCCACATGCTGTCACTAGACCCTGAGGAGACCCTACCAGTAGGAGCCAAAGAGACATGGCCAGTTTGGCTCTGCCTCAACTGCCTCAGAACAGGGGTTGGACGGTGTAAAGCCCTTATGCAGAAGTGGGGATACAACCATGATGGTTCAACCAAATATGACTGCGGGGAGGCACCCCAAACTATGGAGCATCTCCTTAACTGCCCTGCAAACCAGAGGATCTCAAGGACTTCGACCCGTGTACCAGAACCTGTCTCATGCAGTGGCTAGGAAAAGTGTAGAGACACGACAATAACATCTCCTTGTGCTCAACAATGCACGCGT
The DNA here is from genome assembly GCA_029964075.1 of Patiria pectinifera. Taxonomy (NCBI): domain Eukaryota; kingdom Metazoa; phylum Echinodermata; class Asteroidea; order Valvatida; family Asterinidae; genus Patiria; species Patiria pectinifera. Next base: position 7,450,341 of record CM057135.1, read on the forward strand.
GCTGTGTGCCCGCAGACCCCATACAATTCCACATTACGTGCAGGATTGACCTCCGAGACCATTTAAAAAGTTTAATAACATGAAAATGAAAATGATTCATGAAAATGATCAATAATATTATTATTGATCTAGCCACAGTATATTGACTAGCCACAGTACTGCGCGCGCTCCGCGTAAGAATACAATTGACACGGCGTCAACACTGAGGGCGGACACATTTTTTCGTTACGGAACGGCCGTGCCGGACGAACAAGAGGGAGGTACTTCGAGAAGAGCCACGGATCCCATTTGGAGCGTAGACATCTTCAACGAAAAAAGAACGAGTCAATTTAAAATGCTTAACGAAAAAAAGTGATGACGGGCCCCACGCTGTTTTACCTGCAAGACGGCCCAAAAAGGAGTTTCGTTAGACAAGCGCTTCAAGTCGTACCCGAGGACACGTAATTACCGCCGTAGTGACCAAAAGCCCGCGTGTTTATAACGTTTATACCGGTTAAATATACCTCTTTGTGTCCAACGGACTCGACGATGGTTTATTTTGAGATACGGTGTAAAGGATGTGATATTCCGATCTAATTTGAGTCATGTTTTCGTAATGAGAATTCTTGTTAAAAGATGCAGTCGTAGTAGTGTCGGTGTTTTAATTTCTTAGAGGTGACCGATTTTGTGACTCCCTTGGCTTTTATCAGGTTGATGTCAGCGGTTAAAATCGAGTACATTTTAGGCCTCATGCAAACGACTTCTTTGATTATTTTACCTCCAGACTCGTCATTAAATTTACCGATCACTTTCTTATTGGTTGGGTCGTACAAAGGATGATCCGTCGGATAATTCGAAAAGTCGTATTGTTGTCCATTTTCTCGCATACCTTTGTGTACATCATCCGTGTGCACTACGAGTACCGTACCAAACTGTCTGTATCTGTGTATGTCAACCTGATTTTGTCTTTGCACTTGTCTTTCAAATGGTTGTAATAAAAATCGTACGTCAACGTCTGAGATAGAGCAAAGATAATCAATCCGCAGTAGATCGGTTTGTTTTACAAGGTTGTCGTTTTATATTTTTCGTCAAACGACAAATCACATTCTGGAAATGACGTCGTAGTTTTGTAGCTCGGTTTCTGGATATTTTTTTCGTATTTTGCCCGATCTCCCTTGTCATTGTCTCTCAGTAAGTAACCGTCTATTTGATTTCCGACATTTTCCATCGTCTTACCAAACACGCTGTTGTTCATCAATTTAAACAAGTCTTTCTCAAAATCAGAGGTCGCTTTTGTTCTGAGTTGCGTGTTTTTATCGATGTAAGATGCCATCCAAGGCGTTTGCTGAAATTGTAGCGCTCGATGCACTTTTTTTTTTAGTTTCAAACCGAGTTTGAGATACAGCTGCAACGTGACGTAGTGCAAAACGTATTTTTTGTTTGGTATACAGCGTACACGTTAATTTGTGTACGTCGCTACTAGGTTCGGTATCCAATAACTCGTGTTGATAATCAGACATCCATTCAGACATACAAACGAATCTGGAAATTTCACGAAAAATAGACATCTGAAAAAGGCAGCACTTTTTGATTAGCCTATTTAGAGGGTGAGTATGCTTCTAAAGCAAAAAAAAAACCTACAGACTAAGCCTAAATGTGAAATCAAAATTTGACAAAGTTCGACATGTTTTTGTACATTGTGGAAGTGTGGCCTTTAATTACGGTGGTAGTCCAGTAAATTGGCCACATTGATGGGGCTACGCACAGTGCAACACCTAAGAAGCACTGAAACATTGAAAACAACACCAGAAAGTCCCTTTCCCCCCTCAGAAAACCAAAACTTGTCACTCTGAAATTAACATGCTGGCAACGTTGGTGGATGTCTTAAATGTTGGGGTTTCCCTTGTAATTTGGGAAAAAGTTTGTCTTTCTTGTTACTTTAACTAGCTTAAGCGAGACCTGTGGAATCCTGTCATTTTAGATGGGTCTACCCCCCACGAGCAGGATGACACTATTTTGGTTTGTGTGCTGAATTGTTTGTGTTTTTTTTACCGAAACAAAAATTCAGGCCAAGCCCACGCTATCTGCAGGATTCATCATCAGATGAAGACGTGACTCCAAGTCAGTCACCACGCAGTCGGAAGTCCACATCCAAAACCCAAGCAAATTTGACTACATCAGATAAACCATGCCCACCTGCAAGCCTCATCCAGTTAGGATCACGTCAGGGATCAGCCTGCCTCACCATCCGCGATCCCCAGTCTTCCCAGATCCTCACCTTGCACAGGTAATTGAACAAGTTCTTTAATTTTAGTGGCTTGATGGTGGTGTGTGAATAGTTCTGCTTCCGGTTTGCCTACTTACCCTATTCTGACAGCCCCTACCCTGTTTTTTTTTTCGTATAGGGAAAATGGGAAACAAGCACCCAAAACCATCAATTATTACCCTTGACTACATGCAGACGCCTCCATATGATTGTACACAAACACAAAAAAATGGCCACAAAAAATCCCTACCTACCTACCCTATTTTTGAATGCCATGTAATTGGTGCCACTTTACCCATGTATAGGCCTAAGTGTCTCCGGTATGCTGTGGCCGACCATCAAGCGGAGGAACTCACTTCTGAGCCAACGGTTGTTGGTCATCAGGCGTAGTTAGTTCGTCACTGCGGGGCAACCTTTCTTCATCTCAGCCGTCACGCTATGCGTTCCGCTGGTCCAAATGAATGCAAGGTCCAGAGGAGAGTGTCTGTCCTGGGCAAGCATTCACTCTCAATCAACTTTTGCCTCGGCGCTCGGCGTCCCACAATCATGATTGTACGACTTCATCAGAATAAGCGTCCAAGGACTGCTACTGCCTCTCTCGTGTTAGCTTGTTGGAATGTTCGCTCCTTGACTATACACACTCATCGCCAATCTTCTTCACCAAGAAAGTCTGCGATAATTGATCTTGAACTTACTCGCTTGGGCATAAATGTGTGTGCTCTCAGTGAGACCTGGCTTACCGGTAGTGGCTCAGTCCGTGAGGCTAGCTTCTCATTCTTTTGGTCTGGCCACCCAGACGCTGCAAGACCTATGCATGGAGTTGGCCTGGCAATTCAGAACTCGCTTCTCCCATGTACATCCAACAAACTGTCCCCCCACTCACCCCGTCTCATGTCCATGCGAGTTAGCCTTAGGAGTGGTCTGGTCACTGTCATCTCGGCATGCGCTCCTACTCTGATGGCTACTTCTGAGGAGAAGGATGAATTCTACCAACTCCTCGACAATACTTTGCTCAGCATTCCAGCTGGGGATAACATTGTGCTTGCCGGAGACTTCAATGCACGCAGCGGATCTGATTACAGGTCATGGAGTGGTGTAATTGGCCCCCACGGTGTGGGCAAAATGAATGACAACGGGCAGCGCCTTCTCGAGTGCTGTGCTGGCCACGATTTGTGTCTCACCAGCACTTTTTTCGCAGGTTCTCCTCGCTCCAAGGCCACCTGGATGCATCCACGCTCACACCGATGGCACCAACTCGACCACATTATTGTCAGGAAACGACAGCTGTGCGGTGTCAAACAATGTTGTAGCATGCACTCAGCAGACTGTAACACTGACCATGCCCTTGTCCGTAGCAAGCTCAGAATGCATCCCAAACAATTTCACACAGCTCAGCCGAAACCAATCCCTGCAGTTAACACCTCTGCTACCCGTGACATCAACCGAGTCACCAAGTTTTGTGAGCTCCTCACCGATCGTTTTGGCTCATCTCCCACGCCTGACAAGTCTGGTCCCGCATGGTCTAGATTCAAGTATTCAGCCACGGACTGCGCTCTTACTGCCTTTGGTCGACGTATAGAGGCCAAACGAACTGCCAGAATCAAAGCCACCGTTATTCGTAACCGCTCTTCGGAGTCTGTGCTCCGTGCTGCAAAGAGTAACGTTCAATGCCTTGTCCGTACCGCCCTCTGCCGTTACTGGACTGGTCTCAGTGCCCGCATTCAACACTGCGCTGACTCTGGTGATCTTCGTGGCCTGTACAATGGTATTAAAGAGGCCATCGGTCCTACCCCAAAGAAGAGTGCTCCACTGCTGTCAGCTTCTGGCATAGCTATCACTGATCCATCATCCTTTCTGCCACAACTTTCCGTCCTGCATGAGCTTGACTGTGCCAACACCTTGCTTGGAGTAAAACGTGCAATCAGTGGCCTTAAAAACAACAAGTTTCCTGGTGCAGACGGCATTCCTCCTAAAGTCATGAAGTGCGGTGGTGCTGCCCTGTCAACTGAGCTTCTTAACGTATTCCAACTCTGCTGGCACTCACGCTGTCTACCACAAGACCTAAAGGATGAATATATTATTACTCTCTTCAAAAACAAAGGTAGCAGACAAGATTGTAACAACTAAAGATGCATTTTCTTGTTGAGCATAGCCGGCAAGGTTCTCGCCCGTGTACTGCTTCCCAGGTTACAGGTCATCGGTGATAGAGTCCTTCCAGAGAGCCAGTGTGGGTTTCGTGCCTCCCGCTCAACTGTCGATATGGTTTTCTCCCTTAGACAGCTACAGGAGAAGTGCATTGAGCAACTACGCTCGCTCTACGTCGTATTTATCGACCTGACGAAGGCTTTTGACTCTGTAAGTCGCTCAGGCCTGTTCTCCATCTTGAAGCGCCTGGGCTGTCCAGACACACTACTGTCCATCCTCGTAGCTTTCCATGACGACATGCAAGCCACAGTTCAATTCAATGGCTCCAAATCTGGAAAGTTCCCGATCCTGTGCGGTGTCAAACAAGGATGTGTGCTTGCTCCCACCTTGTTCGGGATCTTATTCTCGGCTCTACTCCTGGTCGCCTTTCCTGACCCTTCTGGCGTTTTGCTCCATTCCCGCAGCTCAGGAAAGCAATTTAACCTCTCTCGTTCCGTGCCAGGACTAAAATTAGACGTGTTCTCATTAGAGAACTCCTGTACGCAGATGATGCTGCTCTTGTCGCCCACAGTGAATCCAACCTTCAATCCCTGTGTAATTCCTTTGCTAAAGCCTGCTCAGAGTTTGGCATGCGGATCAGCCTCGGCAAGACAGTTGTCCTCTCGCATGGTTCCATAGCTCCTCCCCTGATTTCCATCAACGGGTCTAGCCTGAGCGTCGTTGATGAGTTCACATACCTCGGCTCAATCATCTCCAGCAACAATTCTCTTGATGCTGACCTCGACTCCCGCATCGGTAAAGCTGCAACCACATTCGGCCGTCTCCGCCAACGTGTTTGGGGCAACAAAAACCTCTCCATCAAAATGAAGATCAGGGTCTACGTTGCCTGTGTACTGAGTGTCCTGCTGTACTGCAGTGAATCATGGACCACGTACCGTCGCCAAGAACGTCGTCTCAACTCCTTCCACTTCCGATGCCTTCGTTCCATTCTTGGCATCTCCTGGCGTGATCATATCCCAAACGTTTCCATTCTGCAAGCTCACCGAAACTGCCGATATGTTTTCCATGCTGAGACAGCGCCGCCTCAAGACAACTTAACATTGATGATTGTGAGAGACGTCGTCTCCATCGTCGTTTGCGACGGGATGGGCCATGATGATGATGATGAACTGTGCTCCTACTCATACCCATGGTAAAAGCACTTGTTCTGGAAATGTTTTCGCCTATAGTAATAAAATAATGATCAGGTACTCATTATGTGTTGATATTATGCCCTTTTATCAGCTACTTAGAAGAAATTGCTGATGCTGATAGAAAAGGCAAACATGATAGCCGCAGAAAACCGGGCATTGCTTATTCAAGTACCTCGGAAACTCAACACTTCAGAGCGCGAGATGGAAAATGGTGGTCTGCCGGAAGGGGTGACATTTCCCTTGAAGTTGTTGAGGAACGTGCGAGAGCTGGAAGGTCTTTTTCCAAATTCGAGAAGGAGAAGCTTTTGGTGAGTCACTATTTGATTCTTATGTTTTTCATATTGTTAATTGTTGGAATCAATCAGTGCTGTTTTGATCTATTTGTCAAGTTATTGATATTTGTTAATTTTCTTACTTGTTTTTAAATTTGTACAGGTAACATACTTATCAAACATCGGTGGAGTGAATCTTGGCAGCACAGACAGACGAATTCTTGCCTGCGTTTTGACCAACGACCTCGCCAAGCAGTACAATTGGGTTGGAAAAGGAACTAAGGAGGCCTTTTGTAAACTTTGCCTAGTGAATGTTGTACATCGTAAGTATTATTAGACTAGGCCTAGCAGGTTTTGACCCAACAGAATAACGACTACAGTATTATTTGCATTTACACCTGGGTTTTCTTTTTATTTTTTTGATACACCCTTTATGGCACCAAAAGACTTGAAAACAACTTTGAAGATTCAGTCTATTGTAAATCGTGAGAAGTAGTCAAAACTGTATGAAAAAAAAGGAAATGATAACTAGTGAATCAGGTTACCGGATTTTCTACGTTAATAAGACATACACGCCAGGTGCTAGCTCTGACAGGCGCTTTGAGGTCACTTTGTGGTCAGTTGGTCTGTCTATCCGTCAACGGAAATAGACCAAAAATTGACCAAATGCTACATCTTTGTCAGTAAATACACTCGTGGTGAAATTTTGTTGCCTTGTCACGCGTAGCTGCTCTATTTTCTTGTCCACACAACTGACAGCAACGCGAGGCCATCGAAAGATGGCCGTAAAAAGGCCCTCAGAAAATTCGCAATTTTCATGGCAAACCACAGCCGATCCAGACAAACACAGTTGTTTTAGGTACTTTAAGACCTACTTCATAAATCCATCAAGGAATTAAAAAAAAAAGTATTTCGATGCATTTTGACGATATTATTTAACGGACAAATCTACTAAAAATTAGGTAATGACATTTCCGGGTATTTTTCGACAACGACGAAAGTCTCCCAAATTTTGAGGTAAACAAAGGAAAGTATGAACCTTCATCTACAAAAAATCACGTGAACGTGATGTCGTATATATTTTAAGAATTCGATGTACACCTAATGTTTCCAACAACTTCCATTTTTCAGAACGCGAAAAGATCGTCGCCATTGTAAAGCATACAGCGAGGAACCCAAACACGCTCACTGATTGGTCGAGGTCGAGTATGGCCTGCTTTATATTCATAAGTTATTCATTGCAAGTTCGCACGTGCTATTCACAATGTTTTCAGGCCAACGTCGGCGTACTTACGTTCGTTTACACGCGTACATGTGATTGCAAATCAGGAAATCTCGCAAAAGTCTTTTTTTTTTCAACTGGCGATTTGGACCAAACATTACAAGTCTCCTGTACGTGTTTCACATGAAAATGAAGCGTATACTTTCCTCTATCTAATGAATCTTGCCGTGTCTTTCGGCCTTTTTTGTTAAGAATCGAATGTACACCTAAAACTATCGGTCCTCGCTTTCGTTGATGAAAGATATGATTTTGTTTGACGGGCCGTAACAACACGTACTTGTATTTGTCAAAAGCAGTTATTTTTGGTATCAAAATAAAGCACACGATTTCAACTTTTGACATATTTAGCTATCTTGGCAAAACAGTGCATATATCCAGGCACTTTTCGTGTTTTTCTGTAGTCTCGCATAAATCTCTTAAAACCTCGCGTACGCTTTTGAGCCATGCCTGCGCGACGTCCGGACAAGAAACTGAGGTCAAACATGGCTGTGTGCGTGACACGGCCACTGACTGGTCTATTTTGCATTATGTCTGTCCCCGGAAAATTTACCAAAAACAAGCTCCCTTGGAAATATATTTGTTGTAACTGTTTGATTAAAACAAGGAAACAAAATTAGTTAAATACTCTAACTTTTTTTGTAAAGTTGTTTATGATTTTTTTTTTTTTTTTGCGCAGTAAAGTTATAGTCACTTGGTCTGTATTATAGCATGTTATATTTTCGTTGAGACTTGGTCAAAGACATTTCGCGAGGGACGACAAACCGGGTTTGTACGCACCATCGTTGCATGCAAGACTCGCGCAAGACGGCCAGAGCTTAGTGTGCACTCGCACGTATTTGTTTCAAAGTCATCTTAATGTTCTCATTTATTGTTGAATTTAATGCAGGAGCTGTTCGCAGAAACCCAGTAGTCAGATCAGCAACTAACTCTGAGATAGACTCGGTCATCAAAGACTGGCTTCGGTAGGCCGAAGATCGTGATGGTGGGAGGGCTAGACGGGCACGTCACTCAAGCATCAACAGCTAGTCAGGAATCGACTAAGGACTATGGTTCCGGTGATGGAAATTAGGGGACAGTGGTGGAGCCAGCTGAGGCCATCATAATTTAGTATTATCTTAGTTCTGTTGGTCTAAACCTTTCACTGTTGTTAGAAATTGTTTCAGGTTTGTATAATTTTTTTTTATATTTTGTATCTTCGGTTGATCGAACTCCTTAATTGTATTTGTAGCTTAACATCACAAGTGTAAATGCACATTGTTTTTGTGATATTAGAGAGCTACTTCTGTAATGAGTACAAATTCGAATGTGATATGATAAAAATGGAGCCTTAAACAAAATTAAAGCCTTACATAATCATGATCAACACAATTCCAGTATGGCATCAATTTCATGTTTGTCATTTCCCAAGTCCTTTGCAAATACCTAAGGGTGTTATTAAGTGACAAACACAACGCCACATGGTCGTTCTTAATCGGATTTAGCATAACTTAATCAGATCCATCTTTTTCGTATTTTTACGAGAACTTAATAATTAATTAATGCAGCCTAGTTTAGGCCTAGTGTAAGTTTTCTTAAACGTATACTTAAAGGCACTGAGCTTTATTTACTTTTTGTCTTTTTTTTTATAAAAATTCGGCAAAGACATTGACGTTTGTCGAAACAAGCCAAGTTTGCTCAGTTTTTTTTTAGTCTACACTCAGAGGTCTGGATTACGGTGTCTAATATTTTGTTTGTTGTTACCTACTATATTTTAATCTTGTGCTTAAGATAATGAACACAAAAGTCTTTATCTTGTGAAAAACATAGTCTGCAGAGGTATATTAAAGCCACTAGTTTGAAGTTTAAAAACATCATTGATTGTCTTATATCTAGGGGCTTTGTTTGAAGGCATCTTTCTCGTGAATCAAATGTATTTGCCATCACCTGAATGGGGTATGGGGATACTCATTATGGTCCAACTGTAAAATAACATCGGGCCAACCAATGTTGGTTCTCGAGATCGGCCAAACATCCAAAAAACATGTGACCGAAATTTAAGTGCCAACAGTGGCCCAAAGAACATCCAACAGTGTGTGCCATTGTTGAAAACCGACATTGGGCCAACAGTAAAATGGAGAAGTTGGGGCGACCGCAAAAGTACCATTGGGCCTTTGCAGAATTAAGGTTGGCCCAAGATTGGTTATCGATGAGCAGATCCAAGCGGGGCCAACCCTAAAACCCTATGTTGGCCCAACATGTCCTTGCTATCTGGGTGTACTCTCAGTTAGACTAGGAGCAGGGACCAAAACAAAATGTGGGTGCTCAACTCTCACTACATCTAAGGTTTGATTGCTTTAACTGGTAGAATAGACCTAGTAGAACATCTCTAGGTAGTATGGGGTCTCAAATTGTGGTATCAATTTAGCGCTGCACTCAAAAGTTAATTAAAAATCAATTTAATAAAAAATGTTTAAAAACATTTTTAAAAATAAAGATATAACATTAACACCACGATAACATATAAATATCTCTCATTTTTTTTAAACAAATGACGCTGTCTTATGAGATCGTGACTCACAAAATCTCATTATCTAAAAATGAAACACATTTCAGGGTCTGGGGAGGCAAAGGGGCGTGGAGTACTGTGGCCTCGTGGTTAAGGGCACTGATTCGTGGTCTGTGGGTAAAGCTGCAGGTTGCGGGTTCGAGTCCTGGCGGGGGCATGGTGCGTGTGCCCTTGGGCAAGGCACTTTGTCACTCATTGCTTCTCTCCACCTAAGGGTAAATGGGTACGTGTGAGGGCAGAGATGGTTATTGTGATTGGATTAGCTTCCTTGCAGGCTGCATCGAGCTAAGATGGTATTTGGAATGTTTCATATGATCAGGGGTAATATTATTATTTTTATTAATCATCAATCATCTATCCTCCATCCTCATCCTCATCCTCATCCTCATCCTTCATTATTGTTATTATTAACTAAAATATATAATGAACTAAAAATGTGCACTTTTAGTACCCAGTCTCACATTATGAAAATGACATATTTTTCCTATTACTTTGTGCACAATTTTGACACGCTCCTTTAAAACCAAAATCCCCCCCCCTAGAAATAAATAAAGTGCACATTTTTAGTTCATTATCTGAAAGACCAAATCACTGGGCACACTTAATTTGGGACAAGGCTGAATCGGTGCATTTTTAGTACCCAGCCTCACATTATGAAAATGACATATTTTCCCATTACTTTGTGCACAGTTTTGACACGCTTCTTTAAAACAAAAATCCCCCCTTAGGAATAAATAAAGTGCACGTTTTTAGTTCATTATCTGAAAGACCAAATCACTGGGCACACTTAATTTGGGACAAGCCATGAATCGGTGCATTTTTAGTACCCAGTCTCACATTATGAAAATGACATTTTTTCCCATTACTTTGTGCACAGTTTTGACACGCTCCTTTAAAACAAAAATCCCCCCCCCCTAGAAATAAATAAAGTGCACATTTTTAGTTCATTATCTGAAAGACCGAATCACTGGGCACACTTAATTTGGGATAAGGCTGAATCGGTGCATTTTTAGTACCCAGCCTCACATTATGAAAATGACATATTTTCCCATTACTTTGTGCACAGTTTTGACACGCTCCTTTAAAACAAAAATCCCCCCCCCCCCCTAGAAATAAATAAAGTGCACATTTTTAGTTCATTATCTGAAAGACCAAATCACTGGGCACACTTATTTTGGGATAAGGCTGAATCGGTGCATTTTTGTACCCAGCCTCACATCATGAAAATGACATATTTTTCCCATTTAACATGGCGGATTCATGGTGGTTGTCGCCGCAGGGCGATAAATCAATCTTGGTATCAGAATGTGCCAAATTGGCCTTGAAAGTTACAGTTTGCCCATTATCTGTACCAATTTGATGAGAGTCTCTCTCCTTAGAAGATAGTAACCTTTGGATGTCTCTGTCTCTCGCAAAATGAGAAAAAATGCGAAAAATCCGTAGCTTTATTTATATACACGTTTTGCGCCCTCGAATTTTTTTTACCATAACACACAATGCAACATAATACAAGTTCTGAAATCGCCAAAATATAAGGGCCAAACTGAGTTTGCATAATTTATCAAATCATTATTGTGACCGTGGTTTGGCTTATTTCTGTTCCAGATATTTTCAGGAGATCCAGAAGCTACTTCATACGGGAGCAACATTTTGTTTGCAAAGTCATGGCTTGCCTGGAGAATGACAGTAAAGCAATGTTTATGAGCATGTTTTATGATTTTGTTATAATCTCTACTACTTTTGTAGCTGAATGATATATTTTTGTTTTATTGCTTTTGCTTTATTATTGTATACATATTAAGTTAAACATAAAGAAAGTCGGTGGATTAAACCGCAACAAGTTTTTTCGGGGGGGGGGGGGGGGAATGTACAAACAAGTATGCGAACTCCGAAAAACAATTTGCGAGGATACTGGCACCAGTCATGAAACATTTTGGAACTGTATTTTGTCCAGACCATATTAATATGTCGACTTTTGAAAGAAAAACGGAAACTACATAAGGACTGTCTATTAAACACTGATTAATTTAACTTTTTCTTTGCATTTCCTGCAGATTTAACATAAATTATGATGGTAACTCGGCAATCTTTGAAGACAAGGAGCTGTTCCGTAGCCACCACTGTTCTCACATTGGATCTACATCCTTCATTCACCAATGAATCTTCTTGAAATAATAACAGATAACTTTGCAATCTCTTTGTTGAACTCTTTACATCAGACCTCCATGCATTTTGTTTGCCTGTGTTTTTTTTGCTTGCGTGCCCTTAATACTTCCTATATTCTGTGATAGATGATTCTCGAAAACAAAAACATTACATTTTAATACCAACACGCCATGTTCAGTTTTGACGTTTTTGAGCATTATTAATTAACATCAGTATGTCGTAATGAATGTCATTCCTATATATTAACGTATACATGTATTTCCTTTTGGAGGCTTCTTAGAATGTATCTGGGTCAGAAGTTTTTCTCAGGTAAGAGTAATGCTTCAAATAATGAGAAAGTACACTAAAAAGAAGAAATCATTAAAACCAAAATTGATAGTCTACAATGTACGCTGACAGTTCTGTTTCAGTGTACTTGGGAGTCTTGTGTGCAAACGTGAATGTTCCGGTCTTGATTTATTTATGAATGTATTTCGTAAACAGATAAGGTCATAAGCAAATTAAATGGACGTCAAAATTAATTTCACTTTTACGATGAATTCGATCTAGAATTATAGAGTTCAATAATCACAAATATTAAGTGCAGCCATGTGGAACCTTTCTTTACCTTTTCTAACATTGTACGTTGTAAGATCAGAGCTTAATAATCTGTAATAACAAGAAATTAATATAAAAACCAAAAGACTACAACGAACCAGCCACATTACAGAAACATCGAAACTTTTCCGTTTCATGAAGTGCAGCCTCGCTGTTTGCAGATGCATCGCAACTTTGTTTGAATTTGATAAGACGGACATGGCATCCATAATTATATTACATCAATTTCATCTATCTTGAATTAGTGTTTGAGATCAAATTATGTCACAAGGATATATTCACATTTTAAAAATATTTTGATTGGTGTCTCCAGTCTAAACATTCAATAGTAATTGTCGGCATGGGGAATTGCCAGTGAAAGTTTTCTCGTACGGTTAAAACAAAAGTTGACTGTTTTTGTATTATTAACATGCAGCTCAATTGTGTTGCAGAGTGTAAAATGTTAAACTAATCAACTATTGACCATAAAGGGCTATAATCAGAGAGTGGCCGTCATTGTGTATAGAGGAAGACTTTAAAATAAAAGTAGGGTCTACATATTTATTATTTCAGGTAAAGACAGAATCGAATCTTTCATATCACAAACCTATCGTAAACGCGGAAATTAGCATCATAGATCTACGGCCATTTAATGCATTTGGTGGTTATCTTGGCGGTATCTGCCCGATAGTCCGAATGTTATAGTCCGAATGTCCGATAGCCTGATAGTCCAAATGCACAAAATTTCAATAAGAGGGGGGTTTGTGAGTCCGAAAATGTTCACACACGGTCCGTAAATCCACATATTTTGAAGCAGAGTTGCTCTGTATCGGCCTCTGTATTTGGTGGTTATCTTGGCGGTATCTGCCCGATAGTCCGAATGTTATAGTCCGAATGTCCGATAGCCCGATAGTCCAAATGCACAAAATTTCAATAAGAGGGGGGTTTGTGAGTCCGAAAATGTTCACACACGGTCCGTAAATCCACACATTTTGAAGCAGAGTTGCTCTGTATAGGCCTTTTGTTGACATATCGTTTTGTGAGACATCTAAGGTTATCGTCGCAGAGCTGACAAACCGACGAAAAAGCGAAAACCTTGTTTGGAGTAATTCGCGTTTGAAGTTGGACACTTCTCCGGGCGCCGTATTTTACCCTTAATGTTTCGATAAAAAACCTTTTAGTATATATTGTGACGTGTCGTGCCAGCTCTCCTGCGTCAGGCTGGTTCGATTGGTAGCGTGCCGTCCCGATGGTGTCCTATCCCTGCAGTGGTGGGCCACAGCACCAGGCTATCCCCTCTTCTGGGTTGGTTGGATCAGCCAGTAGACTGGTAGTCAGGGCAATGGAATGGGAGTGGGAACTGGGAATCGGAATGTGGAGTCGGAAGTGGGTGGAGAGGGGATGTCAGTGGAGTCGGAATGTCGGCGGAGTCGGAATGTCAGTGGAGTCGGAATGTCGGCGGAGTCGGAATGTCAGTGGAGTAGGAATTGGGTGGAATAGGCGGAGTCGGAATGTGGGCGGAGGCGGAATGTCGGCGGAGTCGGCGGAGTCGGAATGTGGGTGGAGTAGGAATTGGGTGGAATAGGCGGAGTCGGAATGTGGGTGGAGCAACTTATCCTAGGTAGACCCTATACCCTAAGACAGACTAGTAATTGGTGAACAGAAACAGTAATCAAGTACGGTGGTCAAGCCTTTAATCCTCATCATCCGTCATGTCATTCCACATAATCAAGAGCCTTAACAATTATTCTAATCATAAGAGAATCAAGCAATCAACTGACTAAATCCTAGCCCTGCAGCTCCTTTTATAGACTCTGAGCCCCATAAGCTAGTGCACAACTTCTCTTTGCCATACAACAGTGCATAAACTCAATTGACCAATCAGAAACAAGGATTCCTTATATGCAAAGTGTGGGTGACTCACAGTGTGCCAGTGTATTTAAAACATACAGTTGGTGACTTAATTCCTATTCCGTCACATAGCCCCCCCTCCCAAAGTTTTCAGTCCCTGAAAACCAGCACATGAGATTTGATAACAGCTTTAGCTAAATACTTTAGATGAAAATATTTTGCATAAAAATCAGTCAGGCAAATTATTCCTACGCACTTCTTCGAACCATAAATTTGAAAATTCATAACAAATAATCCGCACTTCAACTTAACTCCAGTTTTGTCCTCAACATTTTAACATGAATATAAAAATGCAAACAATGGTATAAAACAGTCCTCAACTCTCAACATGAATAAATATTTGTATAAAATAATCCTCAACACTTAACATGAATAAATATCTGTATAAAATAATCCTCAACGCTTAAACATGATAATATAAATAACAATCCTCAACTCTTAAACAAGAAAATGTAAACAACAATCCTCAACTCTTAAACAAGAAAATGTAAACAATTGTATGAAACAGTCCTCAACTCTTTAAATAAAATACAACTCTCAAAATAATCTTTAATCTTTAAGTAGAAAATATATCGTTTATAGAAACACAACTTTATAAAACTATAAAACTTACAAACGACAATTTCTTCAAAACTTTATAAACTTGTTGTAAACTAATATAAATAAGTCAAACTTAACGCCTATAAGCCTTGCATAATTGCACTCTTGCTTGGTAGCTTACGGTAGGTGGAATGTCCGCTTGGTTTCCTCTTGGTGGCAGACGATGTTGTTCCGGTAGAACGTCGTGGCGATCGTTAGTTCGATGCGGTTAGCCGGAGTTTCCGGGCTCGCCAGATTACCAAGCCCGGCATCCCTCTCGTCGCTGTCCGTTGACGAGTCCACAGCTACCGGTGGGTCCGCGGTGTAGGCCCGGATGAGTGTCTTGAGGCTCTTTCCCCCGGTGCGTGGATGCGGCCTTGCAGCTGGCTCCACTTCGGAGGTCGATTCTGGTGCCTGTCGAGTAGCGGGCTGGATTTCGATTGTGGGCTCCGGAGGGAGAGGTGGAAGTGGAGAGGTAGAATGGGGGTTCGGATGTGTTGCCTGTGACCTATGGCGAGAGGATCCTGACGAGGTCTTACTACTTTTCCGGTCACGGTGGCTTTTGCTGATGTGGCAATCCCTGGAATCCCTCCGGGTGAAGCGCTCCTCGCAAACTTCACAGCGGAACCTGCAATCTTCCCGGTGACACTCTCTCATGTGTCGGACGAGGTTCGACCTCACCGTGGTCGAAGTCTCGCACCCTGGGTGTGGGCAGCGGTGCTCTTGCCGGGACGGGCCTTGGGGGTCCCGTTGCTTGTCTTTCCCCTTGTCTTTTCCTCCTGGCATCTCGCTCTCCTCTGCGCTGTCACAACTTATGACTTGCAAAGTTACCGTCGTCGGAATTGCTGTCGTCGGAATAATTGTAGTCGGAATCGCTGTCGTCGGAATAACTGTTGTCGGAATCGCTGTCGTCGGAATACTTGTAGTCGGAATCTTTGTCGTCGGAATATCTGTTGTCGGAATCTTTCTCGAGAGGCTGAATACGTGCGGGTGAACTGTACGGATACGAAGTCTGAAGTGGGAACTGTACCACATGCACTATACGCCGTGTGGCGTTGGCATGGCAACGGGCACGCGCGCGCTACGTGCAACGTTACCCTACCAGGGAATGCTCTGGTGTCACTAGAGGGCGCTGTTCGATGATTATTTCTAATCACCACGGCCAATGTGTTTTTTCGTTGTAATTTGAAGTTATTCGTAGTCATTAAGTCGAACTGGGCGTCTTCGTTGTCTGACCGGATACCTTTGCTGTTTTGGCAGTTTGATGGTGGATTCTTCCGTTGATTTTGATGCTTTTGTGGGTGTTTCTGGATTGACATCCAATCTATTCTGCACAAGTTGGCTTGATTCCGTCACTTTCCCATCATCTTTTTGCTGATCTGGCGGTTGGTCGATTCCAGAATCACCCTGCTTTTCCTCTTCACTGCTTTCGTTCTTCTCGCTGACGGATTTTTCTACTTCTCCAGTCGGAAATTCTGACGGTTCTTCTGCTGACTCGCTTTCCGGCCAAGATCTGGATTTTACCCGCCAGTCCTCAAGACAAGGCCCGGTGTACAGCTTCAGCTTGTCGTAATGCACGACTTTAGGTTTGGATCTTGGCTTTTCTTGGATGCGGAACGTCACATCAGACAGCTTATCTGTTACAAGGTAGGGGCCCTTCCACTTGAACTGCAGCTTGGGTGAAAGCCCTTTCTTCCTTGCCGAGTTGTGTAGCCACACATACATGCCACTTCTGATGTCTTTTCCCGCCACATGCCTATCGTAGTTCCGCTTCTGTCGCTGTTGGCTTGCCTTGATGTTCTCTCTTGCTTTATCATGGGCTTCACTCAGTTTTTCCCGAAGGTTTTGGACGTAGTCCGTGGTCAGTGGATCCTCTTCCTCTTCTGGTACTTCCGTCAGGGCATCCAGGGGGAGGGTTATTTCTCGTCCCATCAACATGAAGTAAGGGGACTCTGACGTACTGTCTTGGGCCGCACTACGGTAGGCCATCATGGCGTAGGACAACTGCTCGTCCCAGTCCTTCTGATCTGGTTTCAACATGACACTCACCATGTCCACCAAAGTCTTGTTAAACCTCTCGATAAACCCATCCGATTTGGGGTTAAAGGGGCAGGTGCGGGTTTGGTGGATTTCTAGAAGCTTGCAAACCTCCCGGAACACCGCCGACTGAAAGTTGGTTCCCTGGTCGCTGTGGATTTCTTTGGGGCAGCCGTATCTACAGATGAATTCTTCCACCAAAGTCCTGGCTATAGTTGAAGTCTTTTGGTCGGGAAGCGCGTATGCCTCTATCCATTTCGTGAATGGATCGCCAATGACTAGCACATACGCATTCCCCCGCTCACTTCTTGGGAGGGGTCCCATCACATCCAATGCAATCCTCTCCATTGGTGCCCCTACCATGTACTGCTTCAGTGGTGCCCGAGCTTTCTTGCCTGGGGATTTTCTTTGGGCGCAGATATTGCATCGTCTTATCTTCGCCCGCACATCCGCAGACATACCGGACCAGTAGTAGTGCCGGCGGACTTTCTGCAATGTCTTGTATACTCCTTGGTGTCTCGATGTCTTACTGTCATGTAGTTCGGTGAGGACGTCTCCTTGAAGGGAAGCCGGTAACACCACTTGCCACTGCCTGTGTTTCCCATTTTCTGTTTCCCATCTACGGGACAACACCCCGTTGCGTATCTTCAATTGCTGCCATTGGGCCCAGTAGGTTTTCACCGCCGCCGACTCCATCGAGATGGCCTCCCAGGTCGGCCTTTCGTCCTTCTCGACTGCCCGCATTATCGGTCCAATGGAAGGATCCGACAACTGCATATCTCTCAATTCCTTCAGTGTCCACCTTGACTGAAGTGTCAGTGCATTTGTACCCCTCTCCTCTTCACTACTTGTGTCATCCGACGTATCCTCCCCTGACAATGGTTCTCGTGATCGGCTGATTTCATCCTCCCTACCGCACTGCTTGCATGGCTTACGGGACAGGGCATCCGCGTTCTGGTGGACTCGGCCAGGTCTGTGCTCGATTATGAAGTCGTATTCGCTAAGAACCTCCAACCATCTTGCCAGTTGACCCTCTGGATTACGGAAGTTTGTCAACCAGCGAAGCGCTCCATGGTCTGTTCGGATTGTAAACTTCTGTCCATACAGATACTGTTTGAAGTGTTTCACGTACACCACCACAGCCAGCAATTCCCGTCTCGTGACGCAGTAGTTGCGTTCGGGCTTGTTCAACGTACGGCTGGCATACGCCACTACCCTCTCTCTGCCATCCTCCTGCTTCTGGGAGAGAACAGCCCCGATTCCGACGTTACTTGCGTCTGTGTCTATGATGAACTCACCCTTCGTCTTTGGGTATGCCAGTACAGGCGCGGTCGTTAGCTTTTCCTTGAGTTCCGCAAAAGCCCGGACGCATTCCTCCGTCCAGATGAAAGTCCGGTTCTTCTCTGTTATTCTGTGGAGAGGTTTTGCAATGTCAGCAAAGCCCTTGATGTACCGTCGATAGTAGGAGGACAGCCCTAGAAAGCTCCGTACATCCTTCACCGACCTCGGGGTTGGCCACTCGGATACCGCCGAGACTTTCTCCGGGTCTGTGGAGACTCCTTCTTTCGCCACGACGTGACCCAAATAGGTCACTTGTTGCTTGAACAGACAGCACTTCTTGGGCTTGAGTTTCAGGCCAGCCGTCCGGAGTCTTCGGAACACTTCCCCTAGCCTTTCCACTTCTTCCTCTACACTCTGAGCAAAGACCACTATGTCGTCTAAGTACAACAGCATCACTTCCCACTGCAATCCGGCAAACACCCTCTCCATCAGCCTTTCGAAGGTTGCAGGCGCATTACATAGGCCGAACGGCATGACGTTCCATTGGAACAGCCCAGCCCTTGTCACGAAAGCTGACTTTGCCTTTGCATCTTCATCCAGCTCCACCTGCCAGTAGCCACTAGCCAGGTCGAGAGTAGAGAACCATTCAGCCCCCGCCAAGGAGTCCAAACTGTCGTCTATACGAGGTATGGGGTAGGCATCCTTCAGTGTGCACTCGTTCAGAGCCCGGTAATCTACGCAAAACCGGGTGGATCCGTCTTTCTTCGTAACCAGAACCACTGGTGATGCCCACGGACTACTTGAGGGTTCTATGGTACCTCTCTCCAGCAACTGTTGCACCTGTATGTCAGCCTCAGCCCTTTGCCAGATAGGAAGTCTTCTTGGCGGCTGCCGCCTTGGCCGTGCTCCGCCCACCTCAATCTTGTGCTTCACCAGGTCAGTTTTTCCCAGGTCGTCGTCGCCCTTCGAAAATACGCCTTGAAAGTCCATCAACAGTTTCTTGACTTGCCCGTGCTGTTCCTCCGGTAAATTCTCTATGCTCCTGGCGTACAAATCCACTAGATGCCGTGGCAGTTCATTTTCCACCTCCCCATTTGTCCGTCCTAAACCTGCCACGCTACCGCCGCTCACCTGCGTCTTGATCTCCTTGCCATCGAGCGGTACCAACAGACCCGCTGTAGTCCCCTTGTAAATCGTGACCGCTGTGTCCCCAGGATTGAACACTCTCACCGGGTATAAGTCGGCCGCTGCCCTTACCAAGGTTCTTGCAACCACCAATCCCCTTTTCCCTAGCTGAGACGTGTCACTTGGTTCAATGATGCCCCATCCACTCAGTTTTTCTTTTTGCCTCAGCACTCCTGTAAGGACAGCCTCGTGTCCCGGTGGAACCTGTACCGTCTCCTTCGTCACCACTCGGCAGGAGAACGAGTCTTCGGAGGTGTTGCCATTGCATGGAATGGTTTGGTCGCCTATTCTAAGCTGTAGCTGATCTAGATCCAAGATGCTACCCGTCGTTAGAAGAAAGTTCATCCCCAGAATGCCTTGATGGTTTATGGACCCCACGATGACTTCAACCCTGGCGCAGTGTCCCCCAATCTTCACTCTCATGAATGCACTTCCTCTCACCGGCAGGGGAGTGCCATCGGCCTGGCGAATGGTTTCTGTTAGAGGCTGCAGGTCAGGTCTTCTGGTTCCTTCTATCCTCTCGAACTCCGTGGTACTAATAACTGTTTCGGTGGAACCGGTGTCTATCAGGAAATTAATAGGGTGGTCTCCTATTTGTCCTTGGACGTACACCATCTGCACCGGATTCCCTCTGTCTATTGGTAGGAATTGTGGCCTTCCCTCTTCTACTTTGCTCTTTCTCTGTCGCTTTCTTTCTTCGGGTCTGTCTGTGTCGACCCCCCCACGACCCTCTGGGTTGGTCCGGTGGCGTTTCCCGAAACCCATCCTCGGTTTCTAGTCGATGGACAATTCCTTCGAAAATGTCCCAAACCTCCGCAGTTGTGGCAGGCTTCATCTTCCCGTGGTTTCCTGCCTCTCTCCTGCGGAGTCCATCTCTTGTTTGCCACAGTCTCTTCACTCCTTGAAGCTGTGGTCCCACTCCGCATGGCTTTTTCTAGACCCGCCATCATCCCCTGTAACGCGGCGAGCTGCTCCGACATTGCTTGCGTCTGCCGGTTGAATTCCTCCCTGGAGACAGTTTCAACATATCGATGGGCCCTTGGATTTCTGTCTTGCCTACCACCTTGGCCCCGCTGCCTCTGTCTCTCGGAGTTGATGAACGATTCTGTCTCCAGGGCCGCCCGTATCGCTTCATCTAAGGACTTAGGGTGTGCTCTGAAGATTCCCGCACGCACTTCTGCATCTGGGATGGCATCCATGAAATGCCCTCGGGCGAGTCTTTCCCGCGAATCTCTGGGGAGCTCAGGGTATGCCAATTCCGTCAGCCGTCGGACGCTGTGACCGAGTGCTTGTAGACCTTCGTTGACCCCCCTTGTTCTACTCCTCAGTTCCGACAGGAATCTCTCGGCCTGCTCCCCGGGACCAAATCGTCTCTCCAACCTTGTAGTAAGGTCGTTGTAGCTCAGTGTCTCACCCTGGACCCCGTCTCCAAGCACTTGCTGGGCCTGCCCCTTCAGGCTTGCTGCCAGGAAAAATGCTTTCTCTGCAGAGGTCCACGCGTTGATCGTTGCGCAAGACTCGAAGTGAGCCTTGTAATCCCTCCAGGGAATATCCCCTGAAAATCTGTCTGGAACAAAACTCGGCTTCCGTTGTGCTCGGTGGATCTTCTCCTCCCCTGCACCTGTCTTTTTCTCTTGTTCCGCCGTTGGCCCCTCTGGTTTCTTGCTCCCGATTGTCACTCCCGCCAACCCTTGCTCCAGTCCCTCCACCTTCATCGGTGAGGAAACCTTCGGTGGTAGCTGTGGTTGACTCGACTCCATCTTGGTAGCAAAACCTGGACCCCACGTGCTTGACCGTTCACTTGAAACCGGCCTGTACTCGCTTCCGGCTCCCGCTCCGGGCACCCCAAACGGTCTCCCTTGAGCAGAAGCCGTGTTTATGCTTGTTTCGCTTGTAGACTGCCTTGCTGCTGCTGCATACCCTGGGGATGTCCGCATTCCTGCCGTCATAGTGCTGAAGACTAGTGGCACGTACGGGCCGTACCCCGGTGGTGCTTGCCATGCTCCACTGACGGTAGTGATTCCTGGTGGTGCGGAAGTTCCAATATTCCCACTTCTGGTGGAATATTCCGTTGCTCCTGCTCCCCCCGGGCACCAGTTTTCGATCTTCCCGATCGTCACTGGTAGCCTTGGTGCTTGCTCTACTCTGGCTCCCGATATCTGTAAGTTGCTCACTGGAGTAGAGGTGCTCAGTGGGTTCAACATCGGCGATCCTCCGGCTGGTTCCCCCAGCTCGCCCATCCATCCTCGTTGTGGAGTTCTCGGTTGAGACCCCTCAAGATGTGCAGGGTTGAAGCTCGCCATCGGTTGCCTTGCCCACTCTTCTCCAACCGTTGTCCATGGTGTCGATCTCCCTAGAAACAGCCCTGGGTTCACGGTGGATGTCATTGGAGAGAACTGGAGCTGCGCTGCTTCCTGGCCCGGTTGAAGGATGCTGCTTGCTCCGCTCGTCGCCGCACTTCCCACAGCCGCTGGAAATAAGTCACTGCCTTGATACCGGAATTCCACTCCCGAGTCGACTTCTTCCACTCGGTGTCTCCCCGGTGTAAGCACTGCTTGCTCTCTTTGTTCCATTCCGTTGTCTTCTTCCTTCAGCTGCTGAACTCCACTGAAGTTTCTGTCCTGGTGGATCCCACCGCTGCCACCAATGTGACGTGTCGTGCCAGCTCTCCTGCGTCAGGCTGGTTTGATTGGTAGCGTGCCGTCCCGATGGTGTCCTATCCCTGCAGTGGTGGGCCACAGCACCAGGCTATCCCCTCTTCTGGGTTGGTTGGATCAGCCAGTAGACTGGTAGTCAGGGCAATGGAATGGGAGTGGGAACTGGGAATCGGAATGTGGAGTCGGAAGTGGGTGGAGAGGGGATGTCAGTGGAGTCGGAATGTCGGCGGAGTCGGAATGTCAGTGGAGTCGGAATGTCGGCGGAGTCGGAATGTCAGTGGAGTAGGAATTGGGTGGAATAGGCGGAGTCGGAATGTGGGCGGAGGCGGAATGTCGGCGGAGTCGGCGGAGTCGGAATGTGGGTGGAGTAGGAATTGGGTGGAATAGGCGGAGTCGGAATGTGGGTGGAGCAACTTATCCTAGGTAGACCCTATACCCTAAGACAGACTAGTAATTGGTGAACAGAAACAGTAATCAAGTACGGTGGTCAAGCCTTTAATCCTCATCATCCGTCATGTCATTCCACATAATCAAGAGCCTTAACAATTATTCTAATCATAAGAGAATCAAGCAATCAACTGACTAAATCCTAGCCCTGCAGCTCCTTTTATAGACTCTGAGCCCCATAAGCTAGTGCACAACTTCTCTTTGCCATACAACAGTGCATAAACTCAATTGACCAATCAGAAACAAGGATTCCTTATATGCAAAGTGTGGGTGACTCACAGTGTGCTAGTGTATTTAAAACATACAGTTGGTGACTTAATTCCTATTCCGTCACAATATTCTGAATAAAATATGAAACTAAGTATCCACCAGGTCACTTATTTAATCAGAGAAGTTGTTCGATATGGTTTTATTTGATCGTAAACGCATTCGTCAGTTTGTCAAATTACATTAATCTGCAATATCCGGTTGTTCTTCACACTGTTTGTATGATATTCGTCAGTTTGTCGGATCGCGCGTGCACGCACTCGCGATCCGACAAACTGACGAATAACCTTTGTTGGTACTTTAAACGCACACCTTACATTAGCTGGTTACCAGCGAAATGTTTGTATGCTATTCGTCAGTTTGTCGGATCGCGCGCGCATAGCGCGCCAATCCGACAAACTGACGAATAACATTCGTTGGTACTTGGAACGCACACCTTACATAAGCTGGTTACCAGCGAAATTTCGTATTCGTCACTATGTCAAATTATGGATTTGTTTTTGTGAGTGATTCGCCACAAGGGGGGCTCTGAATCTCAAAATCAAGACAAAATTTAAGAAATTTGGCATAAATACTTGAAAAAGCAAAGATTCGCCGGTTTGTCAGCTCTGCGACGTTATGTTCAGCGCCCTCTCTAGTTCTATGCTGTCCATGCTCGTATTATATCAAACGCGCAAATACAACCCCGAAGTTTCACTTGAGTCATAGCCGAAGCACAATTTATCGTCTTGCGATAAAGTTATAATAAAGTGGAGTTTGAACAGGCCAATACTTTACCATGATGGTGTATTATGGTTCAGGTTACCGCGCTAAGGCAGTACAGTGGTCGAGAGGGATATGCGGAAAGCAGAACAAATCTTGTATACCCCCGCCAGTGGATGATTTCGGGAGGACCAAGAAGGTATACTTATAATAGTTCCTTTTTACCTTTTTTATTGACAGTTCATAATTTCATGAAATTCGCATTAAGAGTACAGTGCGATTATTTCAATCGCAATACTGATTTTCCAATTGATTTAAAAATGACAATAAACAATGTGCGTATAGAAGCTGTTCTAGTGCAATGCGTTTGTTTCGCTGGGAAGTGCTGTGCAGGAGTGAACATTTGCTGGATGAAAATTTATACATTTAAAAATGCTATGTTGACCTCATGATTCATTGTAAACCAAGTAAACTATCAACTAAGCCCTCAAAGATGGCTACTGTACATAAGGTATCAAACTATATTTAGACCAAGAGCTGAAAACAAACATTTTTTTTCGGGTAACAACATCCTGAAAGTCAAGTGCACATGGCAGGAATCCACGTACATGTACAATCTCACGGTGACTTGAAATGTAATACATTGTTATACAATACCGGATGCACTGTGGCATTCTGCATTGACCACACAATAATGAAATGTATTGTGTGTACACCAGTCGTATATATAGAGGGTTCGGAAACTTGGCTACATGCAGTCTTGCAAATGAGAATGTTATGACTTCAACAGCGACGGCGGAACGCTTTTCAGTGGGCGTCACCAAAAAAGGATACTTCCTCATAAAAGAGGCACCTTCCGTCAGTGTGAAAGAGTAACAAATAATTTAGTTCACAATGCAAGGAATACATGTTACCAGGCGTAACAAATTTTACTAACATCATTGATATACAATTTAAAAAGGTTTGCGTTTAATTTTGTAGTTATCTTGATTCCTTTACTCAAAAAATTACAGTGTAGCCCTTTTCCTGATATAGTCTCAATATATAACCGTATTGTTCTCAAATAAGATATTTTTCACTTGACAGTGGCACCCTGCCCCCACCCCCGCTGCGCCCCCACGGTTCAGCCGCCCCTTGACTTAAACTTCTCAGTACAACTGTATAGTCTAGTTCCGAATTCTCGAACCCTCTGTTCCTTTTATGACCTAACGGCCTCATAAATTATTACATGAATAGGGTGCAATCCATGACGATCGTGTCTAAACAAGTTCGATCCATTATTGTATGGTGATATTGCTGAAATTAAATTTTCCAAAAATTATTGAAATTACCTTGCTTCGTGTTTTCCTTGGTAATGCAGAAGAGAAGTTCATTCAGAGTTTGACATCATTTTTGTATTTAATGGTGCTCTTAAATAAAATCATTTCTACTAAACACATCGAAACATTGCAATACTCAAATTGGTATCTCCGTGTAGTCATTGCTTTGTTGTCGTGTGCATCAACTTTAGACAGTCAAAAATAATTACAATCAAGACCTTTGTTGTTGTAGGCTAAGCTAAAACATAAGCTACATTACTCTCTCTTGTGTAATGCCATTTCAGTCATGATTGAGCCATCATGGTTCCACAACTTGCCATAAAGGACTGCTCATTAAACAGTATTCCTATAAAGATGAGTGTGGTTTTGAGGACACAATGTACAACGCTTCCCTTTTGAAAAATCCCAAAGTTTGGAAACTTGATCTCAAAGTGCTTCCATATTTGAGCGTTCGGAGCAAATTTTCTTTCAAATGATTTTGTATTTCATTCGATTTAGTTTTGTCGCCCAAGATGTATACTAAATCAGCTGAACCTTGTCAAACAGTGGCGTATCCAGCGGGGGATGAATGGCACCTCGCCCCCCCTCCCCCCCCCCGCACATTTTTCTAAAGATTCTTGTGTCAGTTACTGTTTCCCTAAATGTTAATGGAGTTCTGACAGAAAAAAAGCCAGCAAGCTCCAAAACCATTACAATGCGCCTTCAAATCTGCTTATATTATCCAGTATGCATATTAATACTCAGTTTGTAAGATGGGTACCAGCCTCCCCCCCCCCGTTTTTGTTTCGAATTTACGGAGCCCTGCACGTGCATAAATAATTATGCATGCCCGTGCACGCGCGTGTGGCGTGGCGCCTATTATAACGTGGCGCACTTTGAGGTTCACCCGCGTACTAGCTTTTAGGGTGCAGGTTTACGATGAAAATTACTGAAGTTTTATTACACTCCCTTTCCTAAATCGCGTGTTTATCTATACCAGTTACAAAGTTAGCAGAGACGTTTATGTCTGCGTGATTTTCCGAGTTTATTTCGAAGTGCACAGAGAACCCTCAGTAAAATTGCACAAAGCTGTGATTTTGTTTTTTGAATCATCATAAGAAATATAGCTCGGTTTTCGACTCACTCGACTGGTGGGACGTTTGCCTTAGAAAACCGGAAATTGTGGTTTGGAGTCCCACCCTATAGACTGTTACGCTGGAGGTATTAACGCAGTGGGCATACTTTATTTATACGTTGGAGAATGGTTTTGCCTAACGTTAATTGCTATTTTGGTTACAATGAATAGGAATCAAACTATCAGACCTTATTTTCATTAATATGAATTGCTATTATTTGAATAGTGATCCACTATTAAACCATGATGGGATTTCTTGTTGGTGTACATGTAGGCTAGATATGATAAATTTAAAATATCACACACTACATACAGCGTAACGGTCGGTTGATTTAATATCATATGTACCGATTAGTGATTAATGTGGAACGTTAAAAATATTGTAAATATAAAATGCGATTTCATGAATTTCTCTCTCTGTGTGCGTTTTTTTTGTCGGTCGATTTTTCCTTTGAGAAAATCTCACTTTAATCTTATTGTAAATCAAGGTGCCCGCCGCCCTTGGAGATATCAAGTTGTCTTGTTTCCATCTAAAGATTCAGTGTCTCCATTCACAACCACCAAAATTCGTAAACGCAATTTCTTTTGTGAAATTAAAGGAATTAAATACGATTTTATTCAATTGCCAATTTGGATCAATTATGTTATCAGTCGGTGGTAGAATAAGAGAACCTTTTGTTTTGCACTGTCTTCGTAACCATAATATGGAATAATTACATCATAACGTCATCTTTTCAATGTTAATGTTTTGAAACACACTTGTGTGTCATTTTAAAAAATAGAATCGTAATTCAATTGCTATTTCAAATCCAGATTGCAGTTATTTACGGAGATTCCCAGTGGCGGTCCATGGTGGAGGGGTACGTTCCATTGAATGGTGCTGAGAACAGTTTCCTGCTGGGAGTAAATTGTACTCCTGGTGCAACAGTTCATGATGTATACAAGGTAACACCAAATCTTCATATCGATTGTTTAAATGCTGGTGCTGTTCTAAAAAGCAAGAAAAGTTTTGAAAAAAAATGTGTCGTTCAAACCATGCGCAAAAACAGTTGAGGACACTTCTTGAAATCTTCGGATGGGGCGCGCATATCACGTGACATTTGTGACACTGCGTGAAATTAAAAACCCGTTTTGACGTGTAGCGTGCAAGCAGTTTACGCGCACAAGAATGGTATCGTGATATTTGTGAAAACGCATTCCCAATTTTGAACACTAAATTACAAACATTGATTAACGTTTTACAAAAATAATGAACCCCTTGTATGTAAAACCTCTTGTATGGTAGATTATCTGTAAAGAAATAAGCTCGAAATGATCTCGGAAGTTGCGGGCCAACGCATGAATGTGTTCATGCAAGACGTGTAATGTGAATGTGTCATGTAATTTGGACGGACTAACTAACGAAGGGACATGCTGGTGATTGCATGAGCTGCTTACCCGCAGCTAAAATGAGCAGTGCACCTTTAATTGGCATTTGTCAGTGAAACGCTGGAGGGGATCATCTTGAAATGACCTTTAGCCTACATTTCATGACTAAAATCGAATTTATAATTGGAAAAAAAACTTGAAAATGAAAAATGAGCCGTGACTTTTAATTGTCATATCAGCGATGGGTCAGTGAGACGTAGGCCTACATGGATACGATAACAAATCACAAAAAGAAAATGCATGTCATGATTATATACAATGTTGGGGGAAAATAATTTGCATGCAATATTGTACTGATACAGCATTTACCTCACACTTTATAAGATGGAATTTTTGAATAAGTTGACTAAATTTGAATACCTCACACTTAGTTCCATGACTACACACCTTGCGGATTTTGAGATAACTTGTGCACATTCATTTGTGAAATTTGAATAAATTATAAAAATGAGGCACTTAATTAGCATATTTTGATCCTAAAATCTACTTAGGTTGAGTAGACATGGATCTCCTACTCTCCGCCAAGTTTGGGCACTTAACGTGTTATGGATATTTAGATATCAGCGTTTGTGACGTAACGGACTAACTAACTAACTGACTGACACCCCCCCCCGACTGACTGCCTCTCCGACTGACTGACTGACGGAATGACCGAATAAGTAACTAACGAACTAACGAAGGGACATACTGATTGCATGAGCTGCTCACCCGCGATTAAAAATTGAATTTGCAAAATAATATTATATGTTTTTAGTTGTTGGTGTCACGTTACTAACACTATTTTGAGGTGTTAGTGTCACTTTTAATTGGTAAATTGTAGGCCAGTACACCATCATACTTTGGAAAGGTTGTCCATTGTCATTTTAAAGTAATAAATAACTTCATTATTTTTTAATTTGTATAGGAGATGAAGCTGGGAAACAAAGGACCGATGGATCCGGCAGCTGTCCTTATCTCAGTGGGCACGAACAACCTGCCTAGCCTGCGAAGCAGCTTTGACTCCACCAAGAGAGATTTTTCACAACTGCTTGATTACGCCCGCGAGCGTTACATGGATAGTGAAGTATGAAAGCAGTAATAATTCCATTGTTTGCTAATGAAAATTAATATACACCAAAACGGCATCCAAAGTATCGATTTGACGAACGGAGGGTCAATATTATGGTAGTTAATCAATTAGCGCGGGTTGGGGAAGTGAAAAGTTGATGTATCGTTAATCAGTTCTGTTGGGGGGGGATAAATATTTGGAGGATACGGCAGTGGGTTACCGCCTTTACTTCCCCATACCTATCCGATCCGTTGACAAGTACCCCCTCACCAGCAAAGAAAGTACAGTTGGGGGTGACCGACCGACGCCATCTGGCCTTACTGCAATTTTACCGCAAAGAGCGACCACTGCAGGGTGCATGTAAATCGGCCAAAAATCCGTCCGCCGAGCTCCTGAATAACAGTTATACCCTCAAATTGATCTATATTAGAGAGTTCTGAGAGCCATAAAATTGGGGGATTGAAATAATATGGTAATGCTATTGCGCTCGAAAGTGGCGCTATTTTGCCATGTTGTGGAGGGATGTTTTTCAAGATGGCTACTTTTCCGCTTTGAGGAAACTAGGGGTCGTCTATTTTGGGTGAGAATATCCCTAAAAGTTAGTGGTCAACCCATCAAAAAGTGAAAAGAAACTAAAAGATGACATGTTGATCATCTTGTGTTCAGCTTGAATATCTGTGAGTGTTCTGAGTATTTTTAAAAGAATTTTGAAGTATGGGCATTTAGCACTATAGTCTCTATGGGAATTTTATTGCAGGGTTGCAACCTGCGTGTGTACATAGTACAATCCCCTGGTGTACGTGCCTCACACACAAAGAACGATGCCCGTCTACCAGCGAAATGTCCCGCCCATGGGACACGTCGTTGCTAGGTGAAAGGGCGACCTCTTTCGTTAGCGCATGGAGCTCATACACAATAGACAATTAGAAAACGCATCTCTATCTGAAAAGACTTCCTGAGATTCCGGAAATACATACAAAGGGGGGGGGGGGGCTGGTGGGTTCCGTCTTCTTTGTACGTTGCCGCATTATGCCATCATCAGTTTACAAAAAAAAAAAAAAAAAATTGATCATAGCATCTAATGAAATTGCTACAACACATCAACCGCAGAACGCCAATAACCCAAAGTCACGTCCTTTCAATTATTAACTGTTTTCTTTGATACACAAACTACGAGAAACTTTTCTTTACTGGGGGGGTGGCTAATCTTCTTTTATAAGGTCTCTTTAAGTCTTTTCACTTTGCATTACCACGTTTCCTTCTATTTTCTGTTGTTTTTAGTAGTGGGAGGAAACAGTGCAAGCAAATAATTAAGGTATATCTTCTGTCCGTAGCGTCGCTACTGATTATTACTACATGTATTGCCTTTTGTACATTTCAGATTGGCGTATTGTCTATCATTCCGAGATTGGACAAATTTGGCATATCGGTAGGCAGATACAACAATATGCTCCACGTGTTGTGTAAACAGAAAGGAATTCACTACGTGGATGTCAGCGATGAGTTTGAGGAGAGACATGACATGCTGTGGTGCGGAGACTGCGTCCATCTTAGCGATGACTATGGAGCACCATTGCTCGTGGAACTGGTGAATCGAGCAGTGACAAAGATGCTGACAGTTGCACCGCTCCCACCAACAAAGTGTGTGAAGAAAACGGCGTGTAGATTAGATGCGACCCCCAAAAGAATTAGGGGTAATTTGTTCCATTCACTTTTGTCCAAACTGCATCCCAAGGAGGTTAATACAAAAAAAGATACATCAAGCGCCATTCAGGGCGTCAAGCGTCAAAGTGCTTACAACCAAACTTTTTTTTTAAATAAAGGAAACTTTTATGTCATTGGCGTGCAATCAAAATAGAAGATTTTGTTTTGTAATTTTTCACTACTTTCGTTGTTTTCAATGCGTGTAAAGTGTTAGCATGATTAAGAAATTCGTTTCAACCTCTGGTTTTGAATTTAGTCAATTAAATATTTTTGCATAATGAATATTTAAACCTTTGTAGATTTTTTTACATAATCATTCATTCCCACACTGATATTTACTTTGAACGAGTCTCATATTTAGTTGAGTGGGAAAAGCTCCTAGCAATGTAGCACTAAAACGCGAAAAAGGCTATTTCAGAGAGATCAAAGTTACTTCTGTATTACGTATTTAATTTTCTGTAATGATTTTTTTCTCTCACCTAGCCACAAGAATAACTTGCCAGACACAGGCCAAAGACTCACATGACAACCGTGATCATCGTTCCAAAAGAAGCCGCGTGAGATGGATTCCTCTGCTCAAGGCCAGGCGAGATTATGAGAGGATTTGCGGTGGTTACTCACAGTACGTAAAACTAATAAATATAATACTAAAATTGTCAGTTTTACAGTGTGTTGAGGGAAGAAACTATTTAGACAGATGTCTTTTTCAAATACATGTACAGTGAAATATGGCCATGTGCGCTTTGAGTTGAATAACAGTATTTTATTTCCTGGAATTTGAGCTGTTACTTCGTTTGAAAAATTGTCGATCGATAAGTATGCCTACTTAATAAACTGATTTCTTACTGCCCTCCGTGGTGCGCCATTGTGTGCGAACTTTCGCACTGGTTGTGAAGGAACATGTTTTTATATTTAATAATGAGCTATTTTGGGGGTATTTCATTCATAAATTAAAGGATGCTCAAGATATTTGAAACTGTATCCCAATTGCTCGTTACGTGTTAATTCGGACCAGCGGCATTCTAGTTCAGTTAAATGGAAGCAATGAGTCAGCTGACTGAAATGTATTGAGATGTTGTACAGAACTTGAACCTCTCATCCTTGCCTTAGGAAAAAGTTTGTCTGTAACCCCATGAAATTATTCATACCAAAGCAATGTTAAGCGCCAGTTACTTCACTTTCTAAAATATGTAAAAAAAAAATTTGTTTTGTGATGGAAATCTTTAAACTTCTACATTATCCATACAGAACCTCTGACCCTGTCAACTTTATGAAATAGCAAGTTATGAATTGTTTTAAATGTGTTTCTTTCTTAAGATGCTGCAGAAACAAGTCAGCAATGACTGTCCAGGACGATAGCTGCATCTGGGGATACGTCCTTCCTTATCCAAAGGCAGGAATGTATAAACAAAATGTATGTGAATATTTTCTCACGCAAATGCCAATTTTGCGAGCGTACAGGCACCAGCAAGGAACGTTTCAAGACTCTTTCTAGCTTGTTCCCTGGACTATACTCGGACAAAAAAAAGGGATGTTCTACTCTGTTGTGCTGAATGGTAAAGACGCACGCCTCCATTTTGTTGTTAAGCCTTTGATTTGTTGTTGGTTAATGTGTCTTCCTGTCTTATATTATCCTTGTGTCGGTCTATCGTATGGTATTTTGTCTCGTTTATTTGTATTGTATTTCGGGGCACTTCATTGCAAAATTATTTTTAATCACTGATTTTACCATTACTGATGTTTAAATGCTGCATCAGTTTGCAGCAATAAAGGTACTTATAATTTACATCGAATTCCTTTTAAGGCTTTGAAAATTTGGTGTCAATGTAAAAGTGGGTTATTGATTATATTTTGTTTCTTCATACGGCTATAATGTATGCTTGGGCTTTATTTTTTTTGGAAAGGTTCTCGATTTTTTTTGTTTGGGTTTAAGTGGTTCTAAACACTGTATAATATACCCGTTTTGCACAGATTTTTGACACTATTCCTTACCTCTCATTATTGTGACTGGTTTAACAAGTTAGTATAAATTCAGAAAACAGGTTATTCGTTATATTTATTTCCCTTTTTTCGTTCAGTTTAGGGTTGTTAAGAGCATTTAAGATTGAGTTTGGAAGGTCTGGAGCTATAAAAGATTATCATGCCCCTCTTAGAGCATTATGGTGCATTTGGGAGAAAAGTCATAGTTATATCTTAGAAAGACGCGTGTCATATCAAACTGTATAGTTATTTTACAAGCGGGGCCAAAAAAAATAATAATAATAATACTCCCGTTTCAACCCGACTCTCAGGTCAAACTGTGTTTCTACTTTTGTTCAGTACTTTAGCCAGTCATGTCTGATTTCATATATTTGAAAATTGTACCATAAGTAATATCCACACTAATTTTATGGACGGTTCTTCATTA
Source organism: Patiria pectinifera (assembly GCA_029964075.1). Taxonomy (NCBI): domain Eukaryota; kingdom Metazoa; phylum Echinodermata; class Asteroidea; order Valvatida; family Asterinidae; genus Patiria; species Patiria pectinifera. Next base: position 7,482,851 of record CM057135.1, read on the forward strand.
CGATCGCCCTAAAAACAAAGCATTACCGGGTGTAGAAAATAAAATGAGCCACACGTAAAAGTCATACAGAAGCGGCTAGGAGGTGAGTTCAACCGTTATTTTGAGACGCGGTCTCAGTTAACCAGTCCTGTGGAGAAAAAGCGACTAAACGCCAGTGAATCCCGAACTGTTACACCAACTAAAAATATGTTCCATGGATGGCAGACTGGCTTTATTGTGTAATTTTGTGGACAATTTTTCAATAGGTTTTTGCATATCATTCAATTCTTACAGATTACAACGAACGACAAGCCGAGACCAACTCCGACAGCGCCTAAGAATGCCAACAGGCAACATGAGGACACGGGAGTGGAGTGTTTCCTGTGCGGCCAGTTTTACACCGAGGAAGATGAATTCCTGGATCACTTCCTGGCGAATCACACAGTCCATGATGAGGACACGGAAGTGGAGTGTTTCCTGTGCGGCCAGTTTTACATAGAGGAGGATGAATTCCTGGATCACTTTCGCGCTAATCACACAGTAAAGACGGTACCGGTATGTAATCACTATTATTTGTTTCATACGTGAAAGGTTTTATGCAGCATGCATGCAAGATGAATCCTCCTGAAACCATTATCGCAACCAGAACACATTTTGCAACTTCAGAGCAGTTGAACAAATTATTAAATTGATTTCTTTTGTTTTGCACGGCGAGGCTTTATGTGAGATAGTGTTAAAAATATTTGAGTATATTTTTACGTATCATAAAATTTCTTACAGATTACAACGAAAGACAAGCCGAGACCAACTCCGACAGCGCCTAAGAATGCCAACAGGCAACATGAGGACACGGGAGTGGAGTGTTTCCTGTGCGGCCAGTTTTACACCGAGGAAGATGAATTCCTGGATCACTTCCTGGCGAATCACACAGTAAAGAGGATACCGGTATGTCATCAATTTGTTTCATATATTGTATATAAGAGAAAGTTTTACTCGGCCTTCGAAAAATGTTTGCTTTTGAAAGGATCCGAGACCACCGGCTCCCGTGGCGCCAAAATCGCTCCACGTCTGTGCAAAAATGTGGAAGGTTAGGAGACTTTTGGTCGTTCTATTTGTCGCGTCGGGACGGGCGATCCGTTTCGTCGATTTTTCGTAACTGCGTTTTGTAACAGGAATGGCGGTCGTGTGTGCTCTCCCGTTGATTGCCGGGCCACCCTCCGTGGTGGCTTTTCTGCAAGTTAATTGGCTGGCTGTACGTTGTCAGGGGTTCCGATTACATGTTCTACTTAGTACTTGCCCGTTGTTGCATAGTGTTCACCAAACAGTAGCATGGTGTGACCTTCGTCAAATATTTTTTGTCCATGTTACGTGTCCATTTTGTTCGCTATGCTCTGCTTTTGTGCGAGTGACGTATTCGCTTCAGTACTCCATCCATGCCGTGGTCCACAACTATTATTTTCATGCGATTCAACTTTTTTTTGTGTGGGGGTGGCTGCTTTAGATATTGTTCATTTCTGGAGATTTCACTTTTCACCAGGCACTCTTCCAACACCAATCTTGCCAGATATTTACACTTCCCAACAAAGGTTTTAAGTGTATTTCTAAAGCTTTTAATTTAATTAGAATTACTCTTACGTGATATTGATAATATCTTTTAGCCTAATCAGCTAATAAGGCTATTATTTATATCGTTTGCATTTCTTTAACTACATGTGTTCTAAAAATCCCATATAAATAATTTACATTACTCCCCACATTTTAACCCAATCATTTAAATACGCCCTACCCGATCATGATCGGGTAAACCAGCTTGTTTGGAGATGCGTGAAAGATGTCCTGAAGCCTGCATGTCAGATAGATACTTCCTAAAACCATTATCGCAACCAGAACATATTTTGCAACATTGCAAAAGTAATTAATTTGATTTCTTCTCGGATTATGTGCGTAGGAGTTGGATAGTGACAAAAAAGAAGCTGGTGGCGGACGGAAGAAGCTGGCAGGAGAGAAGAAAGTAGACCGCATCGCGCAAGTGCTGGCAAATGCTCTTGAGGAATTTCCCGGGAATGACGAATACCTCCACATTTCTATCAATACTGTGGTAAGTTTGAGGAGAAAAATGAAGTGTTTCCGTATCAAAAAGGAAAATTGTGCTAAATGGATCAGAAAAATGTGGACAAAAGATCATTTTGGCATAAGGGAAAAAGTACGTGATATATTTAGGGAAGTCAGATCGGGTTCAGTTGGTTCTTCAAACCCTCCCATGGACGACACAAACCCTCCCATGGACGACGCAAACCCTCATATGGACGACGCAAACCCTTCCATGGACGACGCAAACTCTCCAATCGACGACGCAAACCTTGATTCCATGGACGATGCAAACACTTCCATGTCAGACTCAAACACTCCCATGGACGACGCAAACCCTCCAATAGACGACGCAAACCTTGATCCCATGGACGACGCTAACTCTCCAATCGACGACGCAAGCCTTAATCCCATGGACGACGCAAACACTCCCATGGACGACACAAACACTCCCATGGACAACGCAAACACTCCCATGGACGACGCAAACCCTTCCATCAACAACGCAAACCCTACCACCAATGATGCAAACCCTTTCATCGACGACGCAATCCTTCCAACCCATGATGCAAACCCTCCAATCGACGACGCGAACTCTCCCAGCAATGGGGACTCGGACACAACAGCTACGCCATCCACATCCCATTGTGAAAAAATAGATGTTCAAACTGCCACCAATCTACTCTCAAATTCACGTCAAAAACCGGGATCTGAAATTCATTCGGTTTCTTCGATTACGTTCAGTGAAAACGATGCAAAGGGTGCAGATTTTAAAGTAAATACCCATCCACAAAATACACAAAATGTTTCGCCTATTCCCCTAGATAATGATCATTCCAATAGCTGTATACCTTGCAGAAGTGAAATATCTAGCCCTGCATTATATTGCATTTGTAGGCAACCTTATCACGATTCTAGGAGCATGATTGCCTGCGATTATTGCAATGAATGGTATCATTACCAATGTATTGATCTCGAACCTCAGTCCAGACGTCAGTCTTATTTAGACAAAGTTAAATTTGTATGTGGTCTTAGCGGTTGCAATGACGGACAAAGGGTTTTTTCCATACAGTCAAAGATTTCTAATTCACCAAACACGGATCAAACATCGCCATCTGACAAACTACCAAAACATCAAGAAGATCCCAAATCCAAGGTAACCGGTTGGATGCAATCAAATACGCCTGGTGAACATGACTTTGTCAGTAACCATTATTCAGCAACCGTCGATCCCAGTTTTGATATTTCCCCCATTTTACCGAGCACTTCGCAGGAGAACGCATCATCGACCCAACATTCAGATGCCTTTTTGAAAGAAACTCACGAGCATGACTTTCAAAAATCACTTAGTACATGTGAAAATGCATCAATACCTGGGGCTGGGAGTTTATCACACGAAATTGACGAAATAATTCCTGAAGATGTACGAAAAAATATGTGTGTGGAAAATGAGCAATGTGTAGACGAGGGTGGTAAATTTTGGACGGCGAAATTGCCAAAGAGAGCGTCGTTAGTAGGTATAAGTGGGGGATTCCAGACTTTGCCATAGGTCTGGGAGTAGTACAGGGCCAATGGGGAGAAGCCAGGGTACCAGACTTTACCCCCTCCCAGTCTCTGCCCCCCTCCCATTGTCCCCCTCCCTTTCTAATGATCCCCGCCCCAAATAGATCCCTCTCCCAATATATCTGTCTCCCTCCCCAAATATATCTCCCCTCTAGCTCCCCAAATATATCTCTTCTCTCTCCGAGTTGTTATATTATAAGTGGGGGACAGGTACTCTTCATATTTTACAGTCACCCTCTTGGAGATCTCAACACAGACTCACAGCGACTGGTGCGCGAGCCTACAGTCACTTATAAATAAATACACAAACAACGTTTTTTAGGTTTACAAATCAAAGTTTGAACTTTTATTAAAAAACATGTTACTTTAACAAAACATTGTCATTCAAATTAACTCATTTAAATAGCTTTTCATACATCCTAATATATACACAGTAAAAAGCCACTCCGAGTGGCTTTTTCGTTGTCATTCAAATTAGCTCATTTAAAATAGCTTTTCATACATCCTAATATATACAGTAAAAAGCCACTCTGAGTGGCTTTTTTGTTGTCATTCAAATTAACTCATTTAAATAGCTTTTCATACATCCTAATATATACAGTAAAAAGCCACTCTGAGTGGCTTTTTCGTTGTCATTTAAATTAGCTCATTTAAATAGCTTTTCATACATCTTAATATATACAGTAAAAAGCCATTCTCAGTGGCATTATGACATCATCGTTATATTAAGACGAGAGCCACTCTCAGTGGCATTATGACATCATCGTTATATTAAGACGAGAGCCACTCTCAGTGGTATTATGACATCATCGTTATATTCAGACGAGAGCCACTCTCAGTGGCATTATGACATCATAATTATATTTAGTGACTAAGCGTTTTGGTCAATTTTTATATCATAGAGATATATCAAAATGGTACACTTTTAAGTTACTTTTTAAGAAATATCTCGAGGTTTTTACACTTGAAAAATGGTATTAGCGGTACTTGAAAAAATCTTGCTTGTGCAAAAAACCCGACGCAAAGTTATAAAGCAGCATATCCTCTTTTTCACAGGTTGCGATGGGGGTCATAATCTGAAAATATTACAAGTGGAAAAAAGCATTTACACCCAATGTTTGATCAAAAACATCACACACACTAATGGGTGGCTAGACTTTTAGTGATTGTGTAGTATAGGTTGTTTTTTTAGAGAACAAAATCAATATGAAAACCTACATTATTGCCAGACTTTAATGTTAAAAACAATTTACCTTTTGGCTGGTAACTGCACGTTGGGCGTAGACGTCTGTACCGATCGACATATCATGTTGAAATGACACAGAAATACTGAATGGCACAACAGACAAAAATTCTGGAAATGTCCAAAGCTAAATTTAGTGACAGGCTATTCAACCCGAAGAATAGGCTGTTCAAGGTCGGTTACCTTGCATATTTCAGTGCACAGTCATGATCGAACTAGAACGGGGTCGCAAGTCTTTTGTGTGATGTGACTGTGTCATGTATGGAGCGCCGATGGTATGGGTAGTATAAAATGAGCAAAAAGGTATGAAGCGCCAAAATGTCAATATCTCTCTCACAAGCCGGTGAGTCTGATTGCTTATAAATCCAAAAGTCTGACCTCTTAAAAAAAATTTAAAAAATTATATTGATATATATAAATGATGAATATGATCAGGCCAATCGTAAAGGGATTTTCTAGATGGAATAAAGCGACGCTGCGCGATTACGTCCAGCGATATAATATACCGTACAATCAAAATGTTGCTCTTACGCGTAAAGTCTACATCAACGGGATAAAAAACCACGAAGCTCAATTTAAAAACTTGAGGAAAAAGACGCTACATGAGCTCAAACAGATTGTAGACAATTATGATATAACCCGTCGGGTTATAAAGGTCGATTGTTGAAAAAAGATTTAATCTCGGCGATTCAATACTCTAGGCAACCCAAGGATTTTCAAGAGGCCGAGTTCAGAGCGACGAGAAGATTTAGAAACAACTTTAGAAACTGGGAACTGATTCCTAGACTTTTTAACGACGATTTAGTCAGATTTTTAGATATGCACAAAGATCAAATTGTAAATAAAATCAAGTCAGAATTGAGAGAGCTAAGAGGTTTAAAAATGGAGCTCACAATCAAAATAAAATACGAAAAAACCAAACCGGATGGTACGATAGAAACGATCGAAGCTACACATTATACCGATCAGAGAGTCGTTTTAAATCAAAGTCAAATAAAACAGGTTTTAAAAGAAGACATCGACCAGCTATTTAAAAAGGATGAAAGGTATACGAATCAAGGATCGGGTTGGGTTTTAAAAAAGATAATGGCGTTGTATATCAACATCAACAGGTTTAACCCCGTGAGGGGTAGTTCTTACATAGACCTACCAAAATGTATCAAACAGAAAACGGCGATGATAAACATTAAAAACAAAGACGACGAGTGTTTGAGATGGTGTTTGAGAGCTGCTCTTGGCTTGTATACGGATAAAGTAAAAAATAACATAAAAAACGATCCCAAATATAAAATTCATAAGGAAGAACCTGTTGTATACACCAAAGACGACGGACTCAAATTTAAAGGCGTAGACTTTCCAACACCGATCGACCAGATACCAAAGATAGAAAGACAAAATAATTTAACCATAAACGTATACGGTTATGAGGAAGAAATATATCCGTTATACGTGTCTAAAAACTACAAACCAGAGTCACGACCTATCGATCTGTTTTTTGTTTTCTGAGGGCGACAATCATCACTACTGCTGGATAAATAATTTTTCGAGATAAATCAAAGTAAGAAATATTTTTGTCGAAGGTGCCTGTGTCATTATAGAACGCAAGTAAAATTAGATAGACACATGACCGATTGTAACGGTATAGATTGTATTTCCTACCGCTAAGCGAAAATATGTAAATAACGAGTGGATAGTCGACGAAAACGATGTGCCAATATTAGAATTTAAAAACTACAGGTTTAAACAAAAAGCACCGTTTGTAGTTTACGCCGACTTTGAATCGATCTTAGAAAAAAACTCGGACGATAAAAAGGACAACACGCAAAAGACAAACATTCACAAAGCAAGCGGTTACTCGTTGGTAGTAGTTAGATGCGACGGCACCAATGCGTATCAAGAGACTTATAGAGGTAAAGATGCCGCATCAAAGTTTGTCAATAAAATGTTAAAAATACAAAGCGACATAAATTGCATATTTAAAAAACCCCAACCCATGAAATTTAACGAGCGAGCTAAAGAACATCATGATAAAACAAGCACGTGTTGGATTTGCGAGAAACCAAGTTATCCCAATTACTCGAGCAACTGTCAGTGCCAGAAACCCAAACAACCAAAAACAGAAAAACAAATAAAAGAACATCATTACGAAAACAAAAATGGATTTACCGAGTCTAAATGTCTAGAATGCAAAAAGAAAATCAACAAATTTAGAAGGGTGAGAGATCACTGCCACGTCACGGGTAGATATAGAGGTGCCGCGCACGCCTACTGCAATCTAAAATTACAAGTTAAACCAGGTTTTACCCCCATACCGGTCGTCTTTCACAATCTGCAAAATTACGACGCTCACTTGATCATGCAGAGTATTTCAGAGTACGATGACGAGAAGGAAATACAAGTTATCGCTAGAAATTCGGAAAAGTATATTTCGTTTTCGATTGGAAATATGCGATTTATAGACTTGTTTAATTTTATGGCGTCTTCGTTGGATAGATTATCTAAAGCTTGTCCGAGAGAGTCGTTTAAACTACTCAGAGAACATTGTAATCGTCAAAACATCGACTCGTTGTTACAAAAAGGAGTTTATTCATATGAATACATGGACTCGTTTGACAGATTTCAAGAGACAAGCCTACCTCCCATCGAACAATTTTACAACAGCCTAAAAGACGAAAATATATCGCGAGAGGACTACGACAGAGCTAAACTGACGTGGAACGAGTTTAAAGTTAAAAACATGGGGGAATATCACGATTTGTACGTCACTACCGATACGTTATTACTGGCTTGCGTATTTGAAAACTTTAGGCAAACGTGTATTACAAACTACGCGTTAGATCCTGCTAATTACTACACAGCACCAGGATTGTCGTGGGATGCCTTGTTAAAACACTCGGAAGTTAAACTCGAACTATTGCAAGACGTAGACAAACATTTATTTTTTGAAAAGGCAAAAAGAGGTGGTATCCCGAGCGTGGGTGGTATGAGATACTACAAAGCCAACAACAAATACCTACCCGACCATAATCCAAACGAGCCGTCGAGTTACATCACCTACCTCGATGCAAACAATCTGTACGGCTGGGCCATGAGTCAATACCTGCCGCACAAAGACTTTAAATGGGCGTCTACAAAAACGTTTACCGAGTCCAAGATATTATCTCTCAGGAAAACGTCAAACACCGGTTACTGCTTCGAAGTAGACCTCGATTACCCGGACAATCTCCACGACCTGCACAACGATTACCCCCTAGCGCCAGAAAACATTGTCATACCAATAGAATGGATGTCTGATTATCAAAACGAGTTATTGGATACCGAACCTAGTAGCAACGTGCAAAAATTAACGTGTACCCTTAATCCTAAACAAAAATATGTTTTGCACTACGTCACGTTGCAGTTGTATCTCAAACTCGGCTTGAAACTTAAAAAGGTGCATCGAGTGCTGCAATTTAAACAAGCGCCTTGGATGGCATCTTACATCGACAAAAACACGCAACTTCGAACAAAAGCGACCTCTGATTTTGAGAAAGACTTTTTTAAACTGATGAACAACAGCGTGTTTGGTAAGACGATGGAAAACGTCAGAAACCGAATTGACGGTTACCTACTCAGAGACAGTAACGATGACGATCGAGATAAATACCAAAACATTATACAGAAACCGAGCTACAAAACGACGACGTCATTTTCAGAATGAAAGTTGTCATTTGTCGAAAAGTACAAGACTAAAACCGTGTTAAACAAACCAATCTATTGCGGAGTGAGTATCTTGGATCTCTCAAAGACGCTGATGTACGATTTTTATTACAACCATTTGAAAGACAAGTACAAAGAGAAAATCAGATTGATGTACACAGATACAGACAGTTTGGTACTCGTAGTGCACACGGACGACGTATACAAAGATATGCAGCAAAACGGGCAACAATACGACCTTTCGAATTGTCCGACGGATCATCCTTTGTACGACCCAACCAATAAGAAAGTGATCGGTAAATTTAAAGACGAGTTTGGAGGTAAAATAATCAAAGAAGTCGTTTGTATAAGACCTAAAATGTACTCGATTTTAACCGCTGACATCAACTTGAAAAAAGCCAAGGGAGTCACAAAATCGGTCACCTCTAAGAAATTAAAACACCGACACTATTACGACTGCATCTTAAACAAGAAATCTCATTACGAAACCATGACTCACATTAGATCGGAAAATCACATCCTTTACACCGTATCTCAAAATAAACTATCGTTGAGTCCGTTGGACACAAAGAGGTACATTTTACCGGATGGAATACACACGCTCGCTTATGGTCACCGTAATCTAGATATTAATTAGGCGGTAATTGCGTGTCTTCGGGTACGACTTGAAGCTCTTGTCTCACAAAACTCCTTTTTGGGCCGTTTTGAAGGTAATAAAGAGTAGGACCTGTCGAGACTTTTTTAACTTCAATCATTTTAAATTGACTCGTTCTTTTTTCCACGTTGAAGATGTCTACGCTCCAAATGGGATCCGTGGCTCTTCTCGAAGTTCCACCCTCTTGCTCACCCGGGTAATATAAATATCTAACCATAGCGTCTTGCGGTAATTGTTGCTCTTTTGTTTTAACGGGGTTAGCCGGCGATTGCCGGACCTGTTTTAGTTTAACCGCCTCTGACGGTGCTTTAGCTATTAATCTCGTCGTTTCATCGTTTATAGCTTTGATCACGCTGGGTAATCGCTCGACCCATTGCGTGTTTCTACTCTCGGGATTTAACATTTCTTGAGCGTACTGATGACCAAACAGTTTCTCGGCTAGCGTTCGATTAAATCTTTCTACGATACCCTGCGATCGGTGGTTTCCGGGTTCGCCTACGATAATCTCGACGTTTTTTGAGGCCATCCATTTTTTAAAAGCGCCTTTAAATTCGGTACCGGCATCTACCCTCAACGTTTTAGGGTAACTCAAAGGCGACCTCGCGTAAATTTTGACGATAGCATCTCGCGTGGAATCTGCCGTTTTAGAAACCAAAGGTTTTGCTTCGTGGTATCGACTCGCAACATCGACAACCGTCAAAGCGTATTTATAAGTCTTGCGTTTTACTTTATCCCAGGGTAGGTATAGCACATCCATTTGGTGAAAGTCGTTTGGTGTTTCAAACTCTCGCGATGTACTCGTAGGCCTGGGTACATACGCAGGACCCGGTAGATAAATTAGCCATATCGCTTGTTTTTTAAGCCAATCTCTGATTACCTTTTTATCGATTTTTGTTTTATCGTGTAAATGGTCGACGGCACTTTCACCTCTCCAATAACCGCTCGGGCTATAATACAGTTTAGATAATGTTTGCATATTATTTAATATAAAAGACGTTTATAATAATATGGCTAGCGTTGCTATGATGTTAGGAGGCGCGATCGTCAACGCCTTATCTTTTACTGGTTCAAACTTTTTATTTACAAATCTGAAACAGAGTGACGAGGAGCGTAAGATACACGATTTAGCGATAGAACAACTCTCAGCCGCCAAAGATAAGTGGCAACGAGAACGAACGAAATATCTAGATCTTCTAAACGAACGTATCAGAAAACAAAATGCTTCTAAAGAAACATTTTCTAACGTAGACCGAGCGTTGCGTTACTACAACGAGGTGAGTGGACACTCTACCGAACTACCCGTAGGACTGCAACGCGAACCCAAACTCGAAGATTTTTACGAGCCTAGCGACCAACAAATAGAAAAAGAACTGGTGTTTATCGCGGGAGGAACACTATTGGTGGGCTTCTTAGCTTACAGATACCTTTAAATTTAAAACTCGTATAAATAAAATGAATGCGTATGGAAAAAAGCTCAATCCCAGCAGACTATTAAAAATACCCAGATCTATCAAGGGTGAGAGAAAAGAGGTGGTCATTACCCACAATCCCAGTAGTATATCGGCGGGGCAAACGCTGAGGGTCAAGTTTCCTCAATTGGGTGTAGACGACGTGATCGTACCCGGCACTTGTGAACTAGCTTTCAATTTAGAACTCGAAGGTGGAAGCGACAACAATAGAACCATTTTTGGTAATTTAGCCAGAAATTTAGTCAGCGAAATCAGCGTCAGGCTTCAAGGTCACGAAATTGTGAGTTATCGTCACGCCGACGTGTATCACAACTTTAAACACAATTGGATCAACAGCTCGACGACTCGAAACATGGCGTACTCGGGCATAGAAAAAGAAAACGTGTCTAAACTAAGAACTGGGGCTGAAGATGCTAACGCGAGCGCCAACAACGGTAAGGATCAAGCTATCGCCGATGCCTATGGTAACAGATATTGTATTCCCCTAGACATTGACATACTGACTTCGCATCACCCTTTTTACCCCAGCGGTTTAAAACAACCTCTGACGTACGAGATAAAGTTTAACGATCACGAAAAAGTAGTCAACAGTTCAGATACGGCGGCGATGTATTCTATTTAATAAAATCCATTTGCTAGAAGTTAGATCCGTCAACAAATCGGACACGCTTTGGAACGTCAGCGTTAATCAACCCATCAGGAGTCTCAAGGGTATTTTGTTTTTGTTTAAAGATCCCGCTGTCAAAAATCCGCAGCGATTTTACAATCCAAAAATAACCAAAACATCGGTGACCGTAGAAGGTAAACCCAATCAACTCTACAGTCAAGGCATGTTTCAGTATCAACACTGGAATGAAATCAACAAGTTCTTTGGAGACAGCGATACCGAAAGCGGGCGCGGAGTAGCTAAAGACTTAAATTTGACGGGTTTTGACCTCGGAGTCTATCTAAAAGACAAGTACGGTCTGTGGCTCGATTTTAGAAGTAACGACGACAATTCCGCTCACGGATCCGGTAGGAAACTCGGAGACGGAGGAGGCATCAACATTCAATTTAACAGAGAAGCCGAAAGTCAAGGTGACCTCACGATGTACGTCTTTTTAGTCATGAATGCTCAATTGAACTTGGAAGACGGAAATTTTAAATCTCTGTTAAGTTAAAATGACACAACCGCATTGCGCTTTAATCGTCGGCAAAACAAATTCGGGCAAAACCAAATGGATTTTGGATCTGTTAGAGTCAGACTATAAAAACACATTTGAAGCGATAGTCATCATTTGCCCTACCATATTTAAAAACAAAATGTACATCGAAAGAAAGTGGATTCAAGCAGATCCCGAGGTATACCTCTGCGATCCGGAATTGTACAAGATGACTCTCAACGAAGCGATCGATTTTTACAGGAAAATATTTGAAGGTGTTGCCACGTTGTTTATCGTGGACGATTGCTCTTCGGATCAAGAGATTAAATATCGTAAAAAGACGTGCGCTTTAAGCAAGATGGCATTTAGCGGAAGACACGTAAATCACAGCTGTTGGTTACTGACCCAAAAGCACAACAGCGTTTTAAAAGATTATAGAGAAAACACGGCTTGGTTGGCATTATTTTACTGCAAAGATAAAACATCGTTTGATCAAGCGTTAGACGAAAACGACGTCGTACCCATTGAACAACGAGATTATATAAAACGACGTTTGAGAGATGTGAAATATAGTAAATTGGTCGTATACACCGAACCTCCAGTTAGTTACGAGCTACTTGAGTAGATTAATAACCTAACTGCTTAACTAAATGAAGCTAGGTGCTCAAGTTAAATAAGCTAGGTGCTCAAGTTAAATAAGCTAGGTGCTCAAGTTAAATAAGCTAGGTGCTCAAGTTAAATAAGCTAGGTGCTCAAGTTAAATAAGCTAGGTGAGCAGCAACCTATTCAACAAACTACAATTTGTTAATCAACAAACGTCAACAAAATACATTTTGCTGTAAGTAAATGATAGCAATATTTGAGTATTTGCAGTTTTTGGCTATTATCATCATATCGCTTAATCTATCGCTTTACACCTACGAATACCTTTGCTTTTGTAACAAAGTTGCAACAGCTACAACAAAATTAAATTCGTTTCTAAATAAATGGAGGACCTAAAACTGACTTTAACGAACGAAGAAGATCACAACGCAGAACATAAAGATCGTTTGTGCGGTGTCGTAGCAGCCGGAAACTCTAGAAAGTACTTGGGAAAGGAATACACCGTTAAACATATCGAAGCTCTTGACAGTAAAGAACTCGACAAGCTGTATCATCTGTACGAAACTAAATTTGGAAATGAAATTGTTCAAACCGTTGGTAAATACACTTTAAGTCTATTTTCGAGAGTGTTAGCTGTGGTTACACCCGTACAAGTTTTAGGATATAACCTCACTATAGATTCTGAAGAAGAACTCACCAACGACTTGAGTTCCGATCCTATTATAAGCGCGAGTATGGCTGGTATGTTGAGCGACGTTTGTTACAAGTACGAAACTTTAATATCACCCCTAGTTGCTACGATTATCACAACAAAACATTTGAAATTTAATAAACCTAATATAATAAATGGAAGATCAGAAAGCAGCGACAGCAACGCCTGCAGCTCAACCAGCAGAGACAGAGACGCCCCAACCGATAAAAACAACGTCGTCACCGACGGTAACGAGAGTGACCAAGACTAAAAATCCTAAACGAATTCAGCAGGGTAAAGCTTTAGCCGAGCACAATAGACAGATGAAATTAAAATTAGCAAAAATGAACGTAACATCCGACGAAGCTACGAGCTCACCGGACTACAACTCTTGGGCGATGTGGGGGGCTATAGCGTCTATAATAGGGGTGGGGCTGCTGGTACTAAAAAGTAAGGCAACTGCGCCGGTAATACAGCCAGTGCCGGTAGTCACGCAACCCACTACACCCAGCGCCCCCAAAACGCTAGACATGGAATAAACCAGCAATTTAAAAATTGTTATATTAAAAACGGTGAGTAACTTTGACACCAACGGAATAGCAAATACGATTTATCACGGAGCCGTCATATCGGGTCTTTCGATGGGATACGCCATGGTAGGAGCTAAACTACTCAAAATGAAAGCGCCGGATTTAAACAAACTAAGCGTAGAAGATATGGGTAAATTGACGGGCATTATAAGTGGAGCTCTGGCCACGCAAAATTGGTTGGTGACCCAGGGTATACTACCGGGCAGTATAATGAAAACGGCATAATTTAAATAGGTTCATTAAATAAATGGCTGAGGGAGGATTTGACTTTGACCCCGTTGATGATTACGATTACGATGACGATGATGATGTAGCAGAGACCAATTTGGACGACAACTTTGATACTCCTGTACCACCCATCCTCACTATCGACATAGATGACGTTTCAGATCAAGGAAGAAGCATGCTCACTAATGGTCGCGTTGATGAGTTTTACGATACTTATGTAGGGGTATGTGATTTATGAAACCTCATTTATGATTATATAAGTGATAATATCGATACATGATTGTAATGTTGTTATGTATTATAGTCACTTTCTGGGAGTCAATCGTGTACAGTAACATTGCAGTATTTTCATGTGGCCAACCGCGCATGCGTGTTAGCTCTCTCTCTCTCCACGTTGTTTTGGGCGAAAGTTGGGAAAGTTCTAGCTCCAAAGTTTCCTTTTGAAGTCGAGGTATTTTCCTCTGTTCGAGTGCATCGTACATGAAGGTGACTTGTCCGCATTTGATTCAGGATCAGTTTGGTGCAGGTATGAGAGTTTGAGAACTTTCATTTAAAGAGATTTTGCTTGCTTATTGTGATGAGTTCATGATTTGTTTTGACTCCACTCCGTGAAACTTCTCTGTATGTGCATGCATTGTTCACGCGATACGTTGATTTGCATGTACATAGGTTATACCGTACCGTTGCTAAGGACCGTGGTCCGCTAGCATCGCGGGAATCGAGAGAGGGCAGCGCATGGTCTCGGGTCCGGTCTGGGTGAGTTTAGAGTACATGTAATATTATAGGGCTTTGAGGGAAACAGTATCCGTTTATCTTTTATATTACTAGTTTATCATGGAAAGAGATTGAATCATTGAATTGTATTTTATTTTGCATCAATAGGGGATTTGATTGGATTCGATTCGATTGGGTTTGGATTGTCAGACGGATTGGATTGGATTGGATTGATTGATTTATACTGAAGATTTGGGATCTGGATTCTGGAGAAATATCTTCTTGGATTTGTAGAGGGTTCCTACAGGGATACAAACATACCAGGATTTGGATCATCTCAGGATTCGACATTAGGATTTATCATTTAATATTCAAGTAGTTTGTATTGTGACTGTCAGGATCCAATTTGTTTTAAGGGAATATTTAAAGTGATAATTTGTCATTTCTACTTGTAGCGGATTATCTATCAGAGACCATTTTATCAGGGGATTTCCACACATACTAATTAATTGCATATAAATTAATAAATTCTGAGCTGCAATATTCGAGTCACTGGATCACTTTATTTAGAACTGACTGCCAATTATTCACCAGGGTACACACCCTACCCCAGTTTGTTAGCACACGCTCAAACTACCCCAGGGAGCGCACCACTAGGCGCGCCCTTACACTTATAACATATACAATAAACCAATATCTCCGAGATACGAAAACTTTATTCTCAACACAGAAGGTTTATTTTATGACACTGGTAAAGGCTTACTAAGGTTAACGGATCAAAGAAAACCAGACAGATTCTTGACTCTGAGGACTATAGAGTTAAATGTAAGAAAGATGGGTTTAAACGGTAGAGATTTTATTAGAAACAAATTAGGTTTTACGCATTACGAACGTAAGACACTCAGTGACGATCAAAGCCAACACCTACAATCGATACAACCCGAGAGTATCCCCATGACAGAACTACCCAGAGTCACCGATGAGGTAATCGAGATTATAGACGATTTAGAACAAGACACCGGCGCTCAAACAGAGGGATTGAATTATAGAGAACTCCAGGGTTTAGACAAAACTCTTCAGACGTTAAGAGGTAACCTAGAACTTAATTTATCGCGTCTCACAGAACTAGACCGAGAGGTTACAGCCACGAGACAAGAACTCGACGAATCTCACAGCGAAGAGGGTCGACGAGAGTTAAATGATAAATTGAGCGACTTGAACGTTGAAAGATCCGCCAGATTAGAAGCCGCAAAAGCCAACGAACGAGGGCTCAAAAGTCAGATCGCTAGAATCAAAGAAACGATTAATAAAATATTAGGCGACGACACGACTTTGGCGGAAAAGATCAGAACTCTGTTTAGAGAACAAGGTGTGACCGTAGTGAGTATTTTAGCTGCTTTGAGTTTACCCATCAGCACGATAGTGAGTAGCATCGTCGCTAGCGTGAGAGGTGCAGGTGCCCCACCCGCGCCATCGCCAACACCTGCACCAACACCAACACCAAAAGGTGGTATCAAAGAGTGGATTTCAAAACAACTCGCTAATTTTGCATCTGCTCTTCAAAAACTCGGAGTGAGCGCGTTGGGTGCTCTGCCGGGTATCATAGGCAGCGTACTCAGTTGGATATTTAACGCGCTGAGTAAGTCCGTATCGTGGTTGGCCGAACACGTGTGGGCTTTGTTTTTGGGTGTGGGAGCCTTGGTGTTTGCGTACCTGCAAAAACGATGGTAGTTATAGTTGTAATCAAGTTTAAACAAAAAAATAAAAGCCTTACCAGCACAAAGTTGGTAAGGCTTATTTTTTTGTGTTGTGAGATTAGAGTGTGACTTATCGCGTTGCCTCGTAAGCCAAAATACCCATACCAACGATAGCCAACATTCCTACCGTCAACGATAATTTTTCGTCTTGGTGAGTTTGTAGTTTCGTGGGTTCTTGGGTTAAAACTGTAGGTGTTGGTGCTGGTGTTGGCGCTGGTGTTGGTGAGGGTGTAGGTGCAGGTGTTGGTGATACAACATCGTTCGTCATAGGCTCTGGGGGTGTTGGTGGCGCGACGTCATCTGTGTCATCAAAAGAGTCGTCCGGTTGAGGTTGTGAGTTTAAATCTGGCACCAAACCAGTGTTCATACTCTGGGTAGCGATTTGAAGATTGTTGTTATAGCCGTCGTGCGTTCCAACCCTCAAGTTCATATCCGATGGAATAAATACAACCCCGGTTGCACGACAAAATTTAAAGGCGTTCTGGCATACTGCAAAGAGTCTTGAAATTGATCGATACTCGTTTCCATGTCGTCTACTGCATTGATGATATCTTCAACGATGACGTTAAATTGTCTCTGAGCGTCTAATCCCGTGCCCGGTGATAATACGCTCGTTTTTGTTTGAGCCTGCGCACCGAGTAAAGCGTACACGTAAGATCTGATCGATTCGTTGATCTTTATGATTCCCACGGGGGTAAACGAACTCGTGTCGGGTATAAAATCTAACCAAGCCTTTTGTACCGATTCGTTTTGTTCGATGTAAATAACCGTCCAAGGAACGTAACTGCTTCCACTCTTTTTAGGACTGTCTAGACCGTGGTAGCCGCCGTAAAGAACGTTGGGTTTGTTGGGTAGTGCTTTATCATATTCACCAACCGCCACAAACGTGCCTTTATTAAAGATATATGAGGTACCTAAACCGTTAGATTTTGTGTCTCTCGTCTGTTTAAAAGACTTGTTTTGATCTATGCCAAACAACAAACAGGTATCGGTAAATGCTCTGTGATTATAACTGTTGTCTAGAGCGTTAAATGCGTCATCTCCCGGTAAAGGAGCGGCAAAGTCGTACAGGATCTTTCTAACCGTATAATATAAATGAAAGTTAAAGATGGCCCAAACGTAACGGTTGCTCGCGTTGAAAAGATCGAATCCAATACCGCAGCCCGTAGTAGCGCAGTAGATCGCAAAATTTAACTGATTTTGATAAAACGACATGGGGTGTGATTTCCAACGATCTACTACCTCGTCCGTCTCAACGTGAGGCAATTTATAGTCCGAGGTTAAGTCGGGAAACATGGTTAAAAACCCGTTGGTATTATTAACTATGACCTCCAGTTCACTGGGTTTAGTGCTGTTTAAAAACTTTGCTTGGGGTGCAGCTTGATGTTTTAGCTCGTTTGCCTTGGCTACATTTTGATTTACTTGTCTCGTTACCTGATCGGCTATCGATTGTATCTGCTTTTTTAACGACTTAAAATCACTCATTATTTTAGTTTCAGTTTTAATATAAAAAGACTTTAAAATAAATGCATTCGTTTCACTTGTTTCAAAATGAGCAGACGTTTAAATTAGAAGACGTTGTAGATAATTTAATCGGTCAAAAATCTATATGCGTAAAAAGGGTGTTGTTTAACGCCGGATATTTTAATATTTCCAGCGCCACGGAGATTGATTGGTTTACGCAAATAGATGGGAGACCCGCGTTTACCACAGATAAACCTCCCCTCATACCCGCGGAGTTTCTTTCAGATGTACACATAACAACGCCGGATAGAGATTTTCTAGAGCGATTGTTACCCGATATACCATACCACTATTTATTTAACGATGAAAATGTTTTACAAAAAACTATAAACGATCTTATAAAAGCGTACGAAGACGATAGACTAGAATCCGTTTTAGAATCAAACAAAAGAAAAAGAGCTATTATAGCTGAACGGCGAGGGTTGATTTTAGCCGCCATGAATTCAGAAATACCAAAAACTGAATTAGAACTTAATACGCTTCAATCTTTAGTAAGAATATTATTTGTTAGAGAAAGAAAAATCTTTGAAGGTGAGGAATTGGCTTTAAAGTTTTTTGAAGGAGAAATGGGTGCGAGCGAGTTGAGCGAGTTGAGAGATAGTAGAGAAGCAGGAGTGATTATAAGAGGAAGTCTTATCGTGACGGGTGATGATTTCGATTTTATTCCTCCGAGTCATTTAGAGCCGTTGCCACTCGGAAGTATCGGTTCGGTCATCATACCACCGGGGTGGTACGACGTCGATTGGTTCGATTTCATTTTAAATTCTATACCCGGGGTAAGTTTTTGAGTATTTAGAGAATCTAAAAAGGTGACGTTGGTGATAACCGACGTAAATCTCAAATTGCGTTTAAACAGAGAAGTATCTCGATTACTCAATTTACCCAAAGGAAGACTGGTACCCAAAGTGGTGTTCACGGGATATTACGACGTTAATCCGTTTAAATTTTTGTTTATTCGCTGCCCGCAATTAAGTACGAGTGAAAACTTTTTTAATGGTCGTCCTTCTGACATCTTGAAAATCGTACCCGTGGGTACGCGCAAACCCGAGCCTGATAGAGTCGAGGATTTCAAAAAACTTAAAAACGGTATAACCGACAAACTGACATTTTCTATCAGCGGTGAAAAAGGACAGGTATTCAACAATAAGGGTGAGGGTATCCTTATCGAGTTGGAGAATCTTTTAATTTTAAAATCTTTTTATATTAAAAACATGAGTGTAGATGGTAAGGCGTTATACCCCGATATTTCTGGAGATGTACTCCGATTAAATAGTAACGAAGAAACAAAAGTGTACAGACTTAAAAAGATTGAAGAGATTCGATCTTTAATCTTGAAAGAGAGAGACCACCGTGAGCGCACTTATAAAAAAATAAAGAGAATGATCGACACTATTAATTACGTAGAGATAGGATTAGAAGGATTGGGGGCTATAGCGGGGGCTGTCAGTATTCCCGCTCTCTTGGGTGTTATATCAGCCCCCGTTGGATTGGTGCTAGAAGGAACGTTTATAGGCGCTTTTGGTGTAGATATTCTGCTTAGAATCGCATCTAGGCGATTATCCGCCAAGCTGAAAAAGCACGACCAGATTAAAATATTAGCAGACTCCAAACTTAACACAATTGAAGAATACGTGTCTCAAGCCATCAACGACGGAGATATATCGCACGATTGATTACGAGAGAGCTCGCAAAATTTAACGAGCTTAAGCAAAAAATTAGAACAAAGACCAGCACAAAGCTTTAAAAAATTAAAAACGATACAGACTTTGAAAAAGAAGTTAAAAAACGGGTAGACGAACGGCTGGCAAAAGAAAAAAAATCTCTCATCGAAAAACTTACAAGTTCGAATTCTCAATAAATAAACATTATGAAAGCGATCCGCCGAGTTATACCTCTATTTCACCTCTTAGGGCAACACCCTCGGCCCCGCCTTTATTGTAGTGGTCATCGTATCTTTTTAGTGCCTTATTAAATTGATGTTGAGTCACTTTAAATACATCTCTAACTCGTTCTTTGTTCCATCCAACGACGTGATGGTAACAGGCCGCTATTAACGACCGTTTAACGCAACCATTTCCCCTCAATGTTTTGTAATTAACAAGCTCGTTATATTTGTTGATTGTTTTTTGGACATCTTCTGAGTCTTGCTCTAGACAAACAGAAAAAACAAGTTTCTCCATAGTTTTTCTTTTGTTTCTTTTTAAAGTTGACCAATTGATACGATCTTCTTGCGCATTTTCTGCCGAAAAATCAAAGTAACGTGAAACTATTTCACCGCACGTTTCACAAACTAAAAAAACCATTCTCGATGATTATATGACGATCGCACTGATCTGTTTCATTAGATAGCTCGAGGTTCATTTATTAAGAATTATTTTTTTTTTTTAAATAAAGTTTTTAAAATAAAGAGATAGTAAGAGCCTGGTCTGGTGCCTAGACAGAGGGAGATATGAGGTTTGTCGCCGTACCCCCCACTTATAATATAACAACTCGGAGAGAGAAGAGATATATTTGGGGAGCTAGAGGGGGAGATATATTTGGGGAGGGAGACAGATATATTGGGAGAGGGATCTATTTGGGGGCGGGGATCATTAGAAAGGGAGGGGGACAATGGGAGGGGGGCAGAGACGGGGAGGGGGTAAAGTCTGGTACCCTGGCTTCTCCCCATTGGCCCTGTACTACCCCCAGACCTATGGCAAAGTCTGGAATCCCCCACTTATACCTACTTCGTTCCTCATCGATAGGTCCGAGTGGAAAAAGTTAAAATTACAGCAATCAAAGAATACCTTTCCAAAATCTTGGGTTCATATTTTCGTTAAAGGGTTGAAGCAATTACATCCATATTGTTCCTTTCAATTTAGACGCCATTATGTTTCAAATTCCTTTCGACAACGCACCAAATGTGCTTTTCGTGCCAATGGTTATTGTAGCTATACTGATTTCAGTTAATCATGGAAAGTGAAATAAATTTAAAAGTCAATGTTAACTTCACAGGTAAAGTAAAACACCGTCAAAATGAAAGACGAGCAAGATATGTCAGAAATGTAAAACGAGAGGCGCTCAAAAAAGTTTTGAAATACAAAAAATCAAGACGCGAGCATCTCGACAATCTGAAGTCTATGGGTGATAAAGTCTTTCTTTCAGGTTGTCGTGATGACGCACCGAATAAGGGGGTGCTTCATCAAATCAGCAGTGAGGCAAACAAACTTTCAAATTCGTTGGAAAATGAAATTCAGGCTCTAATCAGAGTAATGGAAAAACAGCAGGATTCGAGTAAACGTATTGCAGGCATTTTAAGACAGGTATCCCTAAGTCCTCCGTATGTCATTATGTATTCCCAAGATAGTGTAAAAATATATCACCATATTTCTTCAAGGGACATAATTTATTTTGATGCCACTGGGTCCATCATTCGCAACAATTCGACCTTTTCTGGATCAAAGAAGTACCAATTATATGATCTTGTTATCAGGCATCCAATCAAATATTCTCCCCCTTTCGTGCTTGCCTCACTGCTGACAACTGAGCATAATTCTGTTTTAATCGGGTTTTTCATTCAACAATTCTTGCGCTCCGAGCAGATGATTTACGGGCAGGACGGTGTCAAACCACCTTTAATGATAATGATTGATGGAAGCCCGGCACTTTTACTTGCATGTCTTCAGGCTTTTACCAATGAATCTGTTTCTGATTATTTTAGTAGATGTTACAGAATCATAACCGGACAAGCCAAAGAGGAGGATTTCAAAAAAACAATCATCCATTGTTGTGCCAGCCACTTCATGAAAAACGCCGCGAGATGTTGTAGAAAATACTACCAATCAAACTTTCGCGATGCTATGTACTGGATAGGCTTACTCTTACAGTCTAGCAATCTGAGAGAAATTGATGACATTGTAGAGTGTATGACTATCGTAACCCACTCCAAATTTTCAACTGATCTTGTTAAAAATCAATACCACAAACTTAAAGGCCAAATTGAAAGGGTCGAACACGATGAAATAAAAGTACACTTGTTGGAACATAATGAACAGGAAGGTGAAACCGAAAATGAGTGTACTCAAAGCTTACCACACAATGACACTATAGACACAGACATGTCCCAAGATGAATTCGTCCGAAGAGCACCCAATTCACCATTTAAGATTCACTTTCAGCGGGTGGTAGATAATGCAAAATTGACAATAACACGACACGAAATGAAACTCAAAGATCCCTCCAAATTAAACAAGAATGCATATTCTGGTACAGAGTTCATGACACATTTACTAGAGTATTCTCTGCCCACTATCGCGAATTGGTCCGCGTTGTTACTTAATGACACTGGCAGGCATGGTAAATCAATATCTTATCAAAAACAATCCCAGATATATATCAAGCTCAAGTCGTCCAAATTACAGAATATAACTACAGACAACAGAACCCAAGGCATCATCGAAAAGTCAATGCAAGAGGTAAAAAGATCCAAACTAATTTATCATCGATGCAGGAAGCTAGTTGATTTTGTGGAACTGTATGAAAAGGACATGCTTCCTCTACAACGCGAATTTTGTGAGGCTTTCTGTTCTGGAAAAAAAAGAACCTTCATCGAAATGTCAAATTGTCGGCTGAGGAATGGAAAAAGCGCGTTAGAACTAGCACCCCTACCAAAAAGGGGGTTTACCTCACACCCCCCGCGAATGAATTATAATTTAAGGATAAACCAAAACGAAATCGCTCCAAAAAAGAAAAAGACTTTGCATTTACGGACAAAGAAAGCAACCCCCCTCCTCCAAAAAAGAAGAAGAGTGATATCCAAAAAGGAGATAGAAAAACAGAAACACCCAGAATAATTTAGGCTCTGCTGCTGTGTGAGATGACGCTACCAAAAATTACCTGTCATTCATGGACTTAGCAACAATTTGCAGTAACCCAAAATCATCAGTTTTAAAGCGACTGAAAGATGTGTATCCAATGTATCGGCCAGGGTGGCTAAGTGAAGTTGTAATAAATATTTACATTGGTCAGCTATGTGAAAATGGGAATGAAAGGTGCAATCAGAGGAAATTTGCAGTAGTTCATTGCAGCGACACGTTAAAAATTATAAACGATCAGCAAACACCACAAACATTCCAGGTAATTTCCCACAAATGTTTCGTCAACAACAAGGTATGTGATTGCATTTTATTCCCTCTACTGGAAAACAGGCATTTCACGCTATACGTGATGGACAATGTCAGCAACCATTTCACATGCTACGACTCCTTAAGTTGCAGCCGGGACAACCGACAAAAACTTATCAGGCATAGAACGTCCTTTTTACGGTTCTTTCGAAATGGTAAAATGAACAGATTCTGGGGTGAAATGCCTGGAGTCTTCCATGACAGCCAAGGTCAAATAACACAAGCAAAGTGCCCTCAGCAGAAAGACTCTTCCAGTTGTGGAGTATTCTGCTGTCTCTATGCCGAAGAGATATGTCTCAACGATCGTATCGTAAAAGACAATTGGGATGACTCTAGAAAATACATCACGCTGCAGATCCTAAAGAGGTCTCGTATTCTAGATCCCAACTTGAAAAAATTATTGGAAGTTTACAATGATGAATAAAAAACAAGTGTTGTGTGCATTGCCAGTCAGTTCTTTAACTAGTTCTTGAAATGTGGTGTTGCAACCGGATAGCAGTAATACGAAATTTGCATCAATTTAGCATAAAATCTTTGTTCCAAAAATGTTTGATTTCTTTGTTCCTTTGCTCAGCTCTTTAGTTTTGGTATGATTGACTGATAATTTGTTCATTGCAACTTTCTCAGTATGAGTGCATAGAAACATAGTGTAACCCCCCCCCCCAAAAAAAATACTCTTTTTAAATAATTGTTGATGTTTGCATATTTAATTTAAATGACGTTTGGATACTTTGCTGACATAGTAAGTTTGAAAATGAATCCTAGCATGAGGCTATTTAAACCACTCATTCACAAATGAGATTACTGCAGTAATTGGATGATTTGTTAAAAACGGTTTACAAGTTCACAACTCAATTCAATTTAATTCAATTCAATTTATTTATTCATCATGTGAGACACATAAAATTTGTTTTCCTATTGTACAGCAGTAAAATATTTAAAAATACACTCATTACAAAAATGTGATACTAAGAACCAACAATAGAAATTACACAGTAAGAAAACAAAACAAATACAAAATATCAAATGAAAAACAGCCTATGGACAACATGTTGAACCCCCCCGCTTTCATCTAAAACCTTGACGAAATGGAAGAAACACAATCCAGATGACATACAGGGCAGACCAAACAACAAACAATTTGTTATTAAATCAAAAGTTAAACGGATAAAATAGTATAACTTGTAATAATTGACAAGGTATACAACTATATCAGTAACAAGCAATTTGCATATAAGATGCAGTAAAATGGCTTGATACAGTGTATATCCGTGAACAGTGACAAAAACGCTCTACGATTTTGGATAGACAGGGTCAAATTGTCATTACAATACATGCCAATCTTCACATACACAACCTCTTCTGCAATCCATTGCCTAAAAGTATCTACAGAAGTACTTTCTTAGACAGGACTTTGATTTAGTACCTTTTTAAGCTGTTTTTTTTACAAGGTGTTCGTTTCATCCAGACCATATATCTTCACTGTAAAAAGAGTTGCGGAAAATGGTTTGATAAATTCCACCAACATTGGTCAAATTATCAACTGCCTACACTCTGGGAAATTCTCCACAATACTTTGTTAATCTTTACCCCACTCCACCCATAACATTAGGTAATTTCAGACCAATGTTGGGTAAAATAACACTGCCCTACAGTTTTTACCCAATTTTTTTTGCAGTGTTGAACACCACAATCAAGTCTGCACCCATTCTCCTGACCTCCATGGCAGACACACTGATGTAGCTCTTCCAACCTGTTTTGTTTAAGGCTTGGAACCAACATTTCTGCCTCCGCTGTATCTTCTCAGCGGATTATTTATTTAAAGTAAAATGTCGTCAATCTTTAAAAAAAAAAAACAATGGTACCCAATTTTTATTCCTGGAAGAGTGCAAACTATACCATCGGAGGTTCGAATGTCTAAACATAATCAGGGTTACGTCCTTATTTTTAGACAGGTAATTGGAAAAAATACACGCAAACTAGAGTGAAAATGCTGCCTCTTGTCTTGTAGTGATTACGTTGATCAAATTTAATTTATCTAAAGCAAAATCTGAAGGCTAACTTTCGCATGCCTCTTGACAGTTAGTATACAGAAAGGTAAATACGGTACGGTCATGTGCGTGTATGTATAGTTCCACTAATATTCATGCAAATGACTCAACATGCTGATATATGAATGTGTGGATTTTTATGGGAATCCTGCAAAGACAGTCGGGGTATACGTCGTTAACGGAGCCATTTCCAAACTAGTAATAAATGCTGACCGAGCCACAATTATGCGTGGACTGGGTAACGTCATTTCATTCCGAAAAGAGGACGAATGTGGCTGATTGCTTAACAGTAGGTGTCATCTGACCCTGTTTTCATATACATCCTTGATTTATCATTATTCATCATCATATTGTAGTGGCACCTCACCGAAACAAAATCCTCCAATATTTTTGGTTCAGCTACAGGAAGACCTCCTAGGAATCTATATTTTGGATTTATTATGCAAGCGATATGGAGGAGCACAACCATTTCCTTTGAGGATATATATAAAGGGTGGATAAAAAAAACCAAAACCGAGATACTATTGTTAATTGGAACAGACGTAGGGCATATGTGAATCAAAGGGAGAAATCCTCTGTTAGGGTTGAATCTCCTCTTTAAAGCGACACCCTGATCATGTCCTTATTCACGGTTGACTGAGCAGTGACTAATTTTATTGAAGGGTTCATTTAGAGAATTGCGCCACTTTTCAGTTGTGGTTTTTGTGGTGTCATTTGTCACAGAGTGAAAGGCTTTGGTTGCCAATCAAGACAGGTGGGGGCTAAAAGAGATTTCGCCATTAAAAGTAGCGCAATTTTCTGAGGAAATGAACCAAAAGCAATCCAAACTCTCAGGTTATTAACGATATTAATCAAAATATCACATGCTATGAGTCAAAGGACATGCAAAAGACTAAAATTAGGTCTCCTATCAACAAAATCAATGGTGAGAAAAGTTCGCATTTTTTTCATGTGTTTCGAAAAAAGAAAGGTGATGACAATAGGTCGCCTGGCCATGATGGTTTCCTTCCTTCCATCACGAATAAGGTCACTTGTGACATATCCATCACCTTTCTAATTTGTTGAACTCATCCCTTCGACTCGGCAAAATTCCCGATTCCTGGCGATATGCTAACATTACCCTTGTATTAAAAAAAGGAATAAGTCTATTCCGAGCAACTGTCGACCTATTGCTCCCACCTCTGCATTGTGTAAGATTCTGGAACGTGTTGTTGCTTCAGCCATTAATGATCATGGAACCACTTTTGGTGTGCTCCAACCAACATGGTTGCACTAAAAAAAATAGAAGCTGTGTTACCTAAATGGTTAATATAGTTCTCTCCTGGGCATCCACCCTTGATCGACCACGCCCTCCTCAGATATATAGATGCTGTATTCTTAGACATGTCCAAGGCTTTTGACAAGATGCCTCACGTTGTCTTCAGGTCAACATCCATGGTGCCGGTGGCCTTGGGTCAGATCATTTCTAACGAATCGTAAGCAGCTTGTTCTTTCCCAGGGTAACGCTTCTTCTTGGGTGGATGTCACATCCAGTGTTCCTCAAGGCAGTGTTTTCGGACCATCCCCTGTTCAATCTCTTTGTAAATACAATTCCTGACAGGGTTTTCTCTAGTTGTGATGTTTGCACATGATGTTTTTCTCTTTCGTGTTTAATAACAGATCTGACATGGACGAGCATCACCTGCAGACTGACATCAATAACCTCTCAGTGTGGTCCATACAAAATATAATAGTTTCAATTCCTCCAAAACAAAGATCATACATATCGCGGGCCGTATCAAAAGTCCGACGCCTCATAGGTCCGACGCCTCATAAGTCCGAAATTTCGGACTTGTGAGGCGTCGGACTTATGAGGCATAACATTTATTTATTCCGCCTCATAGGTCCGACGCCTCATAAGTCCGACGCCTCATAAGTTCGACAACGGAAAAATGAGGCGTTGAATTTGTCGGACTTACGAGGCGTCGGAGCTTTGAGGCGTCGGACCTATAAAGGGTCGGACTTATGAGGCGTCGGACTTTTGGGCCTTTATTTGGTTAGGGGATGCGATTTTGTCGGACTTATGAGGCGTCGGACCTATGAGGCGTCGGACTTATGAGCGGACCCCCATATCGCTCGCAGTCGTAATATTTATCTTCCTGTCCACAACCTCAGTAATACTCCCTTATCCACTGCCTCTTCTATTCAATATCTTGGCATCACTATATCAGCTCAGATCTCACATGGAATTCATACCCATACTATTGTTTCCCGTGCTAATCATCTCTTATGATTTATTCGCACAGTTGCTGGTGGTGTCTCAACAGTTGGGCTTGCGCTATTTTCTTTCTTGGTCCCTGGTCCATGTCCCCGTATGGCATCTGACCTCGCCTTTGTTTCAGAGCTATGCGTGCTCTAGGAAGGGACCTTTCCTCAAGTACGGCGTCCCTTCCTGGAGCACGCACACATTACAACACCACAACAGCAGGTTGAACGTGTGCAGCGAACTGCAACTCGCGAAGCTCTGACACGAAGGCGAGGTCAGATGCCATACGAGGATAGGTTGGACCGGTTGAACTGGCTTTCTCTTTCATCCAAACGTGACTTTCTTACCTGCTCTGTCGTTTACAATGTATCTGCATGTGTGAAGCTATACTGATAACGCTTTCATCAATCTATTGATCAATTAATAAC
Source organism: Patiria pectinifera (assembly GCA_029964075.1). Taxonomy (NCBI): domain Eukaryota; kingdom Metazoa; phylum Echinodermata; class Asteroidea; order Valvatida; family Asterinidae; genus Patiria; species Patiria pectinifera. Next base: position 7,510,682 of record CM057135.1, read on the forward strand.
TCGTGAAGGATGCTTTTCTCCCTTTTTTTACTGCACACCATAATGGATAGGAACCTTATTAATATTCGTCAGGCTTGAAAAGATTGACAGATATTGAAAATGCTAGTGTTCCAACTTTCAAAAGTGCACGTAACCAGACCTCTGATTCCAATTTCAACCAAAAGTAATGAACATTTCACAACGATTTTTAGCACACGCTTGGATTATTATGAGGGAAGTAAACTATGAAAGTTGCATAAAAATACGCTTTTCCAAACGGGAAATTTTTTTTTTCAAAGATTTCGTCCGCCAACATGAACATTGTGTGTGTACATGTAGTTTCATTCAAAATGAAGTGTTACGTAACCTTTAGGAATCGCCCTTCGCAACCACGTGACTGACTAAAGTCAACGGAAATCCAACCGTTTCTCTAACAAATGCATATCATATATCCAAAACCAAACAAGCCAACGCCAATCATAGATATTGAATTACCATGTCTGCCAGTGTCATGAAGTGGCTGGCACAACTTTACACGAGGGTGCGCTCTTCAGGATGTATAATCAATATACACTCTTAAAAAGAAGTGACACAAATTGCTGAGTAAATGTGTCGCGTACAAAAGTTGAGTACTTTCTTACCCAATTTTAGGTTAAAGGGAAAATACGACATTTGCAAACATCGAAAAATAAAACTACCAAGTTGTTACGAAATACCTTACTAGGATGTTGGTAAATGACATGCTTAAGCATCCTGTAAAATTATGGCACCTGGTGTGAAGCCATTTTCAAAAAAATGGTATATTTGTATACATTTCCAACGCTGGTCGGCCGACCACCGTTGGAAAAACCTAACTATTTTTCAATTACTCCTCCAAATTAACCATTTTTAGTCTAAATAGTGTTTTGCTAGCTATTCACGTATGTTTCAGCCGCTCATTTAGTTTGCGCGCATGCGCACTCAAAAAATGAAATACTGATAATCAGCAAACATGGATGCCTGCAGTCGCAGTTTGACCCACTGAAGTATCGGTCAACATCACGCTCGAAGTACTTTGATAATTTTTTCTTTCCACGTGGACAGGAATTTAAGGCAATCAAAGTCACTTTTGCAAACCTTAGCGCAAAAAACAGAGAGTATTTGATGCATTTTTTGTTGTTCCGTGTGGTGTATGTAGTACGAAAGATTTGGGTTAAAAATTCAAAACAGGCGACAGTTTAGGGGATAATTTTTCAGTTTTGCCGAGTAATTGTAACTTGTCTTCACTGAAAAATGGTAAAGGATGCCAGGAAAAGTGCGATGTATAAATATCGTTTAAGTCGGAAACTGTTTCAATGAGAAAAGTAAGGTCTCACGTTATACGTTTTTTTCGTTGAATGTAACGTTAGCACGTACCTGTACACAGACCCTAGAATCTGGCCCGTAAACATGGCTAGCCACGCGCCACGCGCCGCGCGCGGCGCTCCGTTTGTAATCTTTCGACGCGTTGGAAATGTATACAATTAACTGAAACGATTTACAACTGACTGGTTCCCGGCCCTGAAATGCAGTTAAGTACGATCATAGAGGGCACTGGGACCAGTGTATTTGTGCACGAAGCTTTCAAAATGGGTTTGCTCGAAAAATGACGATTTTTATAAGCTACAAGTTTCCTTCTTACATCAAATCACCTGTAAAATGAAAATAATCTATCATCCTTCCGATGGTACTACGGCTGCTCTAAGGTAAACCCGACAAATTGTCCAAATGTGTAAACCAAACTCAAAAGCGAACGATGTTTTTCCATGGTTTTTCAGTGTAGATGTTATTCCTATATACACAAAATGTCCGACAAACGGAAGCATTCCAATGCGTTTGCAATGCCCTCGACAATACCAACCATAATAACTATTCCATCACAAAACCACCCTCGATCTGCATCCAAAAACTTCCGGAACTCATCTTAGGTTGAAACTGTTTCCAATTCTGAAACAAAATCTTTCACCAGAAAATCGGCTGTGCAATGGGATCCACATCGAGCCCTGAAATTTGTGATATCACCGTACACGACTTCTAGAATCAATAATGCAACAACCGGATAAGATCCTTACGTAACCCAGCGGCTATGGAGACGACATAATGCGTCAGCAACACCATGAAGTAAACACCCATGTATACATACCAGTAAAACCATCAATCGGAGAAAACGGCACCTAAAGTTGAACGTCTTCTTAAACAACACTTTACGTCAAAACGGCAGAGTATTTTCAGTTGGGTTTCTCGTTGTGGACACTTGGTTAATTGAATTTATTAAATCTGCTGTTTGTCACCCGTTTGTGTATTAAATCAACAAGAAATAAGAGAAAAAAGTTGAGTGTTAGTTCGTGAAACCGAAAAAGCTGCGAAACTGTAAATTTTCATTTTCACGATGTAACGCTGTTCAATGTTTACAACACGAGGAAAGTGCAAATTGAGGTCAAGGCGCGCGCGCTCATACAACTTATTACAAGGAGAGCGTTACTTCGGGAAAACATTAACTTTTTGCTCACATTTTGAGCAGAATGCGCGCAATGCATTGCTATGGTAAATAGAACTTGAGTGTAACTTCGTGACAACGAAAATTGTCGCTTTTGAGCAAAAGTTGTCATGAATAATCAGCGTATTTATTAAACTAAAGCTCTTGAAGCTTGGAAACTTCGTGCAATGGTAGGCCTTGATGAATAATGTTTAATAGTGTTAACAACTGAAAATCGAAAAAAAATGGTTTAACGCGTGGAATGTTAGTTCGTGGTGTCGGTGACGAATGGTCATCTTCAACGGAACTCTGAACGAAATCCAAAATCTCGTCACAGACTCTAAAACTCACATACGAAACCTCTGAATCATCATTCAACTACCTTGCCTTACGGATGTGGATCGACCTCTGTTGACCTTTGAGAGGTCGACGACCTTTACATACTCTATTTATAGGGTGCAGACCAGTAAATCGGTCCGAAATTGCCTGCGCCGGCCAAATCACGATTTGCATGCCCTCAAAATCTTCGGTATTTGAGCATGCTGTGGGCCATGAACTTGAGGGTTTGTAAAAAATATGGGTGGAAACCGTGCACAGGACTTGGAGCTTGCAGTTTTGTGTAATTTTGATGTAATTTGGACCCTGAAAGCGCTCTACTTTGCAATGGAGTGTAGGCATCGTTTTTCAAAATGGCGATGGGCTTCAGGACTATTTTCAGGGGTGATCATCTTCAGATGGAAATTTCTCCTAAAAGTCATCAGTTGACCCCCCCAAAAATGAAAAGAAAATGAAAGATGATGAAATAAGCTTTAATTTGATGTGTGTCTCGAACACCTTGGAGACTTGTGAGTATTTTTCCCGAATTTTTGAAGTGGGAGCATTTACCATTGGGGTCAATGGAAGTTTATTTACTGGTCTGCTACCTGTAAACAATTATTCTTCAAAACTTCACTTTCCTAGAACCCAAGTCTACGTCACATGTCTTCATACAATGAACAAATGCGGGAACAATTAAAATGTAACCTCTGGTGACCTATGAGAGGTCAATGACCTTTGTAAACCTTATTTATAGCTATTTGTAAGATGTACTCTTTAAACCCCATTTTTTTCAAGATCCAAGTCTAACTGGTAGGTGTTCATGCTATGAAGAAAATTGTCCATAATAGGACATTTCATATGAACCCTGTGGTGACGTTACGAGAGGTCATGACCTTTGTAAACCCTGAAAATATGTCGGTTTTGCTAACATTTGCAAAGTGTTTGCGAAGCGTAGCCTTTGTGAATACGAAATTAGTGTTAGGGAGGTGTTTGGGACTACGCTAACTTTGCGAAGCCTTCAAGAATTTGGCCCCTGACGTTTTCGAAGAACCAGCTGAACCCGACGAAACCCTCAACATATTGCTCTCCCTACTACGGGAACAATTTGAAACCGACTAAAGTCATAACAGCCATAATGTTTGCAATCGAGGACGAAGCGTAGCTGAATGTCAAGGAAAGCTAATCTGATTACGTACTAAGACGCTGTAACAGAGCAGTGATATTCGTGAACCCCCAAAACATGGCTTTTTGAACGTTGTGTCTCTCTGGAAAAAAAGCTCAGTATAATGATGGAAATGTTAAATCATGACGGAAGACAACATTCTAAAGTGCATGTCAGTGAAACAATTCTCGGTTATTCATGCCGAAACATCAATACTGATTACTGGTAAAGCTGACCTTCAAGTCTGGAAAAAAAATAGTTCGAAAATTTCCCCAAATCTATATACTTGTCTCTTTTTCTAGGAATCTGCTCAAGTTGTTATTTCACGAGTAGTGGAACATTATCATCAAAGTATACTGCGAATTTCAGCTTAATCTGTTGTTGCTAACGCTTGTGTTACAGCTCGAACTATCTCTAAGGAAAATCTCGACGAGGATTTTTTCCCCTGCCCGTGACCCACTTGCATAGTTTTTTTTAGCGCCGTGGCCACTACGGTTGACCAATTTCGGCCTGGTAGCACAATAACGACGGGTATTTTAGCATATTCATTAGCGTCACCTGGCGTGACTTGGCGTGGGTCTCGGTATCGACCAAGCAGGCAAAAAGGTGATATTTACTAATCAATAACTCGTGAAGGATGCTTTTACTCACATTTTTACTACACACTATAAATGGATAGGAACCTTATTAATATTGGTGAGGCTTGGACAGATTTGACAGACATTGCTAACGCCAGTTTTACAGCTTTCAAAAATGCACGTAGCCAGGCCTAATTTTCCAATTTGAACAAAAAGTAATGAACATATCACAACGATTTGTAGCACATAATATTGGATCATAATAAGGGAAATAAACCCTGACAGTTGCATGACGATACGGTCTTCCAAACGGGAGAAATGCATTTTCAAAGATTTCGCCCGCCTGTGTGAGCATGTAGTTTCATTCAAAATAAAGTATTACGTAACTTTGAGAGCGCCATTCGCAACCACATGGCTGTAGCGAAAACGCTCCAAATTTACGGTGCATGATTGGAATATACCCAATCCCAACCACAACTTTTCCGCGCGTAAACATTGATTCTTTTTTTGAATCATCTATCCGCAACTGAAAAGTGTCAAAACTGTAAAGCACGAAAGCATGACATTGCCAACAAGAGAATATGCGAAAATGACCCTCCGCTCGCACACAAAATCACATTTGATTACCCAACCTACAATAGTCACTCAATCTCTTATGACCGCCCACTCTAACTTTTATCCGGACGTAGCCGGCAAAGCCTAATTCATACAGCTTGAAATCTGTTAAGCCATACTAGTCACCAGAGAAGAAATTTCACTGAATGGGATAGCGCCATCTCTTTTCCTAAAAACAATGTGATTTTTCACCCGCTATTAAAAATTCTAGCGACGCCCATCAAATGATCTGTTAATGTGTATGGGGGACCAAATTCTTCTGTAAGGTTTTTTTTTTCATGTTAGTTGGGAATGCGTACCTAGCCCTGCACATTAGTTTGTTTTTCCTTTGCTTTCCCCGACCCACAATTTTGTTTGTATAATTGTGTTTTTAGTACAGTTAATGCATTTGTTTTTGTTTATGTCTTAGAGTTGTTTATGGCCCCCTTCCTGGTAGTGATTGTATCTTTATTGTATAAGTTTGATTTGTTTTCTGGACCTATATTTGTTTTTCCCATTTGATTGCTAATGCTTATGTGTTTTTCCTTTTCGTGTTATGTTGTAATTTTCGCATGTAGTTTTTGTCGAATTAATAAATATAATAATAATAATAATTACATTGAAACTTTATTAGAGGACGGTATATGATTATGACAACTCCTGTAATAATAACGTCAACTCCTTTTATAAAAAAAAGTATCTACCAGTGAAGAAGTCGATAGTGACTCGCTCAACACCATATTCAGGAAAGTTGGTGGTCTGGTTTTGAGGGGGTTGAGATGGTTTAATGCTGATTTTTATCAGTTTTTGTTTGATTATTATTAAGAACGATTTCAGAGATGTTATTAATGAACGTAAAACTCAAGGTTGCCTTGATTTTTAAAAACAGAAGAGAGATCTGTAACTAACTGGAAACCTATCAGTCTGCTAATGTTGATTGTCAATTAATTCAAAAGTCATTCAAAATCGCCTGAAACGATCAATGCTTCTTTATTATAAGGGAAGATTAATCATGTGGCGTAGCGGGAAGAGATATACAACCCAATGTGACGGTTATTAGACATGCTATTTCACTATGCAATTCTCAATTTAGATCAAGAGAAGGTTTTTGATATAATATGTTCAGTGTCAGGGAAAAGATGGGTGTCGCACATCATTAATTTTAATCAATAATAATTGGATCCTTCCAGTTCAGTCATTGTAAATCATTGTATTAACGAACCTTTCAAGGTGTCGAGGGGTATTCGGCAGGGGTTCCCCGATCTCCACTGCTGTCTGAATAATTTTGTGTTGAAGGATTAGCAGCTGGTCTCGTTAGAAATAATAGTCCTGTATCAGAGGCTTTCCTGTACCTAACTTTCCGAGAGAAAATTGTCCAAATGCGGATGACAATAAAATACCATTTTTGGTTCTGATAATGGCGATTTTCATACTTTGGATATCACTTTTTTGGACTTTCAGTACAGGTTCGGGATCAAACATCAATTATCAAAAGTCCAATGGTCTCCGTGGTGGGCAAGTGGACAAATGGTCTGGATATTAAACCGGTTGGCTTCAACTGGGTAAATGACCACTTAAAAGTTCTGGCCATTTATTTCGGATTAATGCTGACAATACTGGCAGGATTTGGTGAAGCCGAGTTGGTAAAAATTAATGAATGATGTTCATAATAAATGCAAAGGTATACAACGTTAACGCTTAAAGTAAAAACAATGATTGTTGTGAACTGTTACATAGGTGCAAGCCAGTGCAACTATGGCGGTGTTCTTCATTGTCCGGATGATTACATTAATCAGATGGTAAGAAGTATAAAATGGGCTATTTTGGGGGGACGGTAACATCAACAAAATCAGCCGGAATGTGCAGCCCCGCCAACAAAGGGGGACAGAGTGTTTATCAAAGCCAAACTTCGTTCTTAAAAAATCAATGACCTCAAGAGATTTAGTAACGATTCTGGCAAGTTGAAGATTTTTGTTCCAATGTCTCAGTTAGTGGTTGTATTGTAGTAACTTGGTACGGTCCGTTAGTCGTACGGTCAGTAAACGATACGCAACCTTTTTACAAAGAGTTGCTCAGGGACTTCGAACAACCTGTCCTCAATGTAGACAAAACATTTTCATAATGAGACAAGGAAACTCACACTACATGGGAAAATAATTTTGTTATTAAAGCTCGGTTCATACTTCCTGCGAATGCGAACGAGAATGTGTGACGTCAGGCAGAATTTTCGCACTGAGAATTCGCAAACGTTTAAACATTTCAACTCCGGCGAACTCCACAGCGAACTTTGGGACGTCTAATTCGCTTCGCATTCACTTCCGCATGCAGTATGAAACGGGCTTTATACGGATCGTGACACTCTTTAATAGCATAGTCCAGTGCAGAACATTTTTTGCCTGGGCCGTGCCAGTTTTTGGAAAAATACCGATCAACGCCGACAGAATTATTGTTGCGACCACAAAGGAAAATGTCAAAAGTGACTACAGAGAGGGTCGTAACTATGAACTCTGTTAATACTTTGAAGGTCAAGAAGGATAAAAATAACATTGTTATCTTGGACTAATGTCAGAATGGTGTAATATTCACGACGAGGCAAACCAAGTTCAAAGGATTTGGGAAAGCGTGTTACATGCAGCTCGCAGACAACATAATGGGATAAATTTGGTGAAAACGGATTGGAGGGTGTACATTTTTCTTCGCGAGGAAGACGACAGAGACATTATTTTGGTACTATTGAAGCATAATGTTCTTCCATCCAACGAAAGACAAATTGAAACGTTTTGCTATAGATGACGATAGATGGAGATTGAAAATAGAACACAGTCGTGTTTGTAAGATCACGTGGATTCTTGGCTATTTGTTGAAAATATCGAGAAGTATAATGGAAATCTCAAGCTTTTGTTTATCAGGCACAAATTGTATCTTGGGACAGAGTATTCAAACTTGTGTGTGTTTATTCATCATTGGTCGCCTACATAGGTTTAATGGAAAATAAAAGGTGGTATCGATCGTTTTTGGCAGTGAAAAGGGAGGTTCATGCATGCAATGTTCTGGAATAATAGAAGATTCATAACCCGGCAAAAAACTATTAATCATTCAACATCAGATTCATACTATAAGTGTAATTTGTATTGTCCAAGACGATCTGCTTTTCATTTTCAGAATTGACATTGTTGGTGAATGAATTTGGTGAACATAATTTGGTATTTTTCCTTGCTTTGTCTATTAATTTGTAATCGTATTATTTTGTGTATCGTAGCCCCGTGTTTCAAGACTTCTACTGAATGATTAAATTATTATGACTTGTGTTTGATGTACTGTAATTGTGAATTTATGTGATGAGAGTACAATTTTGCATTGTTTTTTTGTGTGTGATTGTTTGAATAAAGGGAGTTGTATGGCTCAACTTTCACACAAAAAAGGAATAATGGAAAAAAATGTATATTGTCAGTAGATTAGGCTTGGCACTAATGAACCAAATTTAGCATCATCCAAACTGGAGTGTGCCCATGGGTTTAGTCTTTCAGACAAGGTACTAAAAAATGTGCACTTTGCTTATAACTGGGTGGATTTTTTTGTTTAAAGGGGCGTTTTTAACTGCGCACAAGTTAATGGGAAAAATATGTCATTTTCATATTTTGAGGCTGGGTACTAAAAATGCACTGATTCAGCCTTATCCCAAATTAAGTATGCCCAGTGATTTGGTCTTTCAGTTAATGAACTAAAAATGTGTACTTTATTTATTCATAGGGGGGACTTTTGGTTTTAAAGGAGCGTGTCAAAACTGTGCACAAAGTAATAGGACAAATATGTCATTTTCATAATGTGAGGCTGGGTACTAAAAATGCACCGATTCAGCCTTATCCCAAATTAAGTGTGCCCAGTGATTTGGTCTTTCAGATAATGAACTAAAAATTTGCACTTTATTTATTTCTAGGGGGGGGATTTTGGTTTTAAAGGAGCGTGTCAAAACTGTGCACAAAGTAATGGGAAATATATGTCATTTTCATAATGTGAGGCTGGGTACTAAAAATGCACCGATTCAGCCTTATCCCAAAATAAGTGTGCCCAGTGATTTGGCTTTCAGATAATGATCTAAAAACGTGCACTTTATTTATTTCTAGGGGGGGATTTATGTTTTAAAGGAGCGTGTCAAAACTGTGCACAAAGTAATGGAAAAATATGTCATTTTTTATAATGTGAGGCTGGGTACTAAAAATGCACCGATTCAGCCTTATTCCAAATTAAGTGTACCCAGTGATTTGGTCTTTCAGATAATGAACTAAAAAAGTGCACTTTATTTATTTCTAAGGGGGGGGGGAGGATTTTGGTTTTAAAAGAGCGTGTCAAAACTGTGCACAAAGTAATGGGAAAATATGTCATTTTCATAATGTGAGGCTGGGTACTAAAAATGCACCGATTCAGCCTTGTCCCAAAATTAAAAGTACCCACTGATTTGGTCTTTCAGATAATGATAAAAAAAATGTGCAATTTATTTATTTCTAGGGGGGGGGGGGATTTTTGTTTTAAAGGAGCGTGTCAAAACTGTGCAAAAAGTAATGGGAAAAATATGTCATTTTCATAATGTGAGGCTGGGTACTAAAAATGCACCGATTCAGCCTTGTCCCAAATTAAGTGTGCAGAGAGGTTTGGTCTTTCAGATAATGATCTAAAAATGTGCACTTTATTATTTCTAGGGGGGGGGGTGTTTTAAAGGAGCGTGTCAAAACTGTGCACAAAGTAATAGTAAAAAAATGTCATTTTCATAATGTTAGACTGGGTACTAAAAATGCACCGATTCAGCCTTGTCCCAAATTAAGTGTGCCCAGTGATTTGGTCTTTCAGATAATGAACTAAAAATGTGCACTTTATTTATTTCTAGGGGGGATTTATGTTTTAAAGGAGCGTGTCAAAACTGTGCACAAAGTAATGGGAAAAATATGTCATTTTCATAATGTGAGGCTGGGTACTAAAAATGCACCGATTCAGCCTTATCCCAAATTAAGTGTGCCCAGTGATTTGGTCTTTCAGTTAATGAACTAAAAATGTGTACTTTATTTATTCATAGGGGGGACTTTTGGTTTTAAAGGAGCGTGTCAAAACTGTGCACAAAGTAATTGGAAAAATATGTCATTTTCATAATGTGAGGCTGGGTACTAAAAATGCACCGATTCAGCCTTGTCCCAAATTAAGTGTGCCCAGTGATTTGGTCTTTCAGATAATGAACTAAAAATTTGCACTTTATTTATTTCTAGGGGGGGATTTGGTTTTAAAGGAGCGTGTCAAAACTGTGCACAAAGTAATGGGAAAAATATGTCATTTTCATAATGTGAGGCTGGGTACTAAAAATGCACCGATTCAGCCTTATCCCAAATTAAGTGTGCCCAGTGATTTGGTCTTTCAGATAATGATCTAAAAATGTGCACTTTATTTATTTCTAGGGGGGGATTTTTGTTTTAAAGGAGCGTGTCAAAACGGTGCACAAAGTAATGGGAAAAATGTCATTTTTTATAATGTGAGGCTGGGTACTAAAAATGCACCGATTCAGCCTTGTCCCAAATTAAGTGTGCCCAGTGATTTGATCTTTCAGATAATGATCTAAAAACGAGCACTTTATTTATTTCTAGGGGGGGGGGGATTTTGGTTTTAAAGGAGCGTGTCAAAACTGTGCACAAAGTAAGGGGAAAAATATGTCATTTTCATAATGTGAGGCTGGGTACTAAAAATGCACCGATTCAGCCTTGTCCCAAATTAAGTAATAATGATAAAAAATGTGCACTTTACTTATTTCTAGGGGGGGATTTTGGTTTTAAAGGAGCGTGTCAAAACTGTGCACAAAGTAATGGGAAAAATATGTCATTTTCATAATGTGAGGCTGGGTACTAAAAATGCACCGATTCAGCCTTATTCCAAATTGAGTGTACCCAGTGATTTGGTCTTTCAGATAATGAACTAAAAAAGTGCACTTTATTTATTTCTGGGGGGGGGGGGGATGTTGGTTTTAAAAGAGCGTGTCAAAACTGTGCACAAAGTAATGGGAAAATGTCATTTTTAGGGGGGGGGGTTTGTTTTAAAGGAGCGTGTCAAAACTGTGCACAAAGTAATAGTAAAAAAATGTCATTTTCATAATGTTAGACTGGGTACTAAAAATGCACCGATTCAGCCTTGTCCCAAATTAAGTGTGCCCAGTGATTTGGTCTTTCAGATAATGAACTAAAAATGTGCACTTTATTTATTTCTAGGGGGGATTTATGTTTTAAAGGAGCGTGTCAAAACCGTGCACAAAGAAACGGGAAAAATATGTCATTTTCATAATGTGAGGCTGGGTACTAAAAATGCACCGATTCAGCCTTGTCCCAAATTAAGTGTGCCCAGAGGTTTTGTCTTTCAGATAATGATAAAACAATTTGTATTTTATTTATTTCTAGGGGGGGATTTATGTTTTAAAGGAGCGTGTCAAAACTGTGCACAAAGTAATGGGAAAATATGTCATTTTCATAATGTGAGGCTGGGTACTAAAAATGCACCGATTCAGCCTTGTCCCAAATTAAGTGTGCCCAGTGATTAGGTCTTTCAGATAATGATAAAAAAATGTGCACTTTATTTATTTATAGGGGGGATTTTGGTTTTAAAGGAGCTTGTCAAAACTGTGCACAAAGTAATAGTAAAAATATGTCATTTTCATAATGTGAGGCTGGGTACTACAAATGCACTGATTCAGCCTTATCCCAAATTAAGTGTGCCCAATGATTTGGTCTTTCAGATAATGAACTAAAAACGTGCACTTTATTTATTCCTAGGGGGGATTTTTGTTTTAAAGGAGCGTGTCAAAACTGTGCACAAAGTAATAGTAAAAAAATGTCATTTTCATAATGTGAGACTGGGTACTAAAAATGCACCGATTCAGCATTGTCCCAAATTAGGTGTGCCCAGAGGTTTGGTCTTTCAGATAATGAACTAAAAATGTGCACTTTATTTATTTCTGGGGGGATTTATGTTTTAAAGGAGCGTGTCAAAACTGTGCACAAAGTAATGAGAAAAAAATATGTCATTTTCATAATGTGAGACTGGGTACTAAAAATGCACCGATTCAGCCTTGTCCCAAATTAAGTGTGCCCAGAGGTTTGGTCTTTCAGATAATGAACTAAATATGTGTATTTTATTTATTTCTAGGGGGGGGGATTTATGTTTTAAAGGAGCGTGTCAAAACTGTGCACAAAGTAATGGGAAAATATGTCATTTTCATAATGTGGGACAAGGCTGAATCGGTGCATTTTTAGTACCCAGTCTCACATTATGAAAATGACATTTTTTTCCTATTATGCATCTCACGTAGACACGAAACATGAAGCATGAAGCACGTAACACGTAACACGGTTTAATCTACATAAACAAAACAAAGAATAACAAATACAAATCAGGATTGATACACAAAAACAATATTACAAATGTCCAGTTAGTGGTAAATCAGCTGTAGCACATGTGCGAATCCCATGTAATGTTGTATATTAAACTTTTACACAAAGTTTCCCCAATAAATTAACCCAGAAATATTACTTTTATCCCACAAATATCTAGATGGCCATGTTCTATATACGTCTAACAATCATACAAAAGGATTTAGAAATTATTAAACTTACGACTTTGGGCTGTCCAAAACAACAAATCGCCTGACGAAAAGTGACGTTGGCATGAAAAGTTTGACGTTATCTAAACGTTTTTACCCAACTGACTTGTTTTACGGTGGTGTGCAATAGCGCCCTCTCTTGACAAAGAATACAGATACACAAAAAGTTAACCTAATTAGCATATTACACAAACGAAACATTCTGACCCAACATCCCGACCCCTTAAATGTCACAACCAACCCCAAACAACATTTACCTAAATCATACAAAAAATAAGGGAGAATGTGAGTGCCCCTTTAAGTTGACTTCCACTGGTGGTTTAGGGTTTTCAATTATACATCATAACACAAGTTATACACACACAAAGGAAAGTTTCTGGATCTAAACATATGAATCATCAGCTATTTGTACTACATACTCTAACCTTTGGAACTACATGTACTGGAAAACACGATATAAAACAAACAAAAACACTTGTAGAGGCCAACAACCAATTTATGTTTCAGATCTTTCTACTGTTTCCAGAAGACAAAGTTTCTGGACTGGTCTCATCAAGGTAGATGACATTGTCTTCACCTTGGCTGATCTGACTAGCTGGTCCCCTCCCTGATGTGTTTCAACAACTCGGCCTAGAAGCCATTTACTCCTTGGCAAGTCACTATCAACGACAAGCACCAAGTCTCCAACCTGGATATTCCTCTTTGGCTCAAACCATTTCCGTCTTTCTTGCAGCATAGGAAGGTACTCCCGAATCCATCTTCTCCAAAAAACATCGGCCAAATATTGTACCTGCCTCCATCTCCTCTTTCCATACATATCTTTTTTGTCGAATACACCAGGTGGCAGGACATGCCCTACACGAAGCAGAAGTAAGTGATTGGGAGTTAGCGGCTCTAGGTCATTCACATCATCTGATACTGTAGTTATCGGCCTTCCATTGATGATAGACTCCACCAGACACTGAAGTGTAGACAAACTCTCGTCGTACATGGTTTGCTCTTTCATGAGAGAAGTCATCAGCTTTCGCGTGGTCCTAATCTGCCTTTCCCAGATTCCGCCCATATGCGATGCCGTAGGGGGATTAAATTTCCACTTCACCCTTTTCTGAAGGAAGAACTCATTGACCTTCTGCTGATCTAGGGACTGTGTAGCTTCTCTAAGCTCTCTCTCGGCGCCCACAAAGTTGGACCCGTTATCGGACCTGATCTCTTCCGGCTCTCCACGTCGACACATGAACCGTTGTAACGCGTTGATGAAAGAATCCGCTTCCATGGTATGTAGGACTTAAATATGAACGGCTCGAACAACTAGACAGGTAAAGATACACCCGTAGCGTTTGACCAAGCTTCGACCTTGTTTAACCATGAACGGACCAAAACAATTCACTCCAACAAAACTGAATGGTGGCTTGTTTGGCGTGACCCTGTCAGATGGCCATCTTTTGCTTGACTGGTGTGGCTGATTGACGTCTACACCCAAAACAATCACGCAAAATACTGCGGACAGTAGACCTGGCCTTGATCAACCAATATCTTTGACGCAATAGGGAAAGTACGTGCTCTCTTCCAGAGTGCCCCGATTCTTGATGGAATTGTCTGACAATCAGAGTGACTACATGGTGATTTTTAGGCAACACGGCCGGACGTTTCACTCCCTCGTCTACTGGAGCATTCTTCAGACGACCACCAATCCTAATGATACCATCAGAGGACAACACTGGGTCAAGCTTGTATAAAGGACTTGTCTTCTTGATGTAGTCCTTTGACCTTCTGGAGTCTACCTTGTCCTTCTGGAGGAACTTCAACTCTTCACATAAGGACTGTCTCTGGATATACAATATGATAGCATCCTCTGCCCTCGTCATCTCATCTACGGCCAGTAGCTTCTGCATGTCTACTGTCGGTTGCTTCCTTGCCTTGGATCGCAAGTAGTTTTTCACCCGCAACAACCATGCCACATTCTTCTTCAATCTATGCCATGAGGAATGCCTCTTCAACAACCTGTCTACCACATCGACCTGTTCCATCTTGTTTACAGCACATACAGTAACCACCTCCTTGTCTAGCTTTATCTCTGGATTTTCATCTGATAGATCTCTCAGGCTTGGTGATTTTGGCCATTCACTATCTTTCAGGCAAAGGAAGTCGGGTCCATTGAGCCATCGCTTGTTAGTAAGCAGCTCCTCAGCTGTTTGTCCTCTTGAAACATCGTCGGCTGGATTAAGCCTAGACACAACATGATGCCATTGACTGGGTGATGACCCGCTATGGATAACTGCAACTCTATTTGCCACGAATGTGAGAAACCGTCGCTCCTCATTCTTCACATACTGCAGTACTATGGTGCTGTCTGTCCAAAATACTGAATCCTCTAATGACACATCTAACTCTCTACGAACCATCGCATCAAGTTTGATGGAGAGTGTCGCACCCATCAATTCCAACCTTGGTATAGTCATCTTTTTTAGGGGGGCTAGATGTGACTTGGCCAAAAGAAGGCAAGACCGCTTGTCGCCTTCTGAGTTTGTCATCCGCAAGTAGGTTGTCGCTCCGTAAGCTACTTCTGATGCATCCGAGAAATGGTGCAGTTGGTATTTGACTACCTCTCCAAAACCATAAGGCTTGATACTCCTATTCACCCTGAACTGTTCTATCTTGGGTAGTTCTTGTTTCCACTCTTCTTGTCAATGGCTTGTCGCTGGGACTGATTTTATAGCCAAAACAGTCCAGTTCAACGTCCCACTGCATTCCGAGCGCTCTCTCGGTCGGTAATGCCTCGTAGTTCAGATCGAGCTCCTTGACATCCTTCGCTCTCTCTTCGATGGGGATGGACGCAAGAACTCGTGGGTTGCTGCTTACCCACTTTGTCAACCTAAAACCTCCTCTAGCAAGAAGACTACGGAGTTCCTGTGCCAGCTGAATTCCTTTCTCTTCACTGGGGACAGATTTCAAACAGTCATCTACATAAAAATTACGCATGACTGTGTCGACTGTGTCAGGTTGGAAGTCTGTTCGATTATCTTCAGCGGTACGTTGCAGAGCGAAAGTACAACAGCTTGGACTCCAAGTACCACCGAAGGGGTGTACAGTCATCCTATACACACTCGGCTGTCGAGAGCTGTCACCATCAGACCACCACAGATATCTCAAGACATCTCGCTCTTCATGAGTGACTTTGACCTGATGGAACATGGCTTGAACATCAGCCATAAGTGCCACTGTCTCTTGCCGAAACCTCAAGAGTACCCCCAACAGCTTGTTGGTCAAATCTGGTCCACTTAGCACCTCGTCGTTGAGTGATGTTCCAAAATGCTTAGACGCACAGTCGAATACTATGCGAACCTTGTCAGGCTTCTTCGGATTATACACCGGGTGATGTGGGAGATACCACACGGTGCCGTTTGAGGGATGAACTTCCTCTCCTGGAACACTTTCTCCATAACCGTTGTTGATGAGATCCTGCATGCCTTCAGTGTACTTAGCGTGCAGTAGTGTGTCTCTCTGTAGCCGCTTGCCCAACGAAAAAAGACGTCGTTCCGCAACAGTGCGATTATCAACCAAGTGCGGAGGATAATTCTTAAATGGGATCGCTAACTCGTAGTGCCCATCTGTGAGACGAACACTTTCTTCCCATATCGCAATAGCCTGCTTGTCCTTCACCGACATCCCCTTGGTGTCATCATGAATGGAATCAGTCGTGTCCAACTTCCAGAACATCTGTAGTTGTCTCTCTAAACTTTCGTCGGCGGCAATGAAGTTGGATGTGGCTGTGTGCTTGTTCGCCATTCCCAGTGGTCCATTCAGCGACCATCCGAGCTCTGTTCTTGTCGCATATGGGGCATTCCTCTCACCCTTCTTGCCTTCTAATGGCATCAGTGCTTCTGGTACATCTTGCCCAATCAAAAGCTGTACTCGACCTTTGTCAACCTGTGGCAGTCTTGTATACACCAACGGAAGTTCAACTGGTTGTTTGCAGTCGATACCGCTAACTGTCAAACTGATGACAGTTGTCGCTGTTTGCACGTTTGCCCCTGCCAATGTTGTGAGAGACAATTGCTGCTGTTGACCGCAAAGTTTCAGTCGCTTCGCCAACTCTTCTGTGCAGAAGGTGCTCGTGGACCCACTGTCCAAGAGCGCATATGTGTCGATGCAAACGCCACTACCCTTGGCCTTGACCTTGACCGCAACAATGGGCAACGCAACTCTCATCACGCCGACCCCTGTGACATTACAGCTCGTGTCAACCTCTGTGTCGGTGAAACCACTTTGCACTGATGCCGCTGGTTCTGCTGGTGCCGTCGTGACCTCAGTTCTTGGGGTATACTGACCTACGGGGATGGTTTTAATCTGGTGCAAGAATTTAGTATGCTTTTTCCCACACCCTGCGACAGAGCAAACTCGGTTTAAGGTACATGAATTTGACATATGTCCAGGTCTCAAACAGTTATAGCACAGTTTTGTTGCCCTAGCAAATTCAAATCTGTCTTCTGGTTTCTTACTCTTAAACTCTGTACACCCAAACAAGGTGTGACTACCGTTACACAGTACACATGTCATGTTACCAGGTTTAACATTTGTCATCATGGTGTAACTACCTTTGCTTTCTGAGTATTTACTTCCTGAATGTAACCCATGGCATTAAGGGTCTCCCTACAGGTTTTCAGATCATCTGCATACTCTCTTAGTGCTTTCTTGTCATGTGGGCTAATACTACTACCCTCAGTAACCTTGTTCACCCAAGCTTCAGCAATCGTGTAATTGTTACCAAACCTTTCCTTAAGCAAGGCTTTAGCCTTCTTATACCCTTCAAGTGGCTGCATCACAGAACAACACTGTATCACTTTCTTTGCCTTACCAGTACAGTACTGTAACAACCGAATCAACTTAGCACTGTCCTCCAAATTGGAGTTGTCCACACTGTTCTCAAAGGATCTTATGAATGCCCAATACTGCAAAGGATCTCCATCGTATGTCAAAAGTTCTGCTTTCGGCAGCTGTAACACCTCAAGCAGCCGTTGTTGCTGCTTTTGACCCTGCTGCACCAGCTCAAGAACCGTTGTTTCACTGTTCTTGTGCGCGCTGTCAGGTTCTGCTGTCAGGTTCTGCTGTCTTGACTGGATCCACGGTCTTGTCCGGTTCTGAAGTCTTGTTTGGATCCACTGTCGTCTCAGCCTCTGGCTTCGTATCTGGTTCCTTCATTCCGTCGAACTCCAACTTGGTGGTTTGACATGCTGGAGATGTATCCACTACTTCAGGTGTACTCTGTGGGGGTGTCGCAATCCGCACTTCACTGTTGTTTGATGCGTGTACTGAGAAGGTATCGCAATGTTCATTGCTGTCGTTAAGTGCAAACACAGCCTCCTCCGCTTCTGCCATAGCCAACTTTGTTTGCAGGGCCAAGTGTCTCTTTCTTTGATGAAGCTTCAACTCTTCGTCTTCAAGGGCTTGCAGCTGATGCAACATGGCCGCTTCTGCTTCTAAAGCAACCTTTCTGGCAGCTGCTTTCACTCTGGCACCGGTCACTGATGTTGATGTCCTGCTGACCTTTGACCTGCATTGACTCACAGAATCTTGCGGACGAATGAGGTCATCATGTTCACTGGTGTCTGATGTGGCCCCATGCTCCGATGCTGAACGGCTTTCACCGTGGCGTGACATTCCTGTCTCAGTAGTACTCATGACGATGCCCAAATCTTAAAGTCCAGTCATTAAACTCATGTAAAGGATGGCACTTAAACGTTCCAGTGAACTTGACTTTGTATGTAATGACGAATGACTAGTACACAATCATGTACATGTATCAGCAACAGTAACTCGCATCTTTAATCACGCATCTCACGTAGACACGAAACATGAAGCATGAAGCAAGTAACACGTAACACGGTTTAATCTACATAAACAAAACAAAGAATAACAAATACAAATTAGGATTGATACACAAAAACAATATTACAAATGTCCAGTTAGTGGTAAATCAGCTGTAGCACATGTGCGAATCCCATGTAATGTTGTATATTAAAGTCTATATGCACACATTTTACATGACACTTTTACACAAAGTTTCCCCAATAAATTAACCCAGAAATATTACTTTTATCCCACAAATATCTAGATGGCCATGTTCTATATATGTCTAACAATCATACAAAAGGATTTAGAAATTATTAAACTTACGACTTTGGGCTGTCCAAAACAACAAATCGCCTGACGAAAAGTGACGTTGACATGAAAAGTTTGACGTTATCTAAACGTTTTTACCCAACTGACTTGTTTTACGGTGGTGTGCAATAGCGCCCTCTCTTGACAAAGAATACAGATACACAAAAAGTTAACCTAATTAGCATATTACACAAACGAAACATTCTGACCCAACAGCCAACGCTCTTTTCCATTTATTTGACAGGACTGAAGCACGTCTTACGCCGTCATCATTCACTCAACTACCACTGCTATGCGGATGACATTCAGCTTTATGTGTCGTTTCCCCCCAACCAAGCCGATGCTGCGACCGCTATGAAGCGACTGGAGGATTGTATTGGAGATGTCAAGATCTTGGATGGGCTCCAACTCCTTGAATCTTTATTATAATAAATCTTAAATGACACTTTGTAGTTCAAAAGTGCAGTTGGCTAAAATAGACATCCCATCTATCAACATAGACAATTCGATCATTTGCATTTCGGATTCTTTCTAGAAATTTAGGCGTTATTTTTGATTCATATGTCCATGTCTGTTCAAGCATCTGCTATTTGCCCTAATATCACCCCTTTAAGATTTCTGCAACTCACCTCTTTATGATTTACCCAAAATACAGCTTGCCCGATTACTACAGAACAAAGCTGCTGGAATAGTTTCTCTTAATAGTTGCAAAACTCACATAAAGCCAGTTCAGCATTCCCTCCATTGGCTTCCTGTACATTGGCTACCTGTATAGTTTTCAAATTACTTTTGCTTGTTTTCCATTGCTTTCATGGTTCTGCCCCTGGATATAATTCTAATTTGCTAATTCCTTACAACCCTGCTAGGTACCTTAGGTCTACAAATTCGTCCCTGCTTGTTGTGCCTAAAACTATTAGATCTTGGGGGGCCGTTCATTTTCTCATGCTGAACCTATGGCCAAGTTCGCGCAAGGACTATAGTTGACCAATGGTTAACTAACGTTTGCCCGAACTCTGTCTAGTCGACGGTGGTTGACTACGCTAGTCGACTATTTGGAACCAGCCTACTGGGGTTGGTTGCTTCGCTGGTAACCAATAGCCGCGCGCATTCATAACGCTAGCAGAGAGCCAGGATCCAGAAGTTTTGCGATGACATTTTGACCAGCGTTTAACTAGAGACGTTCGCACGTTGCTATTAGTGCGCAGGCGTACGGTACGTCACAAATCAACCACTAGTCGACTAATGGTCCTTGCCCGAACTTGGCCTATGTTATGGAACAAACTTCCCATAAAATATTCGTGATAGTGCTACCTTCCATTAATTTCAATGTGCTCTGAAGACCCACCTATTCCAAGCAGCATTTCACTAATCGTCCAGTTTGATTTCAATCTCATGTATACTGTTTCATATTCATGTATTTTTATTTGTGCGTACTTTTGTTCCCTACTGTCTTTTTGCTGTTCATGTTTATTCGTTTGATTCTTTGCGCCTTGAGCATCTAACCAAGATGGATTTGGCGCATTATAAATGCTCTTTATTATTATTATTATTATCATAAAAAAGAGAGACCACCGAGAGCGCACTTATACAAATTAAATAGAATAATCGACACTATTATCTACGTAGAAATGGAAGTCGAAGGGTTGCGGGCTATAGCTGGAGCTATCAGTATTCCCGCTATCTTGGGTATCATATCAGCTCCCGTTGGATTGGTGTTAGAAGGAACGTTTATAAGCGCTCTCGGTGAAGACATTTTGCTCAGATTCGCGTTTAAGCGATTATCCATCAAGCACGACCAGATCAGAATATTAGCTGACTCCAAACTCAACACGATTGAAGAATACGTGTCTCAAGCCATCAACAACGGAGATATATAGCACGAATAGTTTTTAATGATTACAAGAGAGCTCAGAAAATGTAACGAGCTTAAACAAAAATTAATGGACAAGAAGAAGCACTCAGCTTCGAAAGAAAAGCCAAGATCAGGTACTGCAAGGAGAAACTCTCTTCCTGCAATACAAAGGAGCTCTACAGAACACTGAACTCCCTTCTACACAGAAATTTAGCATCTCTTCCTGTTCATGATTGTACTGAAACACTGAGCAATCAGTTTTGTCTTTACTTTTCGAACAAAATCACCAGAATTCGTCAAAATTTAGATTCAGCAGAAGATAGAATGAGTTGTTTTGCCGATTCACAACTAATCCATTTCGAGCCATTGTCTGTCTTTAGTCCAGCTACGGAAGATGAAGTTCTACGCATCATCCGTGGTTCTCCTAATAAATCATGTGGCCTCGATCCACTTCCAACCTGGCTCTTGAAGGAAAACATCGCACCCATCCTCCCAGTTCTGACCTCAATAGTAAATGCATCTCTGACTGATGGCGTATTCCCAACAGGAGCTCGCTACGCCATAATCAAACCCCTCTTGAAAAAGCCAACCTTGGACAAAAACATCCTCAGTAACTACAGGCCAGTATCTAACCTGTCATTTCTTGGAAAGATCATCGAGAAAACGGTTTGTTCAAGACTGCTAGCCCACATGTCAACCAACAAACTGATAGACCCTCACCAATCAGCATACAGGACACACCACAGCACAGAAACTGCACTCATCAAAGTGAAAAATGACATCATGACTGATCTTGATTTAAATCGGGTTACCTTTCTGGTGCTTTTAGATCTTTCAGCAGCATTCGACACCATAGATAGAGAAATCTTAATATCTCGTCTCTCAACCAGAATTGGTGTTCGTGATGTTGCACTGAAATGGTTCAAGTCGTATCTTGCAGATTGGTCAGCCAGAGTAGAACTTGGCGGTAAAAAGTCGCATCCCACTGAAGTCTGTGTGGGACTACCACAGGCTTCTGTTTTTGGGCCTCTTGGTTATTCCATTTACACACTTCCTGTTGGAGACATAGCCCGTCATCATGGTGTGTCACACCATTGCTATGCCGACGACACACAATTGTATATTTCATTTGATCCCAAATCTCCCAATGATCGAATTTGTGCCATTGAAATCTTGAATAAATGCATGTCTGATATTAAATCATGGATGACTTGTAACAAACTAAAACTAAATCAAGACAAAACTGAGTTTCTCATAATAGGTTCACCTTTCAATTTAAACAATCTTCCAGAAATTGTACTCACAGTAGGTAATTCAGCTTTTAGACCATCAACATCTGCTAGGAATCTTGGCGTATATTTTGATTGTAATATGTCCATGACATCTCACATCACTCAATTATGTAACGTTGTCCGGTTTCACCTTCGCAATATTTCAAAAATTAGAAAATTCATCGATTATAATTCTTGTCATCATGCAGTTAGAGGTCTCATCCTATCAAGGTTAGATTATTGTAGTGGGCTTCTGACATCTGTACCATCAAGTCACCTTAAAAGACTCCAGAGTCTCCAGAACTGGGCAGCTCGCTTCATCTACAGGACTAACCGAAGACAGGATTCCACCCCTTTGCTGCAGTCACTACATTGGTTGCCAATCTCCAAACGAATTTGTTACAAGTTATTACTTTTGGTGTACAAATCATTTCACAACCAGTCACCAGAACATATGCAGTCCTGCATTTTGCCTCATGTTCCCCCCAGACCAAACCTCCGTTCTAGTTCTAATCCTTTTCACCTGACTTCCCCTCGTACTCACAACAAAGCTGGTGACAGAACCTTCACAGTCACTGCAGCGAAGGAGTGGAATAGTCTGCCCTTTTCCATTCAAAATGCCAAAGCTCTCGAGCAATTCAAGAAGCTTATCAAGACCAATTTATTCCACCAATAATCAATTCATTGTCTATGCTACCTGTTTTTATTATTTAACTTTATTTATTTATTTTATTTAATTGTTCATTATTTGTAAGCGTTGTGATTTAGTTTACTAATAATTACTTAAATGCCGATTATTATTATTATTATTATTATTATTAAAAACGATTCGGACTTTGAAAAAGAAGTAAAAAAACAAGTATACGAACAGTCGACAAAAGAAGTCAAAAATCTATTATTCGAATTCTCAGTAAATAAAAACTATGAATAAGATTCGCCTAGTAATAGCGCTGTGCCCTCTGCCCCGCCTCTTTACTAATCTTTGTACCTTTTTAAAGCTTTTTCAAATAGATTTTGGGTCACTTTAAATAAATATCTGACTCGTTTTTTGTCGAATCCAACGACGTGATAATAACACGCCGTTATTAAAGATCGTTTGACGCACCCGTTTACCCTCCATGTTTTGCGATTAACGAGATCGTTATATTTATTTATCATTTCTTGGAGGTTGCTTTCCGGAGATACGTCCATTTCTTTGAATTTGTCGTTTGATTCTTTAAACTTGCTCAAGTGATATATTGTCTTTGCGCATTTTGTGCCGAATAGTCAAAATAACGAGAGATTAATTCACCACAGGTTGCGCATATATACCAGCAATTTTCAATTAGTATATGGTGATCGCATGGATCTGTTTCTGTCTTGGTGTTTTATCCGGTAGCTGGAGGTATTTACTCTGGAATAGATTAATTTATTAAAAATGATTTATTTTTTTAAAATAAAATTTTAATAAAAAAAAATATGTCTCTTTAGTATAGAGACAGGGCTTTTTTGCGTGTCTCAAAGTACTAGCGGCTTTGTTACAAGACTAATTCACATGGCCAACCTTGAATTACAAGTTCAGGAAGTGAGTTGGCACAACACACTATTCATGACTATTATTTTCGTTTCATACCCAATACAATACAATTTCCTTGAAACAAAAGATTGACCAACCACGACGTCATAAACGCAGCTTATGCATGAAAGGGGACTTTTCCAAAACACCCAATTTCTCATTATGCTTTATGTCTTTGTGCATACAAAGTGACAGTGCCACAAAGGTCCGAAATTACCTCCCTCAGCAGAAATTTCCCGAAAAAAACCCAGCAACACGCCTCCTCCACTTCAATGTCAATACAACTATTCATTTCAATTCAATTTATTTATTCGTCATGCCAGCATGAAATGTTCCTTCTCGCTTTGCACATAAAATTTCAAATATCTACAATACAGAAAATTAAATATATAAACATACAGTATACACGTTAAAACATTCAATGAAAAGGCAATAAATTAAATAATAAACGAGTTCCTCAAAAACACTGTAAAACCCTAAAAACACACACATGAACCACATTGAACAGGCTGCCTATGGGACAAGGAAAGGTATGCTGGAGGAAAATAGGGATAAATAGCAAGGAGGACAGAAAAAAAAAGAAGACTTGCACACACGCACACAAAGGGACATGGAGAAAGAAGGGGTTGATAACGGAAGGAACGATGAAGGGCACGAGTAAGGAGGGGTGGAAGTGAATGGATTGGGACAAAAATGAGATAAGAGGGAAAGGAAAATAAGGGGGGGGGGAATGGCATGGAAGGCAACTGGAAATGAAAATACTGTGTAATGACAAGCTTAAAACTATAATACATGTACATGTTCTTTAAAAACACATTATCTGCTAAAATCGTTATTGAAGCGAGAAACCGCACTTGGTACAAAGGACAGGCGGTGACGGTTTGTCTTGGATTTGAGTTGTCGTAGTCTGCCGGACTTGTTAAAAACTAACAAAGTATGCAGCGGATGGGTATTGTCAAGCAGTATTGCTTTTAGTTTTGCCGGCACAGCTGACTTGTAGATAGATCTCACGTCTCGGACAGTATTACCAATGATTTTACTGGCTGATTTGGTGATTCTACTAAGCTTATTCAAATTATCTACTGTCAGACCGTTTACCCATGCAATACAACAAAACATGATCACAGACTGGATGACACTTTGATAAAACATAGTGATTATCTCCCGGTCGATATTAAATAACCCCAATTTCCTCAGAAAATAAATTCGCTGATTATCCTTAGAACATAATTTTTGAGTGTTGACATTCCAATTCAAGTGATCATCAATATACGTTCCCAGGTACTTATGCTCGGTGACAATTTCAATATCAACTATCTTTAGGATATGATTTCATAGCTATATGGTAAGTGTAAACAGTTTACTGTTTTTTCTATAAATATACGGACATTGCTACGCAAATCCACATTCTAACCAGCAGAGCACACTGAGCAACTTGTTTGTCCACCAAAGACTACATCACCAGCAGTCAGACGACTGTTACAAACTACACTTGTTTTTATCAATCAACCATACCAACCACCAACGGAAACCACTTACATCAGGTGACAGAACACGACCGGAAAGGTATACTTTATGACTAGAATTTTAATAAAAGCATGTGAGTGAGCTGTGCAGTACGTGACAAACTTTAAAAGTTAACTTTCAAGTTTTTTTTATTATTGTATTTTTCAGATTCCAAAAGAGGAATAGACTGGACATTACGTGAATTCTGGCAACACAAACAACGACAGTTGTCCGTATCACTGAAAGGTAAACATAAATATAAGCCCTAGATTTTTCAAGTTTGTAAGTGAGCAGCTGTATAGCACGTTACAATTTGTTTTTTTTTAATAACCGTCAACTTCTTTTTTAATCATTTCTATTTTTCATATTCTAGAAGAGAAACTGATGGAGGATCATACAATCAACATACTTTAGCGGCAATGGCAGGAAACACTGAGAGAAATGGGGTAATGATGAAATTGTAAACATTAAAAATCACAGAAAATACTTTCAAGAGAAGTTAGCATTTCTTGATAGTTTAGAGATAGAAGGGCCAGTTGGAAAGGTCATACTTCCAAACCAAAATCAGACCTACGTTCTCTGTTAAAACAACCAAAAGAGATAAAACAAAAACTCGTAGAAAGGACTTTAATACACACGTATATCTACTTTGAAAAGTAGTTAGCTACACTAAAATCACATGCTCTCTATTTGTGAGGGCAAGAAATATAACAAAACTCAGGCAACTTACCGAACATTTAGTTTCTGGCTATAAAGGTATCAGGCACCATGGAGCTATTCCGATCGGTGGTTATATCGAATAAGGCAAGTGGTTAGATTTAGCTCAAGACATTAATAGCCATGAAAAACTTGTTAAAAAAATTAGTAAAACATGGGCTGAATGGCTTGCAGAGAACGTGGGAATAAAAAAAGCACATGCCAACAAAATACATACACGTTTCAAATCTGTTGAGACGTTATCCCCTTATTAAACAAAAAGGTATCTCCTTCAGCGAAGTTTATAGTGGCAGAAAGGATATACGTCACATGCTGCTAAACCGCAGCTTCGCTAAAAAAAAACACCTTTTAATTTCTTGTTGGTTTGAAATTATTCCGGCAAAGTGCTGATGTTTTGGGAGTGTGACCTTTTTGTTGTTGTTAAATAGCCGCTATTTTCAGAGCCTACGTATTTTAAGTTTAGTTGTAACATAAACGGTTTAGTGTATGAACTTGTAACCTTCAACACATATCGACCCTTATCCCGAGTGGAGCATATTACTCTGACGTCGGGATGACGTCATCATTTATCAAATTACAACTCAGTCAATTATAACTCATGAACAAAATCAACGATCACGTTCATACTTTGTGTTCTGATGGACAATACCTTGATAAACATTTTCGATATAAAAGTCAAGGTTGTTTGACCTTTCCTTCCGGGGTTAACGGAAAGTTAGATGAGTTCAACATATAGAAATTAGCCTCAAAAAAAAGGAAATCAAGATTTCTTTCAAACGGTTGGCGTGGTAATAATAAAACGTAATATAAACTTGGAACCCAGTACAAAGATGTTGTTGATTTTATGACGTCATCATGACTTCATCGGGTATCAAATGACTAGTGATTAAAGGGCAAATTTTGACAGAATAGTTTGAGCTATATCTTTTGAACTCAATATATTATCGTGTACGTTATTGTTTGGGGGTTGAAGACTATGTCCAGAGAAACATTTTTGTTTCAGAAACCACTTGACCTTTACTGCCAGTGTTGCCGGAAGTGCAATAAAAACTGAATATAACTCCAAAGCGGAAGCATTTTACTGCAGCCTTATAAATTATGAAAGTGCTTAGTGAGCAATGCCAGACACAAAAACAGTGTGATGGCGTCACATAAAAAAGTGTTTGCTTTCTTTAATTTGAAAACCATCCGTTTAAATTTTACAAAATTGCCTTTTGACATATTTTTGATTAACCACAGATATCTTGACAAGATTTCAAATTCATGACGTCATTAGACCTTAAGTTGCTTTAGGGAGAATTTAAAAATGCTCACATTTTAAAATATATTTTATCATATGATCCCCGTCTTGTATCTTTGTAGCCCAAATAATGATATCCATTACAATGTTCACCTTTGGATCTCTAATGCATATATTTCCAAACCAAACTGGTGTCACAACGTCATCAAACCGGAAGTTATGTTATTAATACATATTTACATATTATTACATTTTCCATATTTGCATACCTTATTTTAACTTCAGAATGAACATTTATCCTCTCCGAACTAAATCAGTATTCATTAATTCCCGTTTTGACTGATAACGTCATCAAACCAGAGATTGTCTTTAAACCTTGCTCACACTTAGACCAGCACCTGCCGCTGTGTGCCGAACATTGACGTAATCATCACGTCATCACGAGTCACGTGACGTCACAATATAGGTGCATATTTTAAGTTCGAGGCCTATTTCTCCAGAACTACAGGTCCGATTTCGTTGAAACCTGGTATGTAACTAGACCGGGATGTGTTATAGATAAAAATTGAAGTGACGTCTCGATGACGTCATCACTTGACATGCGACGTCACATTAAATTAGCATTTTTCTATGGCGTATATCTACATTAGTACAGGTCCGATTTGGTTGTAACTTGGTGTGTACATAAACTGCGATGTGTTATAAATGAAAATTGAGGTGACGTCATGATGACGTCATCATATCTCATGTAACATTACATCACATTAAAGGGGCATTAAAAGGCCTATATCTAAAGACAAATTAGACAGGTGCAATTTGTTTTTAAAAGGTTATTGTAACATTCGATTAAAGAATTGTGTGGCGGGACTGTTCCCGAACCAAGTTATTCCTCGGACCAGGGACTACACAAAGCAGTCTAAAGGCTAAGGATGCAGGCTCGTTTTGGGTGGAAATCTACCGCCGCAGGAATTGATCCCAAAACCTTCTGTTAATTAGGCAATAACAGGGCAACTGGCAACTGAATGGTTGGTAATCTCAAGTAACAACGATGATTTATTTCAGAGACAACAATTAAATGATTAAATGATTTGGGAGTAATTGTCTTCGGTAGCTTTATTACAACCTGTGGTTTTCGAATATGAGCCCTATTTGCAATACACAACTAATATCGCACTGCTCACTCCAATAATCACTGCAAAAACTAATGCTGCATTACAGGAACGCTATAGCAATGCACAACCAATGCTGCAATATAGGAACACTACAGTAATGCACAACCAATGCTGCAATACATGAACGCTATAGCAATGCACAGACAAATGCTGCAATATAGAAATACTACAGCAACGCAACAACCAATGCTGCACTGTCTAAACAATTACGCATTGCATAGCTCAGTGCCACTGCGGAGATATGGGTTGTGCGCACGTAGCACTACGAAACCTTGGGCCCAGCCCCAATCAACCACAATGCACCCGCAAGTGTTCGGCTTAACTATCCAACAGTTCGCCCGCGCATAGCTAGCATATAGCACACTCAACTCACAATCTTACAGCTCGCTGCCACTTGCCAGAAACTTTGCGCGTACGTACGTAGCAATCTACCTACGCACATACATAGCACATGCACTAAACCATTATGATGCACTAAACATATGGGGCTTTGTTAACCAATCGCGTGCGTGCATACACGCACACCCTGACTGCTAAGCCACGCCCAGTCACGGGCTTACTATACTACAGTTCATTCATAAGATTAGTATACAATAAAATGAACAAGGGCATAAAAACTACACTTACCGTCACATGGGCCCGACAAATGGCAGAGATTGTCCCCAACTCTAAGCCATAAATCAAAATAAAAGGAAAGTGTGACTAAATCTTAACTTCTTCTTTAAATTACAATATAAAACTTAAAGCTTAACTTTTTCTTTAAATTATAATATAAAACATAAGGGGGGGGGCTGATTTCAAAGCTCATTAAATATTCACAAGCTCTTATACACCGGATAAGGGCACTTGCCTTACATGTACTCTACATATGCAGGAACACCAAAGTTTGCTAATTAAATATTCAAAAGATTTAACAAGGAAGGATCGTACACATTTTCCTTAAATTCAGCTCATTAAAAAATCACCAGAAATTTTACAGATAATTTCCACTGATTTTACAACGATTAAAATATAAATGCTCTTAAATAATTTTTCGCTTGATCACCTGCTTGAATGTTAAGATAATTCTGAAATAATGAAATACGCACTAAATATGATGTAAGATTTTCTCAACTCGAAATTTTACATGATTTGATAGGATAAATTTTACAGAGTCTTAGCTACGAATTTGTCGATTATTAATATTTACACAATTTGTTTTTACGAAAAATCACCCAGTGCAAAAATTAGGGGTTTTACAAGATCTACGAAATTGTTAATTAGGATTTCTGTTTTATATAAAATAAAGATCTGATTTCAAGACTGATTCTATTATTATTATTTTTTTCTTTCTCTCTTTTTACCGACAATAAACCTTAACTTTATTAAACTATTTGGAAAACTTTGAACTGTTCAACACTGGAAACCTTTAGAATCTTGGTTAATCAGAATAATGAAACAAAAACCTAAACTGGAACGTTTATTTCCCTGTTGGCTTTCCCTCACTATCTACCTCAATCTGCTTCGTGTAGACGCTATTATGCTCACCCGTCTTGACCACTTTACCATCGAGAAAAACCTGCATGCAGGTGTACTCTCGGATGGTAGCTGTGCGCCTTCTCTTCTTCGGAGGGTCCTCCCTTTTCTGAGTGGGGAACATCTCCTCTTCCTCCTGGGATGAAGACTGTGATGCTGAGGATGGGGACGTGGCCTTGGCCGCTCTCACCATCTGCATCATCCCCTTCGGCTTGCCTCCCGAGAGGTGAAAAGGGGGGACAACCAACTTTGGCGAGGTTGACACTTTTGGGGATTCTTGGATTTGTGAGGCTGACAGGGACAATGCATCGACGACTGGCGTGACCCCACTTGGCACTGCTGCCGGTAGCAAACCAGCACTGGTGGACGTACCCGGACCTACTGCACGGCTCTCTGCGACCTTTGTCACCGTACTGACGCTCCAAGACTCTGGTGCCTGGGAAGAAACCGCTGCACCCTTCACCACACCAATTGTGTGTACCGTCTCCATGTGATGCTGGAGGATATACACCTGACCTGCAACGTAATCGCACCTGCTACACATCAAGGTGTTCGTCGACGGCCAATGGATGTCTCGAAAATGGCGCCATAAGCTAGGCCGGTGCAGGTACCAACTGGTACACTCATGGCACTTGTATCGCCTCGGCTCAACCGTCGTCATGCTGGGACTCAATTTCCTTCAACTCCTGAAAAACACAAAGGAAAGAAGAATTCAAATATATACACCACAACTTAATTTCGACCTTACCCCGAAAACAATCATGGAATCAAAGCCACGCCTACTTAGCGATACCGCAGGGGTAACCTATGTGACCGCTTAGGATACGGCCTGTGCGGTGACATGTTTTGTCTCTCGGGCAGACTGACTCTACTGTCTGGAACTGGTCCCTATGTAATGGCCTCATCCACCACAGGGTACTCATCTACCAACTCCTCAACTGAACCTTGGTCATACTGACCCTCCGTCACCATGGGGAGGTATTCTGTCACCTCGTCCCTTGATGGACAATCCCAAGATTCGATGGCCTCACCGACATATGGTTTGAGTCGGTCCATATGGACAACCTTTGGTTTGCTACCACGCTTAAGCTGGATTCGAACCGTCACATCTGACAACCTCTTAAGAGTCATTTCGTGTAAATACTTCATATAAGTGTCAAAAAATCAATTTATTTTTTATTTATTTTTTTATACTTTGTGGGCTGAAAGGACTTTGGGAGCAAGTAACCAAAATAGACTTTTAAATCCGATATTTTGCCCGTTGCCATGGTTACGTGTTATGGCCATTTTTGGGCAATTTTGAGGCTGCAAAAAATCATTTTTTGCGTTATTTTCAAAGGTCATCAAGCCAAACTGCAAAGTAATGTCACAAAAGTAATTATATCACGACAAAGTATCATCCTTACCCTTACAAGAAAAAAATAAAAACACTTCTGAAAAATCTCCTTTTTATTACTTTTAGGCCCTATAATACAGCATGTTTTTACAAGTAGCAAAATTGCATTTTTTACCCCATTTTTATCCCTCCAAAATGGCACTTGCCAGGGCACTCAGAATAATTTCCCTTCGGCTATGGTTAGTTCAGACATTGGTCATCATTTCTGGTGAGAAAATTTTGGGTTATTGTATAGCCTTTGTGCAGTAGCGCTCCAAAAATGGGAACTTTCACAAAAACCTTAAAAAGTGTATTTTCAGTGTTTTCCTTTGTTTTGGGTAATAAACTTGTATAATTGGTATTGTTCATGAATCTAGCACATTTTCACAAACAGAATCAGACTGCTTATCATTTTGTGACCATTGGATAATTAGTAGGTAGTGTACTTCCCCCCCCCCACACCTGGCTAGGCCCCGCCTACTCCCCCTGTGCCACCGAATTTTGAACGTGTATGTTGCATTACAAAACAAATGTAAATAAATAATATGCAAGTGAACACTTTAGAAATAACATATAGTTCCTTTTCACAGCCTCCCCTTCCCCCAAGCCCCGGGGGCATTGCTTGGGGTTGAGGGTGGGGTGCGGGTGTGACCACCCACCAATAACTTAGCATTGTCGGTATAATCATTGTCACATGGGCAAAACTCATGTGATTGGTATCCATTGTCCTCTGATTGAAGTGCACCATTATTCAAATGATGTCCAGTCCTTCCCCTCCCAGCTAGGCCCCGCCCCTTTCTTTGCAACCAAATTCAGATTTTGATTTCTGCACGTATTTGCCTAAATTAAATTGTAAATACTAGATATCAATTTGAAAGTGAACTTTTTACGATCTACACCAACAGCCGTCTCACAGATAGCCCCTTCCCCTGCCACCCCCACTCCCAAAGCTCAAAGAGAACCACGCCTTCCCCAACAAGTCAACAAGTACAATTTTGTTGAGATTACATACATGCATATGGCCTTTGGGAAAGTCTGAATTATGTAAGGTGGCTTTTTTACAACACGGGGCAGCTTGAAATATCAGAAAAGTGAGGAGGAGAAGGGGTGTGTATGTCGCAGGGGTGGGTGGGGTTGGGGGTTGGGAAGGGTGACACATGCATGTACGCTGTACACATTTGTTTATATTGCAAGCTACTTTGGAATTACAGTAAAAGGTGTGGTGAACAAAATGACGTTTATTTTATAATTTTCAAAACGGAAAAGATATGTCGATTTAGAGAGCAACTATATCTTATTTGTTTATTTTGAAATACATGTACTTTAAAACAACGATCACTCCAGTGAAAGCTCCGAGAGAACACAGCATCAATTTGATTGCATGAATTTCACTCTGACTTGACTTGGCTATATACATGTAGTTAGGGTCTGAAGAATTTTTTTAGTGGAAGTGTCCTCCAAATTTGTATTTGCCTGATCAACATGAAGTTTTATGGCACCAAATACACTTCTGTAGTGTGCTTATTATTACCATGGCAACCGTTGTAAAGACATCGGTGCTCATAAACTAAAGTCAAAAATACTTCCATTTTCAAAGCCTATCACGGAAGTATTATCCTATGACTGAAATTCATGGCTATATAATTAACAACAATACATGCTCAGTGTGTAACGTGGCCGCCATTGGTGCGACAAGCGCGTGTAATTTTCACCTTTCAATCTGTACCATTGTGTACGTTTCTTATAGTTATTACATGAATGAATTGCAGAGCATTAAATAACATCACCAAAATTGTGTTTGTTTACTTTAGTTTGCCAATTCGGGTTGAAAACCCACACATTTTTGGAATAAAATCAGTAATTATAAGTCCCTATGGCAGTGACAATGGATGCATATAATTCCTTGACAGGGATGAATGTTTACAAAAAAATACAGAAATTATGCCCAAAATGTCATCTAGACAAGAGTTTGGAAAAAAATATAAAAAACACCTCTAGTGGTAAGAGTAATAGAACCAAGAATGTCATATTATAGAGTAATGGTCAACCAATATTTTCCTGCCAAATCGGTTGTAGGAAAATCAGTCAAAGTATATGCAAATCAACATTGGATTACAGTGTGCTGTACCCCTCCCTTTCAAAAAAAAAAACCCCCAAATACCCGCCAGAAAGGGTTAAAATCTGTAAGCACTTGTGGTTCGGTGGGAAGTTGATTTTTTTAAATTAACACATTAACAAGACATTCCCTGCTTGTATAAAAAAAAAAAACACCTGTAATTTATAAGCACCAATACATTTAGATTGCTTGCCATGTAACAATGGATGCACCACAGAAGTGTGGCCATGTTCACTGCTGATGACAGTTTGAAAGAGACTCAAAATGTCATGCTGATTACGAAATTACGATTTAGGAGGGCATAACAGCACCCATAACGGTACTATATTCGACTTTATATGTGCTTGATCTGACCATATTTACACGTTCAATTCAATCAATCAATATAGAGGCCATTTTGAGTTTTCACTAGAGTGATAGTTGTTTTAAAGCACATGTATTTTAATATAAAAATATGAGTTATTTGCTCTCGTAATCGCCATATCACTTCTCTGTAATGAAAATAATAAAATAAATGCAATGTTGTTAAAACAAATTTCAGCATAATGTACATGTATGATGTACCATGTACATGTATCCATATTACACCCCCCCCCCCTGCGCTTTTCAGATAATCAAAACCACTCCCACGTTGACAAAATAAATAGCGAAACCTACATAGTGTTTGTAAATATGTGGACTTTCCGCAAGGCAATATGTAACCTTAACAATAATACATATTCTGTACAATTCTTTGGAAGGGGAGGGGTATTTGCTCATAATGAGCACTGGAGTAGGAAGAGGGATGGCAGGGGGTGGGCTGTGAGACGGGTACGCCTGTTGGTGTACAATTGGCAAATTGACATCTATTTACAATATTAATTTAGGCAAATACATGCAGAAATCGAAATCTGAATTTGGTGGCAAGGGAAGGGGCGGGGCCTAGCTGGGAGGGGAGGACTGGACATATTTGGAATGATGGTGCACTTCAATCAGAGGACAGTGGATATGGCCATTATTCATTGCGGCTTGCAAACACATGAGTTTTGTCCATGTGACAATGATTGTACCGACAATGCCAAGTTATTGGTGGGTGGTCACACCCAACCCTCAACCCCAAGCAATGTCCCCGGGGTGGGGGAAGGGGAGGCTGTGAAAAGGAATTCCATGTTATTCTAAAGTGTTCACTTGCATATTTACATTTGTTTCGTTATGCAACATACAAGTTCAAAATTCGGTGGCACAGGGGGAGTGGGCGGGGCCTAGCCAGGTGTGTGTGTGTGGGGGGGGGGGGAAGTACACTACCTACTATTTATCCAATGGTCACAAAATGATAAGCAGTCTGATTCTGTTTGTGAAAATGTGCTAGATTCATGAACAATACCAATTATACAAGTTTATTACCCAAAACAAAGGAAAACACTGAAAATACACTTTTTAAGGTTTTTGTGAAATTTCCCATTTTTGGAGCGCTACTGCACAAAGGCTATACAATAACCCAAAATTTTCTCACCAGAAATGATGACCAATGTATGAACTAACCATAGCCGAAGGGAAATTATTCTGAGTGCCCTGGCATGTGCCATTTTGGAGGGATAAAAATGGGGTAAAAAAATGCAATTTTGCTACTTGTAAAAACATGCTGTATTATAGGGCCTAAAAGTAATAAAAAGGAGATTTTTCAGAAGTGTTTTTATTTTTTTCTTGTAAGGGTAAGGATGATACTTTGTTGTGATATAGTTACTTTTGTGACATTACTCTTTAGTTTGGCTGGATGACCTTTGAAAATAACGCGAAAATTGAATTTTTGCAGCCACAAAATTGCCCATAAATGGCCAAAACACATAATGGCCCGTAACCATGGCAACGGGCAAAATAAAAGTTTAAAAAGTCTATTTTGATTACTTGCTTCCTAAGTCCTTTCATCCCACAAAGTTTTAAAAAATTCGATTTTTTGAGCGTGGACATTTAAATGAAGTATTTACACGAAATTACTATTAACAATCAGCCATGGTCCTTCCCACCTAAGTAGTAATTTGGGGGACGTGCTTTTTTTTGCAGGGTTGTGCAGCCACACAAATTGGCCCTCCTTTAACCCATGCTCAGATGCTCTCCTGTCAAAGTTCTTCTTTTGCCTCCGGGCACTTTTCCCGAGGCACTCCCTAGCCCTTTTATGGGCCTCCTGCATATCACTTCGCAACGTTTCGGCGAAGTCTGCAGTCACCTCCTCCTCAACCTCAGGACACCCTGTCACCAGATCCACTGGGACATTCACCTCTCTCCCCAACATCATCATGTTGGGGGATTCCCCGATCGAGTCTTGCGGTGTGCACCTGTAAGCGAAGGTGGCAAAGGGAAGGAACTCATCCCAGTCTTTCTGCCTTCGCCCAGGGTCAATCAGCACCGCCACGATGTTGACCAAGGTTTTATTAAACCTCTCAACCATGCCGTCCGATTTCGGATTATTGGCGGTTGTCCGAGTCTTTGGTATGCCGAGGATTTGGCACATTTTACTGAACACCTCTGACTCAAAGTTTGTGCCCTGATCGGAGTGAAGCTCTTGGGGCACCCCAAATCGACAGACAAACTCAGTCACCAATTTGTGCGCTACTGTAACTGCAGTAGCATCAGGAAGTCTATTTCTACTCGCTCCATCGGAACACCAACTTCATACTGCTGTAGGGGCGCAACCCTCTTCTTTGCTGCCGACTTTCTCCTGGCACAGATATTGCAGCCCCGGAGAAATGACCGCACGTCCGCAGACATGCCTGGCCAGAAGTACCTGGCTTTGACTTTGGCCAGAGTTTTGCTGACCCCCAAGTGACCACTAAGTTGCCCACCGTGCAACTCAGACAGAATTTCCTCCGGAACTTTGATGGCAACACCAACAGCCATCGGATGGACTTTCCGTCATCGGAGTCCCATCGCCTATGTAGAACTCCTTCCCGGACCTCTAACTAGTCCCACTGTGACCAATAGGTCTTACAGGCTGCCGACAAGTGCGAGACCGTCTTCCAATCAGGACAACTATCGCCGTCCTCCTTCAAATTCATGAGCCAGCTCATAGTTTCATCCTGTGACTGTGCTTCCTTTAAAGCACTGCGAGACGGGGTTGGTTGGGCAGCTACGCCCCTAACCAAAAACTCACTCCCCTGAGGCTGACCCTCGCGTACTACACCAGTTGCCTCATTGACCCCCTCCTCCCGGCTGCACTGTTTGCATTGCCGCCTCGACAACCCATCAGCATTACCATGCTTCTTGCCGCTTCTGTGCTCAACCACTAAGTCGTACTGGGACAAGACTTCCATCCACCTCGCCAGCTGACCCTCGGGGTTCTTGAAATTAAGTACCCACCGCAATGCGGCATGGTGAGTTCTGACCGTCACCCTGCGGCCGTACAAGTATTGTTTGAAATACTTCAAGTACACAACCACAGCCAACAACTCTTTACGAGTGACACAGTAATTTTGCTCAGGTTTGCTGAGCTTCCGGCTCGCATACGCAAGCACTTTTTCGTCACCACCCTGGACCTGCGACAACACCGCCCCGATACCTTCACCGCTGGCATCAGTGTCCAAGATAAAGTCGCCCTCGGGCATTGGGTATGACAGAACTGGGGCGGCCTGAAGCCTGCCCTTCAGCTCGTCAAATGCCTCTTGACAACTCTCAGTCCACACAAACTCTCTTGATTTCTCGGTCAAGGCATGAAGTAGACTCGCCACTTCTGCAAACCCCTTTATGAACTTCTGGTAGTACGATGGGAGGCCCAAAAAGCTTCTAACATCTCGTACACACCTCGGGACCGGCCAATTCGCCACTGCCTCGATCTTCTGAGGATCCGTGGCTACCCCTTCTGAGGACACAATGTGCCCGAGGTAAGCCACCGACCTCTGAAACAAATGACACTTGCTGGGCTTGAGTTTGAGCTCAGCGTCTCTAAGCCTCCCCAACACAACTCGGAGACGTTCTAGGGTCTCTGTCACTGATCGACCAAACACGATGATGTCATACAAATAAATCAGTAAGATTTCCCATTGCAAGCCGGCCATGACCTTTTCCATGAGCCGCTCAAATGGTGCCGGGGCATTGCACATCCCAAAAGGCATGCATTTCCACCGGTACAACCCGCTTCTCACTACAAATGTCGACTTTTGGCTGGCGTCCTCATCCAGAGCGACTTGCCAGTACCCCGACGCCAAGTCAAGTGTACAAAACAACTTCGCCCCATTCACCGCATCGAATGTTTCATCAGTGCGCGGCACAGGATAGGCATCCTTGATGGTCACCGAATTCAACTTTATATAATCAATACAGAAGCGTTTCGTACCACCTGGGACCATGGCCTCATGACCGGACGGAATCACCGTAGTTTTTGAAACCACTACACGTCCCACAAAGGGCTCACCGGCACCGTTTGTGCACCTGATTCGCTCACCATTGAGCCCCCACTCTCTTGAGTGGAAGTCTATGTTTCCACCTTTTGGCACGAGAAAATCCATGCCTAGGATGCCACTATACTTTATTTCGG
Organism: Patiria pectinifera; assembly: GCA_029964075.1. NCBI lineage: Eukaryota > Metazoa > Echinodermata > Asteroidea > Valvatida > Asterinidae > Patiria > Patiria pectinifera. Next base: position 7,548,419 of record CM057135.1, read on the forward strand.
TAAACATTGCCCTTACTTGGTGCGTGGTTCGACCAACTTGCACCTCCACCCAAGCTATGCCAAGCACGGGCAATCGACTGCCGTCTACTTGCTTCACCTGGACCTCCTCCGTCTCTAATATGCGTCTCTTCTCCTTTGGAATTTGATAGTAGACCGTACTACTTATCAAGGTGTCGGTGGACCCCGTGTCAATCAAAAACCGACACTTGGTTCCTCTCACCATTCCATCAACAAATAACCATAACGAGGGCCGCGACTTGGGTTGGGCAGAGTTATTACTCGTTGCCCATCCCCATGCTTTGACCTCTTTTCTCTACTACCACCCTCGCTGTCACTTTGTCGTCTTTTGGACCCTTTTGTCCACTCAGCCTTCCCGCGGGTCCTTCGGGGGGGGGGGGGCTGACTGCCGTTTCCCTGTTGTGGATGTCTCTGACACTCCCGGGCGAAATGCCCTCTCTCCCCACACTTGAAGCACTTCAGGGTACTGGGCTTGTTCGTTTTGGGGTACATGCCCTGAACCTGACCCTGACCCTTAATCTGAGTCGACAACGACTTTACCAATTCAGCCACAGACTTCAATTCAGTCAACAGCTCTCGCCAGCTTGGCGGGCTTCCGGTCAAGCAACCTTTGCTGTTCGACCTTATCAAAGTTTTCTGTCTCAAGGGCAGCCTGGACCGCTTCATCCAAAGTTTTTGGACGAGCCCGATGAATGCCCTCCCTGACTGAATGACAATCAACGGCGTCTATGAAGTGGTTCTTAGCCAACCTCTCCCCGAGCATCCTCCTGCAACTCAGGGTATGCTCTTGCTGTTAACTCGTGAATCGCTTGCCCTAATTCCTGCAAGCCCTCCTTTGGCTTTTGGCGTCGATGTCTCAATTCGACAAGATAATTTTCACTCTGTCGAGCTGATCCAAACCTGCGCTCCAGCAGCTTAACAAGTGCACTGTACTTGTACTTGTGGCCCGAGTCACCCAACAACCATAGAGCGTCTCTCTGCAAGCTTGCGGCTAACCACCTCGCAGCCTGCTCCTCGCTCCACATATTCACCTCACGACATGACTCAAAATGGCGGAAGTACTCCTTCCAGAGTACCTTCCCACTGTACCGATCAGGGGTTATGTTTGGCCTGGTCGAGTCGCGAAACTCAACAGTTCACTTTGTACCCGTTTAGGGTACACAATTCCTTATCTTCAACGAACGGGTCGATACTCGCCTTACCCCGTCTCACACCAACCTCAGGTGTGAACGACAACAGATCCTCATTAGGACTCTCCGTCTCCCTAGAAATAGGCGTCGACTGCGCTCGGGGGAACACCCCTGAGCTTTGTCCTTTCTGAGGTGTACTTTCAATAAAGCTCACCCCCCCTTCCCACTTTAGGGGCCAACTCAGGCACCACACCTGCACCTGACTCTCTCCCCGTCGCTCCAGAGACATACCTAGATGTCTCTTCGGGCAACCTAATCTCAACATCAGAATCAACACGACGGCGCACACGCACACTCTCCTCCATTTGGGGAATCACCCGACTGCAAGTCCATGGCAGCTAGCGCCAACTTTTTTTTCAGTGAGGTCCTTTTCCCACTGCGGTATTTGGTTTTCCATCCGCAGTCGTTGCACCTCGGCCTCAGCACTCGAGGTGCCAATTCGACCTTTCGAGCCTGGATCGCTCATACTCAACCCCCAAATCACCACCGAAATCAACAACACGTGAAGACCAATTGTGCAATTGTATGAATCAACAGAGAAGTCACCTTAATCAATTCCAATCCCAATTCTGACACCATTTGTGGCGGGACTGTTCCCGAACCAAGTTATCCCTTGGACCAGGGACTACACAAAGTCTAAAGGCTAAGGATGCAGGCTCGTTTTGGGTGGAAATCTACCGCCGCAGGAATTGATCCCTTAACCTTCTGTTCATTAGGCAATAACACAACAACAAGGACAACTGGCAACTGAATGGTCGGTAATCTCAAGTAACAGCGATGATTTATTTCAGAGACAAAAATTAAATGATTAAATGATTTGGGAGTAATTGTCTTGGGTAGCTTTATTACAACCTGTGGTTTTCGAATATGAGCCCTATTTGCAATACACAACTAATATCGCAAAAATAAACCCTGCAAAAACTAATGCTGCATTACAGGAACGCTATAGCAATGCACAACCAATGCTGCAATACAGGAACACTACAGTAATGCACAACCAATGCTGCAATACATGAACGCTATAGCAATGCACAGACCAATGCTGCAATATAGAAACACTACAGCAACGCAACAGCCAATGCTGCACTGTCTAAACAATATCGCATGCATAGCTCAGTGGCACTGTTTTTGCAAGATTTTGTACAATTTCTGATGACGTGACCAGATGCGCTGCAAACAACGTTTTTCCCTCTTTTGATTTGTGTTTTTCTTTTTCAGCCTTGGTGTTTAATCAATATTTAATTGCTGCCAAAATATCGTCATAAACTCGGGCGTGTATTAATCAGGCGAATTCGTTCAGTAGCAGACGGTTCAGTTGGTCGACTGTCAAGATTCTATACCCTCAGGTTGACCGCTCCCGATATACGCCCATCGTCGTTTGGTTAGCTCGGCGCAAATATCACTTTTACGGTTACTTCCATTTTCATTATGATGTACAAGTTTCGTTCCATTGTACATGTATAAAGGGCAATACTGTGATTTAAATATATTTCCTTCACTCAATTACATTTGGTCTCGGCAGTTACGTTTTTGTGTTGTGGCGTTTACTATGGGACTGTATGTTTTGCCCTTAGTGTCGTAAACTGTGGGTTTTAAAATTTGCTGAGTTGGCAAAAAATGACGCCCTCTAGCGCTACGAAGTTGACAGGCCTCCCAATAACAAAAGAGAAAACCTTTTTGGCAAACGCATGACATTTTAATATCCAATTTCTTTCATGTCAAATCTAACAACCTTTTTTTTTAAATTTGAATTTTGTGGTTCATAACAAAATTAATAACTCATCATTGAAAGGTCTTGTTTCCAAAGGTCTTGGTGTCGAATTCTCACATTTCTATGGATATTTGTTAAAGGACACCTCTTCTATCTGCATCCAGTCATCAAGAACATTACATTTGAAATATAGCTTTGAATTGGAGAAGCAAGCAGGCATTTGAAATAAAGTGTTAAAGACAAAAAGTTATGTATTAAGGAAAAGCACTCAGTCAAAGGTACATAAGAAAAGAATTAAGACAATACCATGTTTGATTTAGGATAATATGGCCAACCATTAGACTTTTCCCTTTCTATATTATTATATATTAATGCGCATTTAGTTCAAATCAAACATCTTATATATCTTATATAGTCAATCACGGTTTTAGTCATTATGACAATTTATTTTTGTAATGATAAATGATCAAATTAAATTAAGTGCAACTTTAAATAATACACTGGGCTGCATTTAGTTCCAAATAACAGGTATAAAGTTGTGTAAATCAGTTTATGTCATTGTGAAAATACATTTTTGGAATGATATTGAATGATCAATCTGAATTTAAATTAAAATAAACTTGAAATAACAGATGATGGATTCTTGGAATGATAAATGATCAATCTGAATTGAAATTTAGATCAGATTGAAATAAAAGGGAGGGATTTAATTCCAATAAACATGTTAAATAATTATGTACATTTTGTTGTATATCACAGTATTTGTCACGATGAAAATATCTTTTTGGAATGCACAATGATCAATCGATTTTAAATTAATTTCAACTTTAAACATAAACTGAGCTGAAAATGCTAGTAATTCTTACACAAAACATGTATAAATATATTGCTGATCAGCTCTTGTCCTAAATACATGCAGAGTTTGTACTTTGTTAAAGGGAATAGACAACATTTGCTTTTGCTGCAATTTTGAGAAATAAATGGATTTGGAGGATTAGTATGTTATAGCAAATATTGTTCAAATGACTTATTTCACGTTTAGGGCTTGTAGATGCTTAAAAAACCAAGAAAACCAATCATGTCCCTTGTAATGTGTCCCATGGCGAAGCCATCCCCATGGGAATCAAAGGGATACACATGGTATTATTTTAAAACACCATGGAGATCTCGTAAAACACCATGTTGTCCCATGGGAACACCATGAGCAGCTACTGTAACCCCATGGCACCACCATGTGGTCTCATGGTGGTCTCTTTGAATACCATGGTGGTCTCTTAAAACACCATGGCGATCTCTTAAAACACCATGGTGTCGCATGGGAACACCATGGACAGCTACAGAAACGTGGTGTCCCATGGGAACACCATGAGCAGCTACTGTAAACCCATGGCACCTCCATGCGGTCTCATGGTGGTCTCTTTAAATACAATGGTGGTCTTTTAAAACACCATGGTGGACCATCTGAACGCCATGTCTAGTCAAAGTAACGCCATAGGAACACCATGGACAGGTGTTGTAATACCATGGCACCACCATGAGGTTCCAAAACCACGTATCATGAAAGCACCACCATGAAATGTTGGGGTGACCACCATGGGGGCCATGGTGACCAATGGCACCGCCACGGAAATGCTCAACGGATATGCGCGCATGGGGAAATACCATGGGGATAAACACCATGGGATCGATGAACACCATGGAGATGAACACCATATGGGGATGAACACCAAGGGGATGAACATCATGGGGATGAAGGTCATGGAGATGAACACCATGGGGATGAACACCATGGGAACACCATGGGGATGAACACTGGGAACACCATGAGACCTTCTTGAAGAAATGTGTCAATTATCATCGAGTGTTCTTATTGCAATTTTTTGAATTTTGCTATTAATAATTTAAGTCAAATGAAGAATGCAGTCTATTTTTGTAGAGATTTGGCACATAAAAATACGGTGGATAATTTTAATTCATTTATTATTACTATCGTTTCGGTTTGCGGAAACACCATGTGGTAATAACTACTGCTTAGAAGATATTAATTCGGAAAAGAACTTGTCCTGCTTGTTATCAACTTTGCTAAGTAGTATTTTGTTCTGTTAAGAACAGTCCTGCTGTAAGTTCTAACGAACTTGTCTTTGGTCTCAACGTTTCGACTAGCCTGCTCTAGTCATCGTCAGGAGACTGAAGAAAGTTGGAGATGCTACTCCTTAAGTAGGATTTGTTAGGATTGGGAGTGCTTGCTGGGCATGCCCTGCTCGCTCGGGTGTGTCAGTTGGTTGTGAGCCATGGGCATTGTGTTTAGGGATGTCCGCTGAGCGTCCTGCTCGCTCAGGTGTGTCAGTTGGCTGTGAGCCACGAGTGTTGCAACTTGGAATAACTGAATGCCATATGTTGCTTATGAAATAGCCGATATCTTGTGGGACAGTGTCATGTTTGTGGATCTCAATAGCTTCTCTGATACGACGGGTGTACCAGTGTTTCTCTGGGGCTATGATTTCCGCTTGTTCCCAATCAACAACGTGATCCAGATCAGCAGAGTGTTTGACAATTGCCGATTTGTCATGTTCCCCTCTGCGGCCGTGAGCCATGTGTTCTTTAAGCCTGGTAGTGAGGTCTCTGCCGGTCTCGCCAATGTACACTTTGCCACATGAGCAAGGAATTCGGTAAACTCCTGCTTGACTTCTCTGGTTATGCTTGTCTTTGTGGGTGTACAATTTCGTTTCGAGTTTATTGCGAGTTCGGTAGTAGACCTTAATATTGGCTTCACGGAGGATTCGCTGGATCTTGTGTGATGCATGGCCAATATACGGAAGGACTGCAACCGGCATATCGGGTGTGTTCAGGGTCTGAGACATGCTCGAATCCGGTGCAAGGCTGTGATTCTTAGGTCTGTACCCATTGTCTCTTAGCACTTTATTGAGGTGTTTCAGTTCGGATTGTAGGTGTTCATCATCACTGATGATATGTGCCCTTCGAAGTAGGGTGCGGTTCACCGAGGTTTTCACTGATGGTGGGTGGAATGAACGAGCATTAAGGTATCGGTCTGTATGTGTAGGTTTCCTGTATACAGAGTGCCCAAGTGAACCATCAGCCCGTTTGGAAATGAGTACATCAAGGAAAGGCAATGAATCGGATGTCTCAGTTTCTATGGTGAATTGTATACTCGGGTGTTGTTGGTTGAGATGGCGGAGGAAACCATCGAGCTTGTCCGGGCCATGTGGCCAAATGATGAATGTATCAGCTACGTATCGAAGCCATAACTTAGGTTGGAATTGAGCTGTTGCCAAAGTTTGTTGCTCGAAATCTTCCATGAAGATGTTAGCCAGGACTGGGGAAATTGGGGACCCCATAGGAGTGCCTGAAGTCTGTTGATAGTAATTGTCTCTCCATTGGAAGTACGTAGACTTTACGCAAGTCAGGAGAAGATCATAGATTTGATCTGGCGTTAGGCTGGTTCTTTCCGCGAATGTGCCGTCTTGTTCGAGTATCGACTTGGTTACGAGGCATGCTTCTTCAGTCGGTACATTAGTGAATAAAGATTTGACATCAAAACTCACTAGCATGTCTGCGGATTGTAATTTAATTCCCTTTATGGTGTTGATGAACCCTGCTGAATTGGGTACATGGTGAGGCGTGTTTCCCACGAGTGGGTGTAGGAGCTTTGTGCGAGGTTGTAGGTTGGGGAACCGCTTGACCACACAATATAGGTCAGAGTGATCCTGACGATGACTAGAGCAGGCTAGTCGAAACGTTGAGACCAAAGACAAGTTCGTTAGAACTTACAGCAGGACTGTTCTTAACAGAACAAAACTACTTAGCAAAGTTGATAATAAGCAGGACAAGTTCTTTTCAGAACTAATATCTTCTAAGCAGTAGTTATTACCACATGGTGTTACCGCAAACCGAAACGAAACCGATACCCCACCATGCAAAGCCTCAAATCTTATATCATTTATTATTATTGAAAACAATTTATTATCAAATACAATTAGGATACTGTGATTTTATGGTACAACTTTTAAAGTGGTATGGAAGCCGGATATAATTCTTTTTTTGTCATAGACTGCTTTGACACTCCCCTAACTGCCGTACGTGGGACAATCACCTTCGGAGTCCCATGATGGCCACACCCCAATGTGTGAATGTAATTGACATGGGGTAAAACCACAATGCAGATATTGGATGCTGCTATGGAAAGGTCCTGGGTAAATATAATAAGGTATATAATTACTGAAACAAGCCATAGGAAAATATCATGGTGTAAATTCCATGGGAAAAGTCCCATGTGAACTTGGGGTTGATTCCATGGGAGAAATCCCATTTGATACATGTGGTTAATTCCATTGGAAAAGTCCCATTAGAAAATCCCATGTGGTACATGGGGTCCAAAACCCCATGTACCACATGGGAAATCGCCATGGCGGTCCCATGGGAAATCGCCATGGGACATTTTTGTAAGGGGTTCTTGTAGTCCGGTTCCCTGACCCCACTTAAGATGAAACGGAGCAATGTTTAGACTTTGGGGAATTGTATGGCCAGAGAATCAGTCCAGCAGGCTTTGTACCCCTTCACATGTGGCTTGTACCCCATCAGCCTAGGGTTTCTCCTTTTTTTGGTAGCGTTAAGATAAACATGATAAGATAAACCAAGTGTATACATGTACTATGGCAAAACCATGTTAACCAATACGAAGCGAGTGGGCACCGGTGCGGTACGAGTTATCGACGATCAGACCGAAGAGGGAGCGGACCGCTACGGTGACCGGGGAGGCAACGACAGCTGGACGGGGCCAAATAGTGTACCGGGCGCACTACAGTTCGAAAAAAAGTGTGCATGTGGCGTATCGGGTATCCAAGGTCAACCAAGGCACTATGCACCAATGATAGCGTTTATGACAATACCGGGCTAGCTTAGCTGACACGGGGGGAATGGCTACGGGGAGCCGGCCGACCACAGCGGCAGCGGTCCGCTGCTGTGACGGGGATGAACTAGCTCTGGCTGGGCTAGAATACCAGACAACCGCACAGCAGGTTCAAGCTAAGACTAGCAGTCCAATGACCATTCGAAACCGCACAACACCATTGGGACTAGTGTATTACTATTTCACCAGCTTCTCACAGTCCATGTAGGATCTAGGAGAAGGGTGCTTCATAGTAACACTATAGTACTATTTGTATCGCTCTAAACGACGAGTGCGACAGAGGAATCAAGTCATTCGTGATTCTAGCAGCTCGCCAGCTGGGTGTCCTTGAGCTACGCTGGCGATTATTTTCGATTCTCTATCTTATTGTGATAAGTATAGGGGAATCGGGATAAGGAGAGCAATTTGGGGGAAATGCGATCGGGAGATCAAGGGGTAGTTTATGGTTTTATGGCATTTTGGAGCGGATTTGTCGAAGGAAATTAACGGTTAGACTGTTCTTCACGTATGTTTCAGCCGCTCATTTTGGTATTAGCGCATGCGCACTTAACCTTTTAAATCCCATAATTAGCAAACATGGCTGCCCGCTGTCGCAGTTCGTCCCTCTGAAGTATCGGTCAGCATCTTTCTCGAGTTAGTTTGTTAATTTTTTCTTTCCACACCGATAAGAATTTTAGACCCTTAAAGTAACTTTTGCGAACATTTTTGTAAAAAAAGAAAGCTTTTTGATGACACTTCTTTGTCTGTCCATGTAGTGTACCAGCTGGTACGGGGATCACAAACGTCAAAACGGGTTACAGTTTACGGGGTAAAATTTCAGATTTGCCGAGTTACTGCAAACTTGTCTTTTCACACAAATGATAGGGATGCAACGGACAGTGTAATTATTAAATATCATGTAAGTCGGAAACCCTTGGATCGGGAAAGCTGAGGTTATATTATTTTAATATACAAGTGTAACTAAAGGATTTAAATAAATTTTGTCACTAATATGTGATTAATGAGGACCCCAAAAGGCAAAACAAATTGCAGCTCCACCCCTAGCACCCCTACCCCTAGAACTATGGACTTGTAGTCAAGCCACATAGGTAGGCATATCAAGAGGAATTTTTTCTTATTTTTTTTCGTTTATCAGGATCGATTCAATCTTTGTTTGGAATTACAAATAGAAAGTGAGTATGTCGAGGACGCCCCTCCCATACGAGGAACAATTGTTAACTGTTAACTTGTTGGACTGTAACCATTTAACTTTCAGAATTATTCTGAATCCAGTGAGTAGTCATCACTGATCTGAGGATGGCTACTGGATCCGCTATGCCTCGGACATCCCGACTGATGCTGATGAATCTGGCGTGTATCGATTCCCCGCCCTGTTCGCCGTGGAATCCGAGGCCGACCTTCCAGCGAGAGATCCATGGTACGACGTGTTCCTCAAAGAGGTGCATTTTGGGGGTAACACTTTCACTGGGGAAATGGCTTCTGAAGAAGTTAAAGTATTCTTGAATGATGTTATCTGTTAACACAAAAAGAAAATAGTCTTGACATACATGACCTTTACATTTCCTGAGAAAAATCATGCTTTTCCTAATTTGGCATTTCTGGTAACAAACAAATGAAGACTGCTAATTTAATGCAGTGTTAATTTTTGAATCATTACAAAAGAAATTGTTTTCCAATTTTATTGCGACACTTTGATAATCTTCAATTAGATATGATTTCGGAGAGAAACATAAGTCTTTCGTACATTTTGACTGATGTAGTACAAATTTATTTACCAGGCTGCAGTGACGCATATTGTTGAAGCTTGGTTCTGCCACTTCCTTGAGCCATGTGACATTGCTGGCCTTACCTAATTCCTTGATCTCCTCTTCAGTCATCTGTCTTGCAAGGTTGTAGCGGTTATGACACTTGGCAAACAGTGTGAAGAGTTGTTCATACTTGTTGGCCAGTTGCTGAGCTTCCGTCACAATGTGAGGGTCCTCACAGATCTCTTGGGTTTTCTGGACAATGGATAATGTCAGTTTCTTTATGTTCTGTTCCTGTGTAGTCAAGAGACATTATTCATAATCAATAAGACCGTGTGTCCATAGGTAAGAGATGTGTTTATGTACAGAGTGCTGTCACTTTAATTGATGTAAGTGACTTACTTTGCAGCATTTGTTGACGTGGTTGCCCACAAATGATTTTCCATGATACGCCTTGCGATGCACACCTATGGCTTGCAGGGACTTGTCCAAATCAGCTGTAAGAGGTCCTTGGCCATGTTTAAGATGACATTTCCCTCTCAGTGCCGATGCTGCTGATTTCTAATTTGAAAACAAAAGTAGATTTTTTTATGAGTGTGCGCCAAAACCACCATCACTAAGTTGATGGTTCAAAGTAAGACCAGTTCTTTACCCTTTCTTTGTATTTGGCCATGCTTTCCTCTACAGCATCTGACAGCAGCCCTACCATGGGGGAAGCCTCGTCATCCTGGAGAACCATGGCAGACATCTGATCCTGTAGAGCAGCTGCATTGGTACGCCACGCTTCACCTCCTCCTCAAGGGACAGCGCTGCCTCCATGTTCACTGTAAGCTCCAGGAATGTTTGGTTTTCCACGGTTGTTCCTCTGCACCATAAGCCAATGCCTGGCTAATCTTAATGTCAATAGCATGGCAGGCATTCTCCATACTGACATAGTGCTTCAGAAACAACCCCAGAATGATGTGTAGTCCTGGTGGACATAACTGATTAAAAATTGGGAATGAAAATAAAATTAATCAATTTAAGTGGATTAAAAAAATGTATAAATTTGTCAAAAATTATAAAAAATTATTTGTGATTGTACCTTTTAAGGGCTGAACAAAGGAGGGCATAAATGATATGAACTCCATGATGACGACGGGATATGCTTAAATTGTCCTTGTGACCTGGATAAGGGGGGGGGGTGTGCTAATTATTTGTCGGATGAACTCGATGCCTAATAATTCCCCAATTATGTAAAGTACTTACCTGCAATATAATTGGAATTATATAGGACAATGGAGGAGAGACTCACCCTGTATAATTGTACCTTGTATTGCAATCTAACCACCCTTTGAAGCTAATGGAATAGTTCTCATTAGGTATTCAAAGTTCGAAGAATAGCGCTCTATTCAAACTTGAAGAATAGCTTGCTATGTGCATGTGTACCCCTCGCTCGAGTGCTGGATCGTCTTTTTGAAGCTTGAGGAGCAATGATGACTGGCGGAGGCGACCTGTGACCTGATTTAGTTCTCGGGCGGGAGTCAAGGTCAAAGTGCCTGTAAAAATGCACACAAAACATAAAAAGGGAGGGAGACTGAGTCTCTCCTCCACTGTCTTATATAATTCCAATTATATTGCAGGTAAGTACTTTACATAATTGGGGAATTACATTACGCCAATTCCGGAGAGACTCACGCTGTATACTTCAAAGCCGGTCATCAAGGTGCCGATGCCAGAACTGCTTGACCAAACTCCATCTGAGATGATCTTCGTTGTAGAAGTTGGCAAAAGTAGTCACGAATGACCAGTCTGCCGTTTTCAGGATGTCTTGAGTTGTTACCCCTGCACTTGCAGCTGCTGAGGTAGATGCACCCCTAGTTGAATGGGCCTTGAAACACGAAGTATCAACGCCAGCTTCTTTGAGTACATCTTTTAACCATCTGGAGACTGTGGATGACACTACCGGGTGGTAGGGTTTGGAGTGTGACAGCAGGAGCTGAGTCATGCTAGAGTTCCCATTTGTTCTAATATGAGAAGTCCTGTTGAGGTATTCCTGCAAAGTGCGTACTGGGCAAAGGTTTCTGTTAGCTTGAAAGCGAGCAATTTCTATATCGTGGAAGGGTTTGTTAACTGACACACGTTTAGAAGGTTTTACCAACCAAAATGAAAACTGCCATCTGAGGACCTTGACATATGATTGATATCGATAGCTGTGAGTGACGAACAGCGACTAGCTGTAACTAGTGCAATTAGCATAGTTAATTTAAGAGTTAACTGTCTGATAGATAATCTACGATTGTCAGGTAAAGACTTGAAATAAGTCATCACAGTTGCCACAAGACGTGGGCTGAGGAAATTGCCGATCTGTATACTTTGATAGTTCTGTATAGCAACCCTGAATCTAACAAATCTTGAAGAAAGGATAAACATACCGCTATAGGTGCTCGAACAGGATCTGCTTGCCTCTGAAGACACCAGCTGGCCCATCGATTCCAAGCTGAATCATACTGCTTCTTGGACTTGTCCCTCCATGATGACATGACTGTGAAGGACACTGACTGAGAAATTCCCTCTGAGCGAAGGTTTTCCCTGACAGCTTCCACGCGGCTAACAACATTAGATCTGCCAATGGATGGACAAGTGCTCGGTTGTGAGGCAATTGGAGAAGATCTCTTCCCCTGGGTAGAATGACGGGATTTTGAACGGCCATCTCCAGAAGTCTGGGTTACCAGATCTGCGTGCGCCAGACGGGGGCGATGAGCACAATCGTGGCCTGTTCCTCGCTGATCTTGCTCAAACACCTGGGCAGAAGCGCAAAGGGAGGAAAAGCATAACCCTTTATCTCCCTCCAGTTCAGAAGTTTCAGAAGTTCAGAAACCTAGTCTGTTCATAATCCTGCGAAATATCCGAACGTTTAGCTGCCATTTCGACCGATCGTTGAACACACGGGATAGGTTGTCCGCTGTGACATTCATCGAGCCTGGCAGGCGTTCTGCCGTCAAGATGAGACTTCTTTGGAGACACCATAACCAAATCTTGAGTGCAAGTTGAACAAGACTTACGGAGCGTGTTCCACCCTTGTGGTTTATGTAAGAAATCGCCGTAGAGTTGTCCATCTGTAGCCGAACATGCACATTTTGACGGTCCTTTAGTAGCGTTCTGAGTGCATAAAAGGCTGCCAACAGTTCGAGATAATTGATGTGATTTATCTTTTCCTGCGGTGTCCAGCGACCCCCGACTCGTTGATTTCCCAGGCAGGCTCCCCAACCGCTCAATGACGCGTCTGTTTGGATAGTTAGATCTGGAGTCTGCAGAACGATCCCCCGACCGTTCCATGCCTGTAGGTATTGAGTCCATGTCCGGAGCTCGTCCCTTGCCTCTTTGGACAAGGTGACCTCTGTCTCGTAGTTGTAGTGTTCCCGCAGGGACGCTATCTTTTCCAACTGAAGGTGCCGGTAGAATAACGGGGCTGGGAATACTGCTTGTATGGTTGTTGGAATCAGATTGGATTTCTCCGTGCTCACGATAAATCCCAAGTCCTGGAGCAAGTTCACGGCAAGATTGGTACTGTTCAAACAATCCCGGGTTGAAGTTCCCATGATTAAGATGTCGTCCAGATAAAAGACGCAACGAATCCCTTTTTCCCGGAGTGACGATGCAACTGGTTTCAGGATTTTGGTAAATGTTCTCGGTGCACTGCACAGGCCAAAGGGCATGCATGAAAACTGGTAAAGAAACTGACCTTTAAGTAGCTGTACAACAGTTATCGCTCCTTTCTCCAGCATCTTCTGCACCTCTACATCAAAAATACTCGCGTGATGACGAGATTGGGCTCGTGTAATGGGGACTTTACTCTGAAAGGGCTCTGACAAAAATTCCAAGCGGTAGCCTGAAATGGAATCAATGATCCATGGGTCATGTGTAACAAGTAACCAATGGTGCTGGAAGTGTTGAAGACGACCTGCGAGAAGTAGATTTGCAGAAGATGCTGGGGAACTGGCTGGGGAACTGACTGGCAAATTAAACACAGTTAGTTTTTTGAGGATGCGTTGTCTGAAGCATTAAGCTGCTTACCCGCTCTTCCTCAGTTTGAAGACGACTTGTAAGATTGTCGACCAGCAAACCCCTTGTATGTCGGCTTGTAGGGTGTCGAAAATCGGCGGTTTCTTGACGCTCTATACACAGCTTGGTAAGGCGAGAAGCGCTTCTCTTAGGAGGAATTTGTAGGATGGCTCTTACCACTGGTAACTTTCGCGGCTAGCTTATTGGCTTTCTCCGTCTCCTCGATATCTTTGATCAACGAAGAACCGAAGAGATCCCCCATGGAAGGTTGGTTCCGCTTAAGGGCGTCGAATTTCTTATCAACGATGTCATCAAAGGCACATTGGCGGGTTGTTGCGAGGCCTTGGTTGGCAGAACCTAACAGAATTAGGCCTGAAAAAATTACGTCCATAACCATATCCTTGTTCATTTCACTGGGACCTTCGGGATCGGCAGCTGTCTCAAATAAGTGAAGAAGTGGCAAAGCTGCCTTCAGGGCGTAACCTTGAGCAGTTTTTAGTCTGTCATATTGAGCAACAATGGACGGATTTACCTGTTTAAATACTTTCTTGATACCGGCAGGCAACTCCGGAGCAGAGAAATATTTATCCTGCTCTTCGGGAACCGCAAAGGATGACAACTCCTCTGTGTGGTCTTCCGGTGAAACTTTATGAGTTCTAAGCTCTTCCCACCATTTCATCACCTCATCCGAAATGAGATTTCCTTTGTCCTTTTTGTGGGGGTTACGGAGGATCCCCTTCGAAGCAGGAAGGGAACTCGTTGAAGTTCCTGCGTTAGAAATTTCCGAGCTCTCCTCGTCGCTGATGTCACTGACGACCGTAATAACGGCGTCGGTGTGAGACAGCACGCTACCAGCAGATGATGACTGTGCTCGTGAACCAGTAGGTGCAGTTGTCGGGACAGCGCCTGACGATTGCGGATATGCCGATTGAGGCATCTGTGGAAACCACTGGGTAGGAAAACCCCAGGAGTTGTAGTAGCATGGCGGCATAGGTGCCGAGTTTGCAGTCGTGGGAAACCGAGAATTACCCCAGGGGCCCGGGTTCCAGGCCGGCGTGGCCGGACTGAAAAATGTCTTCGGCTGCGACCAGGCTGAAACAAACCCAGCCGGGTTTCCTGTAGGCCCGAACGACGGGCCATGGGCGGTGCCGGTACCGTATGGCGGTGCCGATGGAGTAGGCTCTGCTCTAGTTGGAGTAGGATCGGCAGCTCGTTGAGATGATACTGGTTGATGCATGTCGCTAGACGGAGTCGACTTCGGAGCTGGACCGGAGCCTGCATTGGGTTTTGGGTATAATAACCCTCCACCCGAACTGCCATCAGCCCATAAGGTGCCGAGGCATGGCGGTCAGTCGTGGGTTTCGGGCATGACGACCCTTCACCCGGACCGCTCGGTCCTTCCTCGTCACCTATTTCTCTGGTAGCCATGGCTAGGATGTCTACAGATGCTGGAGGCTCATCTGGGGGCCTGGAGACGGTGGCTGGAGCCGTGGAAAATTGAGGGCGACGGGTTGACATTTCCTACGAATCACGGTACAAATCCAACGAAAAGCACTATACGGGCGTGTATACGTATACGATGTGATCAGATTGCGACACAAAAAACAAAAGACGATCCAGCACTCGAGCGAGGGGTACACATGCACATAACAACCTATTCTTCAAGTTTGAATAGAGCGCTATTCTTCGAACTTTGAATACCTAATAAGGACTATTCCATTAGCTTCAAGGGTGGTTAGATTGCAATACAAGGTACAATTATACAGGGCGAGTCTCTCCGGAATTGGCGTAATATAATTACAGTTTAAAGCTGTTCTGTCTTTCTTAGGCCTGCAGGAAGGCACAAGGGAAAATGTGTAAGGAGCGGGAAAATCCCGAACTCACTACTTCTACAGGAAAAATGTCTAAAATGCTTACATGAGTAAGGGGGATTGGAAGCATGGGCGGTCGTACAACATTGTTGAAGTTCTTGGCTTTCTGTGCCTTGCCTCCATCGCTCTTGAATTCGGACAGGTCGCAAGCCATGTTGTCTAGGCTCCTGAGCTTTGAAGTAATTTAACACAGTGGTCTTTTTTATCTACATGCATATGAGCATTATTTAAGACTACTAAATTTTTACAAACAGTGTTAAGCATTTACATACCTGTTGCTCCAGTGATGCCGTACATCCTGCACAGGTACTGGTAGTCACCGAAGAGAAAGACCTCGAACTTGAAATGTCTGCCAAAAGTGTAAAAGATGATTTGATTTTCAAAAGCTGACTTCACAAGTTTGGCATTAGCCCTAACATTCCCAAATCTTCCAAAATCCTCTTGCAAAATGAGAGATTTTACAGGATTGAGGCTGTATGTGCGAAATCATCCATGGAAGTTTTAGTATTTTAAGACGTGAATTAAGCAATAGGCAGCCCCACTTGAAAAGTTTCTAATTTTCTATTACCTCCATGAAGACTTGATGAGCTCTGCCACATGGTTCTTGCGACGGCGAGGACCAACATCCATGTTGTGCCCAGAGTCGTCTGTCTCAAATGCACATACAACAGTGGTGTTGGTTAGTGCATTAGGGTGTTCCACATTTCCTATCTGGAACATCTGTTTGAAACTATGCCCTCTTTTGTCACCGCCCAGCTTGATCAAAATCTTGTCTTGTGGAACTACACCGTTGTGCCATGTCAATTGGCCATGTCTGTAATGAAAGAAGAGATATAAAATCATTAATAAGTGAACCCTAAATAATAGAATTAACTCTTATTTTTCTGTTTCTTTGCATTAATAAAAAACACACCACAGTAACATTATTCAGTGGCTTTAAGCATAATGATCAATATGTTGTCTTACTTGTCATATCTCTTGAGCTGCTGGACAATCTGGACGGTCAGGGATTTCACCCCAACACATGGTGCTGAACGGACCACCTCCTCATTGTTGACCTCGTCATGGAATATAAATGGTAAGGCTTCTCCGATCAAGTTGTCTCCTATAATCATCTGACCTTGAAGGCGTAAATTTCTCTCGCCTTCTGCTGTTATTCCATATTTTGTTAGCCACATGGAAAATATGAATTGGTTAAATGTATTTCTTGTATTTGTTTCGGGGGTGTTGGTTGGGGATAGAGTTGCGATGAGATAGGGTTGGTTAGCTTACAGAGGAATAAACATAGCCCGCCCTTTTTAGGAGGGGTGGGAAAGGGAGGGGGTAAGGAAATGAGCAAAACAGTTTCTTACCCTCGCCCTTCCCACCCCTCCTAAAAAGGGCAGACATTGTTTACCCCTATGTAAGCGGAGTGTTTTTGTTTGCTTGCAAAGAACTTAACATGCTTTTTTTAGCGGTGATGAGCAAAAATATTTGACCAACAAACCGACTAAAATGTGGCAAGAACACTTTCTTTGTTACAAGCCGCCAAAGATTTAGAAGATAGAGAATGTGGGAAATTGAACTCCATCTGACTCTAAGTAGGGCTTTTCATAGTGGAACTATTTGAGATTTTGCAGTAATAACTATAGGTAAGATTTGAGGCTTTCCGTGATGGAGATACTAATAAAATAAAGGTTTGCAAAAACACCATTTGTTAATAATTTCTCAACAAAGAGAAGGTTCTGAAAAGAACTAGAGTTATAAACTCGATGTTCCGGTCAATATGCTCTGACCGTCATCAGGAGAGACGGTCAGTGCATATTGACTGGAACGTCGAGTTTGTCGTAAATTATTCGTACAGGGTGTTTCTGCAAACCTTTCATTTATTAGAAATAACCATGTTGCCCAAATTATATAGCCCATGGGATGCTGGGGGTCATGGTTGGGCAAACCAAATTGTCCAATTTCCTATTGACTATTTCTGGTTTGAAATTCACATAGATCCAGCCGTTAACAATTTGTTTTACTTTGCATTATCAAAATACATATATACTCAACCTCTTTAGCTCACAACTTTTCTTCCAGCTCATGGACAGGTTGGCCTTCATCGCCAAGAAGTTGCCCTCGGGAATGCAGAGTCTCTTCTTGGGGGTAGCATCTGTAGACAGGTCATGGCCTGAACCACGTTCAAGTGAACTGGCTTGCCGGAGAATCTCTGTGTTTAATAGGAAGAGGCGTAATTATACATGTCGCCACTACATTTTAAGTTAAGTGGAATGGAGTTTGGCCGCCACCATGCATTTAAGTTTTTATCAGACTTGTGTTTTCTTAAAAAGAAGTGTTTTTTTGGCTAGAAAAATAGCAAGGAAGAACTGGTTTTGTGCAAGCAAAATTCAGGGAACAATCTGTTGATACTAAAAACTTGTTGGAAAGTTCCAGAGTCATTCCAAGAAAGTTGCCGCCGTGAATTAGGGTTAAAACAAGGGAGGAGGATGGGATTTGCTATCAGCATCAGCAGGGCCGTTCCTCATTCTTTTCTTTTTATGGGATGCATGATAACATTGGAGTACGAGGAGCTCTGCGAGCTGATGAATCTTTTTAAAAACATTGTATCTGCAACCAGCAAGGGAAGATTTCCGTTTATTTAAGACTTACAAGCACTGGTATGGAACTATGGATACCTGTGTAAGTATATGACTAAACTGCCTAGAGCGTATTTGTTAATTTTTTTTTTTTTTTTATACTGGATGAAGCCTTGCCGTTTTCTACATGGAAAAAAAATGATATAGCTTACTCCCAAAGTTATCGACGTCATCTTTTATGTATTGTGTTTTTTTTGGGGGGGGGGGGCTCTTACATTTAATAGAAAAGTATGAAAATTAATAAAACTTTAGCCTGCTGCAAACTGCTTTCTGACTGGATTGACAAGAAATATACAAATCTAAAAAATTAAGCGCCCTCACATTTCCAATTGATTAAGTTCTGCTTAAGAGGCAAGAGTAGACAACTAATTAGCCAACGAACTATTCTATTGTTTGAATAAACATGTGATTTATAAATTGTCAACAACAACGATATATTTCATTTGTCAAAAGAGAGGTGAATTTTGGTTTAAAGAGCCTATTTCAAGAGGTCATTTTGTTTAAAAAAATATTGTTTGAAATAATATTTTATCCAGAAATTAAGTGGTTTTTTTTGGTTAATTTTTTTTTTCTAGGGGGTAGTAATTTATTTCTTTGATTTTTTGATTCTGGTACGTTTTGGCATTTAAATTGTGACTGTCAAAAAGAGCAGAACTGGAATTCTGCCAGAGCAAAATTTGAAGTCTGCCTAGGTAAATTAATTTGGGTTAATAAAAACTGTCGTCATTGCAATAAGAAAATTGAGCATAATGGAGATGAATTCTTGTGATCATACAGTATTTATTTTATTATCAAGTTCTCCTTAACCCAAATTAATTTAGTGGTTTGAACAATGACCTATTTAAACAAAGCTGTATTTTATGTATTCCTTTGTCTTTAGAAGATCATTAAATGTTTTTACCTGTCCTCCGGTTTTGAAACTTGCTGTGATTCCATCATTTGAGTTTGCAAGCTTTCTCTTGAGTATGGTGGTGCCAATAGCTTCTGTCCTTGGAGTAAGGGGGTCATTGGGCTGGGAAGTGAACAGACTACACTTGTTGGTCTCTTTGAATTGTGTTCTGATGCACTTGAAACAGAGGGCGCTAGACAGAGTGCACATCCTGTCGTTTTCTACTCTTCAAAAATTCAAGTTTTTCCAGTGATTTCTCCGGATCGGACCCTCTCACAGAGCCCAACCACTGATAGTTTCGCCGGATAGAGCATATAGATGCTGCAGATGCACATTCTGGAACTGTGAGTGCCGTGATTTTGATCGAAATTTTTATCCAGGATCTTCGATCGTTTCCCACGCTGAGGTTAGGGTTCAACGTAGCGCCGGTACCGGCTATTACGTAACTTATCTCGCCTGAACAATAGATCACACAATAGGACGAGCCTCAAGAATGCAGCCTCTCTGGTTATGGCTGACGATCGCTATCGTCAGTTCGTCATATCATGGCCACCTTGCTGACGTCGCCAACCCTGTCATCACCCAAACCAACCCAGGATTCGTTATCAAGGGGTTTTCCAAAGCCAGCACGTTATACTACAAGAACTCAATACCAACCTTCTCCGTACCCCTACTATCATGTGGTGACATTAACCGAAATCCCGGACCTGGAACAAATCGATCTGAAGCCCACGGGAAAAAAACATATCCTGCCTTTTATGCAATATCCGCAGTATTCGCAGCAAAGGCCCTGAACTTGAAGCATTCCTCAGTTCAACTTCCCCCGACACCTTGTGTCTCACCGAAACCTGGCTATCACCTGCTGATACTGACGGAGTACTTGGCTTCCCCGACGACTACGTCATTATACGCAGGGATCGTTGCCAAGGACGCCGTGGCGGTGGTATCTTGGCAGCCGTTAAGTCATCACTGTCTCCTACCAGGCTGTGCGTCCCTGGGCATGACGACCTCGAGCTTCTGTGGGTATCCTTGAAGCTGGGCTCTGAAACTTGGCTACTTGGGCTCCTGTATCGTCCACCTTCGTCTTCGGCAGCCTTCTGGACCAAGCTAAGGAGGCCATTGAATCACACCACATAGACGGCTATGATGGATGTTTCATCATCGGTGACTTCAATGTTGACCTCTGCCCTGCACAGACATCATCTCCCCACCGAACCCGGCTTCTAGACATTGCAGATGACTTCAATCTTGAACAGCTGGTGACGTCTGTCACGAGACCCAACCACAGCCAAAACAATTCTAGTCAGGGTTCAATCATTGACTTAGTCTTCACCAACCGTATCATTGACTTAGTCTTCACCAACCGTGCTGACCATGTTTTCTCCGTTTCCACCGCCCCCAATCCTGTTAACTCTGATCACCTTGCAGTAAATATTATATTTCGCTCCTCTCAACCTCCCCCTCGTACTGCAGTACTACGGTCCTTTCTACAAACACAACGAGGCGATTTTGAACATTTGCGGCAGTTAATACATCTCATTCCCTGGTCTGCCTTCATTGATTCCAGAGACATCAATCAGTCTGCTGATTTCTTTCTGGTCTTATTTGATGCTGCGATCAGAGATTCCATCCCCAGGGTCACCAAGCGTAGATCCCGATGCTCGCCCTGGATCACTCCTGAACTAAAGAAACTGATCAATAGAAAGCATAAACTCTTTAACTTAGCTCGCAGATCCGGCCTCCTGATTGATTGGAATTTGTATAAAACTGTCAGAAATAAGTTGCAAACTTCTGTTCGCAGAGCTTACTGGCTATATGTTAATAAGTTGTTTGAATCTAACGATAACAGACGTCAATTCTGGTCTTTTGTTATTTAGCCATAACGATCGTAAAATTACCCATCCTGATGAAATTACTTCAGCTTTCAGTGATTATTTTTCTTCTGTTTGTAAACCTTCAGGTTCAGTTCCCCATATCCCTCCTCCTTGCTCGCTACCCATTCCTTGCTTAACGCATATTGATGCATCTGTTGGCCAAATTGCCGCATTGCTTCGAAACCTCCCTTCCAATTAATCCCCTGGACCTGATGGTATCTTGCCTGGTATTCTAAATAAAATTGCCCCTGATATATCTCATCCGCTCAGTTTGTTGTTTGGTGCATCGCTCAATGCGGGAGTGTTGCCGGACACTTGGCGATGCGCCAATATAACACCTGTTCACAAAAAAAGGGGATAAGTCTTTATTAACCAACTATATATAGACCAGTTGCTCTGACATCTGCGATGTGCAAAGTACTTGAGCGAATTATCTCCCAGGCCATTAACGACCATTTAACTACATTTGCCCTCCTCAACCCTATACAACACGGCTTTGTTAAACACAGGAGCTGCGTTACCCAGCTGGTCAATTTTCTTCATTCTTGGTCATCAACCCTGGACAGACGCCGACCTCCCAGGGTGGATGCCATTTCCTTGACATGTCTAAGGCGTTCGATACAATGCCACATCACACCCTGCTCGAGAAGCTAGCAACAACATTTAACGCGGGGTGAATTGTGGCATTGAATTCGATCGTTTCTGACTGGTCGCCGGCAGCGAGTACTCTTCCGGGGCGGCGTCTCCCCATGGGTGGACGTCACCTCTGGCGTACCCCAGGGTAGCGTACTCGGACCATTGTTATTTAATCTTTTTGTTAATGACATATCCAATTCCATTTCATCTATTTGCGTGTTATTTGCAGATGATATCCTCTTATATCGTGACATACAATGTTCCAATGATCAGGTAGAACTTCAGTTAGATTTAAATAGACGTATTCACTGGTGTGACCTAAACGATATGACTTTCAATACTAGCAAAACCAAAGTTATGCATATCACTAGAAGCCGCCATGTCAATCCTCCAGTCTATAAACGAGGAAACACCCCCACTCATCACTACCAACTCTTATCAATATCTAGGCCTCACTATAGATGCTAATCTCAGCTGGACAACTCACATTTCCTGTATCGTAGCTAGAGCCATCGCCTTTTAGGGTTTATAAGAACAGTTGCTAGAGGATCCTCCCCTAAGGCTATTTTCGCTTTATACAAATCACTAGTCCTCCCCATCCTTGAGTATGGTTTGCCAGCATGGCACCCGCACACCTCAATTCTACAACGTAAGGTCGAGAAAGTCCAGCGGACAGCTACTCGTCTTGCTCTTGGTAAAAGGCGAGGGGAAATGTCGTACGAGGACAGATTGCAGCGGCTTAACTGGCACCCCTTAACCCTGAGACGTAACTATTTGTTATGTTCCTTTGTTTTTAAGGTTTTGTACGGTCTTTCAACATGTGAATCCCTTAGAAGCAACATTGTTATCAACACTCGTCACATTGACTCTCTCACATTCCGCCATCTTCCTGCGCGCACAGATTCGCTGCTTCATTCTCCTTCCCGTCGATTCCCAAGGTTGTGGGATAATATTCCATCTCACATTCGGGATGCTGCTGTGATCTGTCCTCTGACAACATTTCTCCGCCAACTGAAAGATGTCTGTTTAAACGTCTGATTTTGTTTGCCATGATTTAATTTTATCCTCCCGGTTCTGACAGGGAGCATGCAAGTGTAGGAACTGGTCCTTCCCCCTCCCCTCGACTCTGTGTTAATTTGTGTGCTATTTCTCGTCCTTGTCGTATTATGTCTGGGACAACATGCTTCCGAGCAACAGTAATTTAGTTTACTTTTGTTGTCCCGGACCCGCATAATACTATTGGTTTTTTGTGGCAGTTTATTCATTGTGTCCTTCCTAAGATTCAGCCCCTTTACTTGCATGCCCCCTCTCATACCCTCTTATACCCACCTCGTTTTTTTTCACTGAATCCGTTCTCCATGCTCGTCTGGCTGCCCTCCGCTCATTTGTTCTGTTTTTGCCCTTTTGGCTATTTGTTGTATTCGGTTATTCGTTCTTTTGTCATTTAATTGTTTACATTCTGTGCCGTTTTGATTGCTTGTTGCTGTTCTGTTGAGGTCGAATAAAAAATATGAATACAAAATAGAAAGTGTGTTTCATCCTGTCTCGACTGGATTGGTCAGGAATTCACTGCAAATGGGGCAAATGTATACCGGGCATGTTAGAGAAAAACCCTGCAGGGAAAGTGGGGCAGCGTTGACACCGATGAGTGAGGCAAAGTGATGGTTGGGTGTCATGACTGGCTCAGACTTGACCGCATTGCCAAAAAGCGGCTTCCTCGGCCTCCCACCTTTAGCTAGTTGTCTGTAGTGGTTGCATACCTCACATTCCTCTTCTTCTGTCGCCGGATGATCTGTCCATTCGTATGGGATTCGTTTCTTCTTGGCTGAACACTTCAGGTAGCAAGCCCTGCAGATATAGATTGGATGGACATCCTCCCGGTCCTCCGTGACATCTACTCCAAAAACGTCGAGGATTTTCTTTGAAGTTACTGATACCCTATTTGACGTTTTTTTCGTTGACTGTTGCTGGTAGGTTTGATGCTTGTTCCCACAAAGCCTACACAGCTTCTGCAAGCATTCCAGATGAGTACTTCGAGAATTTATCGCGAGCGAAGCCATAATGTAACGGGTGTATTGTAATCGCCGAGGCTGGTTTGACAAGTAAAATTCAAATTTGCCGGGTCTGAACAATCACTCAACTTTCACTTTTTGAACCGCGTTACACGAACTGATTAGAAAGTAATCATTACCTTTCGATTTATCTAACAATTCGGTTGAGATTATTGATTACGAATAAAACATTATTTTCACATATTTTTATAATTTTAAAGTTGCTCGAAACCAAGGCACAATTTTGAAAAAGCCTGCTGGTATGTCCACGATGCATGGTGGCGCGCTTGCAATGAACGATTGTATTAAAAAGCGTCTGTGGGAAAAAAATAACTGGTTTTTTTTTACCAACGGTTTCCTTTTTACTAGAAATCAAGTGTAATATTCAAAATAGGTATCAGTCTTCTCAATAGTGTTACAGACACTCGAATAGAAACTCGGCAAAAGTGTGTAAACATTTCGGTAAAAAGTACAAATTTGTGCACGATTTGTGGTTCAATTTTGTGTCGCAAAAATCAGATTTTCCACTTTATTATTTCTTTTTCTGTTTTTTTTTCTGTTTTTTTTTCCACAGCAGTGGTTATGTATCAGTGTTTGATAGACTCTTGCAAAATCATTCACTTATATGATCTGCAAAGGAAATGGCAGTACAAATCCCACATACTGTAATCATCGGTGTGCGCCGTCTGCTAGAACCTCTTTGTGTGCAGACGACGCAGACATGGCAACAGCGCATGCGCAAAAACACAAACTAAATGCACGCACAGTCTATGGGGCTGAAACATACGTGTCTTGTTTATTGAATAGAAATCAGGGTGGATTAGCTAGACCTGCTGGTAAATGTATATGCATGGAGGAAATGTTCTTGTGAGTATAATATTGTGTCGCGGAGAGCTATGCTCCCGAAAATAACAATCTTGCTAAGCGCGCAGGGCTCACAACGTCGTCCAGATGGCAGTCTGACGACGTCGCTGGTGGCCATGATTTGCAAAATATTGCTTCGTGAGAATGTTGTCTATTGTGAATGAGCGGGCCGTGAAGTGAGAATCTTTTGGGTGCGGTCGCACCGTGCTTGAACGAACCGTTTGGCGTTTGAGGAATGCCCATGGTTAGTGTTTCGGCGCACAGTACATTTTCGATTTTCCGAGCCCTAGTGCGATTTCAGTGCGATTTTAATTTCAGCTCTCTCAATCAAGACATGGATATCACGTACGATATAGTGGAGGTAAGGTAGCCTCATCATTTCATTTAGACAAAACACCCAGAGTAAATGTTACGTTTCAAATAACGTTTCAAATTATTGAATAAATGCTGGAATGCAAGGGATCTTTGACACAGATTATGCAATAGTTGAACACTGCACGAACAATAATTATTACAACGCGGATAATAACGGGGTTTGTTTGGTCCCGGCCATTACATATCAGGGGATCGATGTTTTGAGATTAAATAATAATAATAATGAAGAATAAGAAATTTTGTTGTTCAAGTGTCTATTTTATCATGAAAAAAAGTAAGACTGCTGCAAACTGCTTACTGACTGGATGGACCTGAAATATATAAATCTAAAAATTAATGTGGCCTGACGTTGCGAACTTAGCAAGTTCTTCTTCAGAGGCTAAAACAGAAATGACGGAGTACATACATTAACATGGGGGTGCACACAAACATGCAGGGCTGAAAGAAGAAACACAAAAAGAGGATTAGGTGGGAAAGGTGTGGAAAGATGCAGGGGAGGGTGGATGAGAGAACAAAGAAACAAAGGGAGATGGCAAACCACAAGGGGTCTGGTGTAAACAGGGGAGGGACCAGAAAGGGGAAGGATCAATGTCACAGGGAGTGGGAACGGACAAAGCAGTGTGAGAGTGAAGGGGGATGATGCGGGGGGGGGGCAGTATGGAGGTGGAGAGGGATGACAGATGGGGGAAGATGGGTTAACACAAACAAGGAAGACCAGGTGGATTATCTGTTACAGAAGAAAATGGAGGAAGAAAAGGATTAACCATTTCCAAGTTGGATGTTGAGACCATGTGGTTCAATAAATAGTTCGAAGACGATTCATCCACACTTTCTCTCTGCTGAGGCGAACTGAGTCCTTGCGATGGCCAAGAGATTCAATGCCCTGCAAAATCATATCAGAAATGGAGTGGTTAGGCAGGTTGAAGTGATGACCAACAGGGGTGTCTAGTTTCTTGGTGTTGACCGTTGACCGGTGGGCATAGAAACGCTTCTTGAGCGTATTCTTAGTCTCACCTACATACTGCACTCCACAGACCCTGCAAGAAATGAGATATATGACATTAGAGGTGTGACAAGGGATATTACTAATGGTTCTGTGGGTAGTGACAGAAGAGTGGCCAGAAAAGGAGTCAGACTCCTGGATATGAATCTGGCAGACAACACATCTGGAACTGCACTTGAAAGTACCATGCTGGGTGGGAGGGGATGCATCTAAGGATGGGACTTCAGCTAGAACAATCAAGTCCCGTAGATTTCGAGGACGCCTGTAAGCCAACGTGGGGCCGTTGGGGATGGCGCGGGCAAGGCGATCTGAAGTATGGAGGATATGATGATTGTCATTAGTGATTTTGCAAAGGGGAGGGAGATTGGGGTGAAACGTGGTAACCAAGGATATCGTGGGTTTGGCCATGGCATCAGGGGCCTTCCCGTGAGAGCTAGATTTCTGGGGATAGCTTTAGCTCTGGCAATGGCACCATGAACCTGGCGAGAGCTGTGACCCCTGGCCACCAAGTTGTTCCTCAGTATCTGTGTATGGCGGGAGAAATTGGAATCATTAGAACAAATTCTTCTGGGTCTGAGCGCCTTGCTAAACGCTATGCCAGTTTTGCAGTGCCTGGGGTGACAGCTGGAGGAGTGGAGGTACTGGTGGGTGTCTGTGGGTTTGGAATACAGGTCAGTGGTTAGTGAGTTGCTTTGCTTGCGGATGGTGACATCCAGAAAGTGGGTTTGGTGAGCCGAGAACTCCGATGTGAATTTGATGGTTCTGTGGAAGGAATTGATGTGGTTAGTGAAGGTCAAGAGACTGTCCTCATCACTGGTCCAGATGAAAAAAACATCATCAATATATCTCCACAAGATCCAAGGGCGACATGGGGCCGGGGCAAGAATGCGTTCTTCGAGGTCACCCATGAAGAGGCAAGCCATGGAGGGGGGCCATGCGGGTGCCCATTGCAGTGCCGTGTACCTGTAGATAGTGTTCACCAAGGAAGGCAGGCGGGATGAAAGCCTTTGGCCATGGGTCCTCATTTATCTATATAATTTCAACTGCATGTAGGCAGGCCTACGTAAAATGCTTCAACCTTTCAGGTAACAATCAAATTGTGTTAACCGTGATATTAGGTTCGCGCTGGCAGCATTAAGCCGGCGCTCCGCATCATTTATATTCGTGCTATAGATCGACTGAACTCAAGTGTCGGCATTGGTGTTCTCCATTTAATGTTCAAACGCCTTGTATTTGCAGGAGAAACCCGACGCCTACGAAGGCGTAGAAACGCATTTAAAGGGCTCTGTGTGGCGTTCAAGATCTCGGCCAAGTATTTTGAAGACATGAATAAAGATGGCTGGGAAGATGTGGACCAGTTGTTGGGTCTGGATAGGGCGTGATTAGACCACATTTTGGCCCTTGCCCCAAATGGAGGTCAGCGGCGAAATTTTATGGGACTGATGGCACGTGTGGCGGCGGGCCCACTGGATGAAAAGGCAGTCTGAAGGCTTTCCAAGCAGCAGAAACACCAACAGCAGAAAGAGCAGAGCAAGGCGGCTGACGCACTGCCAGCGCAAGATGCCGGTACCGCAACATGTCCTGGTCCCAGTGATGCAACGGATGACGCTGTCGATCAGAAGACGACTACTAGCCCAGTGCCATAGGTGAATAAGATATTGGGGCGTAGGCGACTGAACCGTCGAAGTAAAACGTTTTCAAAATATTAAGGACCCTAAGTTTGTAAAATATTAAGGACCCTAAGTTTGTACATTTTCGGTGGAGCAGAATGTTTGATGGAATAAAGTCAGCATTAGTTGCAGATAGCACAAAGAAATGTTCGTGTCTTTTGAGCTAAGATTGTGAGCCCGAAGTTGGACCTCGGGCGCATGAACCAGGACCCAAGAAAATATAGTTTGGATCCGAGGTTGGACCTCGAAGCGAGATGCATGGTAAGGTTTATGAGGAATTTCATGAGATCTATGATTATGTAGCCAGAAGTAAACCACAAATTGGAATTAAAATCGAAGACTTAATTGGGAAAAGGTTATTTGAATCCGAGGTTGGACCTTGAGATGCGCTTGGGAATTGGAATTTAGTTTTGGATCCAAGGTTGGACCTCGAGATGAGACGTATGGTAAGGGTCTCGAGGAATTCCATTATGTGGATTTGACATCGAATGCTTAATCGGGAAAGGTTTAGGACCCCACGAGAAATTGGATTTTAGTTTAAATCCGAGGTTCGATCTCAAGGTGAGACGTATGCTAAGAGTTTCCAGGAATTCCATATGATGTAGCCAAATTTGAACCACAAAGTGAATTTTAAATCCAATTCTTAATCGGAAAAAAGGTTTTGGATCCGAGGTCGGACCTTGAGTTGCACTTGGGGTAGGACTCACAAGAAATTGGATTTTAGTTTTGGATCCGAGGTTCGACCTCGAGGTGAGACGCATGATAAGGGTTTCGAGGAATTCCATTATGTGTGGCCAAATTGGAACCGCAAAGTGGATTTGACATCCAATACTTAATTGGGAAAAGGTTATTTTAATCCGGGGTTGGACCTTGAGAAGTACTTGGGTAGGACCCCACGAAAATTGGATTATAGTTTTGGATCCGAGGTTGGACTTCGAGATGCGCTTGGGGTAGGACCTACAGGAAATTGGGTGTTGGTTTTGGGTCCGAGGTTGGACCTCGAGGTGAGATGGGGCAGGACCCCTGAGATATTCGATGTATATTATATACAATCCGCAGAGACGCCGTGCAAGGTTTCGATTCAGAGGTTGGATCCAGAGGTGAGAAGGAGCCGGGTTCCCTGAAGAAAGCGCATAGTTCAGGCTTTATAGATTTCGATCCAGAAGTCGGGCGTTGAGATGGAAAGGGGCAAGATTCCTCGAGAGAAATCTGATAAAATTCTATTTCGGTGTCGTTTCAAAGGTTAGGCCTTGAGGTGATAAGGGGCAGGGTTTCCAGGTAGAAATGTGATCAATTAAATTTAAGGTTAATTCAGAGATTGGGCCTTAAGGGGCATATACAGCAAATTCTGCGAAATAAGGTTGGTAAATTGAAATGTTTTGATTCAGGTTGGATCTTGAGATAATAAGGAACAGGATTCATTAAGGGAAAGCTGATAAATTATTTTAATCTGAGGGCGAACCTCCAAATGTTCATTGGAAATTGGACATGCAAGGGTACAAGGTACCGAAAGTTCGAGCCGAGGCTGGGCCTCGATGCACATTGGGATAGCATCCCATTACAAATTTGATTCAGGGTCCTGATCCGAATTGAGAGGGCCAAGATAGCATTATTTGATCTCGGGTTTGGACATCGAGGCGCCACAGAGCAAACCTTATATGTAATTTTAAATAGTTAAGCAATTTTAGACCGAGTTTGGACCTCAATGTACAACGGAACTTCGTAAAAAAAAATATGGATATGGTAAAGGATAGACCACTTAAGTCAACTTTCCCGCAGACAAGATGTTAACGAAAGTTTGCCGAGAATTTTATGGTCCAGTTAGGTTTGTTAGAGAAGATAACAACAATTTATAGCAGTAAAAATAACAATGATACTGAGATCAACAAAGATTGATTCTACGTCACCTCCATTACGTAACTCCGAGACCATATGAGATAGCGATTGCCGCCCAGCAGATTATTGTGCTTGAAACCCAGCCGAGGATCAGACGGACGTAATTGTTCCAGCACGAATTTCAATTGTATACTTAGCACACGCTGCGTTACATAACATGACTGAAGTTCGATACCTTGTCTGCTATGTCAGACTTTTCTCCGCATGCCACACCTACTAGAGGTGAGAGAAGCTAACCTACTATGGAGAAATCTCCGGACAGTCACCCAGTGCCACCCGCTGTTAAACAACAAGGTGGTAAAGGCAAAGGCAAGGGTACTGCAAAAGGTAAAAAAACCTGCACCTAAAAGGACTCGAGGATCGCGGGCAAACGCCTCAGATTCATTATCTACTCAGCAAGGCGATAATTCGCTTAATAGTGCTGAGATGTGGCAGAATTTAAATGATTCCTTTATGACTAACATGCAACAAGGTTTTTCCCAAATAGCGGGTGCTATGACAGCTCATATTGCGGGGTTAAATAACCCAAGACGCAAAGCTAAAACCGAAAGCGGTAATCATGTGGGGAAAAAAGTAAAATTGCAGAAAAGTAGTGCTGAAGAAAATTCTGACGCACAAATCGATGATGTAATGATTTCTGCCAATGAATCATCAGATGAAACTGATTTACTAGGGGACATTTAGCAGGAGTATGAGGCTGAGGACAACACTGGGCCAAAAGTTAAGGACAAACTGGCAACACTAGTGGACAGAATTTTGAAATCAAAAGTTTCTGATGAAAAACTAACAACAAAGCAGAACTCATACCCTCGCCCACAAAATTGTGAAAATATCACAAAAACTGTTGTTAACCCAGAAATCTGGTCGCAACTAAAACCCAGTACAAGATCAATGGACATCAAATGTCAAAAAGTGCAAGGATTACTGATAACATCCTTTGTGCCACTTGTACAGCTAACTGACAAACAAGTAACTAAAAAAAATCTAAGGAAGAGGTTAAACTTGCAATTGATGCAATGACATTGGTAACACATGCCAATTTTGAGTTGAATAATCGCCGAAGAGAATTGATTAAGCCAGATCTGAATTCACAGTACAGGCAATTATGCACCCAAAGTATTCCCCAAACCAAACAACTGTTCGGCGATAACTTGCCCAAGAAGGTGCAAGACATCAGTGCAACTAACAAAGTTGGAAATAAAATTGGAAGATTGAATGCACAACATGGCTTCAACAAAGCAGCAGCTACATGGCCGCCCCGTAGAGGGCAATATTCTCACTACTTTGCTGCAGGACGTGGCTTCTCGTCAACAAACTGGCGTGGCAGCAGCCATTACAATGCAAATTACCAAAGGGGCAACTACTCATCCCGACGAGGCAAGAAAGGCCAAGGATGCCGCATGTAAATGCAATGCCTGCGCTTATTGAAGCCCAGGTGAACACTCACAATAATACTACATGTAGTGCACAAGCAACCCCATTTGTAGCGGGTAGGCTGAATATGTATCTCCCAGAATGGAGGAAAATAACCTCAGATCACTCCATACTAGACATAGTTCAGGGATTACACATTGAATTCGAAAACGCTCTATTTCAAGTGGAGGTACCAAAGCAATTTGCATTAAGCCCTAAAGAATGGCAGATTATAGATCAAGAGGTCGAAAAGCTCCTTAACAAAGGAGTGATTGAAGAAACCACCCATGAGTATGGACAGTTTGTTTCGAACATTTTCGTTCGACCAAAGAAGGATGGATCTTATAGAATGATCCTTAACTTGAAATATTTAAACAGATTTGTAAAATACCACCATTTTAAGATGGAGACTTTTCAGTCTGTCATTAATCTGATAACTACAGACTGTTACATGGCATCTGTTGATTTACGTGATGCTTATTATACCGTAGCCATTGCACCAGAACACAGAAAGTATTTGAAATTCAAATGGAGGGACACTTTGTATCAGTATACTTGTCTCCCAAACGGACTTGCTTGTGCTCCCCGTATTTTTACAAAGCTGATGAAGCCTATTTATTCCTATCTGAGGGCTCATGGTTTTAAGTCAGTAGCTTACATTTATGACTCACTTTTGTTTGGGGACTCCAACGAGAATTGTTGCACAAATGTAAATGCAATTACAAATTTATTGACCCAAAAGGGGGTTTATTGTACATGAAGTTAAGTCAGTATTCAAACGTGCCAAAATATGTACCTTCTTGGGATTTGTGCTAAATTCAGAGAAGATGACTGTGTCATTAACAACAGATAAGTCAGCCAAACTGCAGGAATTATGCAAGAATCTGCTCCTGAAGAAATCACCCTCGATCCGAGAGGTGGCCCAAGAAATTGGAAAATTAGTGTCATGTCTTCCAGGACTTTCTTATGGCAAACTGTATTATCGCTATATTGAATGGGATAAAATTGAGGCACTTAAGAATAACAACAATGACTACGATACTTCAATGAGGTTGTCATTAAATGCAAGGAATGAGCTGACATGGTGGATTTAAAATATCGAATCCAAACAAGCTTTTAAATGCTTAAATAAACATTCCCTGCCAAATGTAATTGTATCATCTGATGCATCTCAAGTAGGATGGGGTGCAAATCCAATGGGGAAGCTACTGGGGGCTTTGGACCCCACAAGAATTACGAAATCACATACATGTCTTAGAACTACTTGCTGGATGTTTGGCTTTAAAGTCATTTTGCTCGAAATTGGAGCAAGCACATGTCCGATTACAGTTGGACAATGTAACGGCAGTGACTTACATTAATAATATGGGTGGAATTCACTCTAAGTCTTGCAATGATCTCGCAAATGATATGTGGCTTTGGTGTGTTGCCAGAAATATCTGGCTGTCAGCATCACACATACCCGGAAAATCCAACGTGCAAGCCGACATGGAGTCCAGGCGCACGAATGTCGATATCGAGTGGATGCTTAAGCCGTATTTGTTTCAGCAATTGACAAAAATATATTTCACACCAGATATGGACTTATTTGCCTCAAGATTAAACTACCAGTTGAAGTCCTATGTTTCTTGGAAACCAGATCGAAGCTCACGCAATTGATGCGTTTTTATTACCGTGGAATAACTTCCGTTTTTTTATGCTTTTCCTCCATTCAGTCTGATAGGCCGTGAACTTCAGAAGGTACAACAGGACCAAGCGGATGGATTGCTTGTAGTACCGAATTGGCCAACTCAACACTGGTTTCCGAATGTGATGAGTATGTTGGTGGCACAACCGGTGCTGATACAACCATACAGGGCACCACTTTATTTACCGCAAGACCAGGCGGCAGTACACCCTCTACATCAGAAGATGTCCCTTCTGGCATGCCACTTGTGCGGAGACGTCTCCAAAGATCCGGCATTTCGGACCGCTCTGCAGAAGTCATCCTGTCCTCTTGGCGGCCAGGAACGCAGAAACAGTATCGAACATACTTACTCAAGTGGCAATTATACTGTAGTAAAAGAAACATTAATCCAATATCGCCATCTATAAGCGAGGCTCTGGATTTTTTAACCGAATTATTTGAAGCAGGGTTAAGTTATAGTGCTATTAACACCGCCAGATCGGCAATAGCCACTATTGTTGAGTTTCCTAATGGAATATCATTTGGTAGTCACTCATTAACTTGTAGGTTTATGAGAGGAGTATTTGTAAAGAGACCCTCCTTTCCTAGATATCGAACAATCTGGCATGTAAGCATTGTCTTACGATATTTTGATTCATTGGATATCAATTCAAAATTGTCACTGATGTATCTATGTAAAAAAGTAGTAACGTTGTTAGCATTGTTATCAGCTCAGAGAGTGCAGACTTTGTATCTACTGACACTCAGTGATATTAATCTAACAGCCAATGAGTGTCGCATTTCAATTCACAAACTACTGAAACAAACACGCCCAGGAGTGCATTTGTCAGATATTATTTTACCTGCGTTTCCTTCTAATAAGAAGCTTTGTGTGGTTGAAGCATTGAACGAATACTTATCTCGCACTTCTACACTGCGAGGAAATCAATGTAGTGTTTTTATTAG
The DNA here is from genome assembly GCA_029964075.1 of Patiria pectinifera. NCBI lineage: Eukaryota > Metazoa > Echinodermata > Asteroidea > Valvatida > Asterinidae > Patiria > Patiria pectinifera. Next base: position 7,581,852 of record CM057135.1, read on the forward strand.
TTACAGAAAGCCGTATAAGGCTGTTTCTAGAGATACCATCAGTCGATGGATTAAAAATGCGTTAAATGACGCGGGCATTGATGCTTCTGTCTTCAAAGCACACAGTGTACGAGCAGCCTCAACATCAGCAGCCAGTAATTATGGTCTTCCCATTCAGACCATACTGGCCACGGCCGGCTGGTCTGGACCTGCAACTTTCGCTCGGTTTTACAACAAACCAATAGAGAAACTTACTGCATTTTCAACAAAACTTCAGGAAAGTTTATCTTAAGACTTTACAGACTTACAATTTATTTCCTTTATTTGTATATGGAACAAACGGTCTGTATTATAATATGTTTTATATATTTTGCAGTTATGTGTTGTCTGCTGTACAACAATAAATATTTATGTGCAAAGATGATCTAGCCATGGTTGTTATATCTTGATTAAAGTTTCGTTTTACCTGGCTCTTAATATCTCATATGGTCTCGGAGTTACGTAATGGAGGTGACGTAGAATCCTAAAATTAAACGAGTATAATTACGATGTTTGATTGAGATTCTACGGAACCGTAATTACGTAGCAAAAGAGATCATATGCCCTCCCTAATTGGTATCCAACCCCATTCCCTTGTTTCTTCACAGGTAAACTCAACTTTGCGCTAAAGAATGATCTGCTGGGCGGCAAGCGCTATCTCATATCTCTTTCGCTACGTAATTACGGTTCCGTAGAATCTCAATCAAACATCGTAATTATACTCGTCTAATTTTAGGAATAAATCTGAGCCTTATTAAGGTAGAGAATAGAGAATGGTTACTTATCTTGCTGGGGGCAAAATACGTCAATGGCAGCTAGCTATAATTATAGAGAAATATGATTTGACCAGAGTTATATTTGGAATCGAGGTTGTACCTCCATTAGGCTAGAAGTGGCAGGGCCACGAGAGAAAGTTCATGAAACCCATTTGATTCGAGCTTACTCCGTGGTGTATCAATCCGTGATCATGATATAGAGTAGATACCAGTTTGGGCACATCAATGGCGTATTTCTTCTCTGCATTTAGGCCTGTAAGTTGTATGTTCGGCGTTCGTTTGTTTATATATGATGCAGGCGAAATCCGCCTTGCGCGGAGACTGGCTATGACCGCAATGTAGCATACGTGATGTCACTACTAAGGAAGTACGTGGATGAGTTTGCACCACTGTCCTCTGACGACATTAAAAAGAAACAGATGTACGTGAATCTACTCACCGAGTGCACAAAACATGTAGAAGCTAAGGTTCAGCGTATTGCCATGTATATCTACAAGTCGATTACGGGCGAAGATTCCGACAAGCGTTTGCGATTCGTTCGCAAGCATTTAGGTTTGGCCGCTCCTCCTGCCGATAATAAAGCGCGGTCGGGGCCACAAGGTGGCGTTGCCAGGCCATGGCGGCAGAGCTTTCGGCCCCGATGGAATCCTCAGCAAGGCCAACGTGGTTGGGGTTTTCGAAGTAGTTTAGGGGCAGCTAATCAGGTAGGTGCGTGTTTTCGCTGCCAAAAGCGGGGACACATGGCCCATGACTGCAAAGAGACTTTGTAGGGAATGCCGAGGGCGAGGTGAGTGCAGATGGTCATGATTAATGACAATATCAAGTTTACTGAGGACTAATTGAAAAATAAAAGCTGGCAGATGCAGCACATGGACATTTTGATGGTCAGTGATGGGTGCTATACCACTTGGTGGTTAAAGCATTTGATGGTATCCAATTTAAATGGTCCTCCTTTAGTGTATACCCTTGGATATTTTAATGTTGTCAGAGTATGACGTTTACTAAATATGTCAGTTAAATAAAAACATGGAATAAAAACACGGTTCGTAGTTGACGAGCTAGAGAGACGCAAAATTGTAATTTGCGGAGAGTATTTTCTTTCTGGTGCCCCTCTTCATTAAAAAAAAAAATTACACATATTGTTACGAACCCAGAATGCTTGATTATGGAAATCTAGCGCCCTCTGGATTCACTCTGTCCATGAAGTACATAATCTTCTTGTTGTCTTTTATAGTTCCTGTATTTTACCCATTTATCGTAAATTGCCAACTTGCACTTTTATTCCCAGGGTCTCTTACCAAGCACGGCGCATGATGCAATACCACGCGCGCTACTGTATGCATTATTCATGTAGCGATGAACATGTGCGCAACTGACCACACCTCCCTTCGCCCCAGCGAGCTAAGTTCCTTTCCCCATAGCATGCGTGCTTTGGCGTTCTCCGAGAGACTGCTCAGCGGCACGCAGCAATTCTCTCTTCCGTGTGTTACCCATGAACACTAACTGGAATTCTCGCTCCAGTTTTCCAGTCCCGTACTTAGCTCGAGGGAATGGAATGTTACCCTTGCGTGGTCGCGTAGCTGGGCGTGGTAAGACATCCTGTGATGTAAATAACATGTGACACAGTAACCGTTTAGCTTGTCACTCACTCTGTCAAGGTTGCTCGAGATGTTGTGTAAACACTTTTGCACTCTGATCTAACTATTTGCACACTTCTCTCTCCATGTTTTCCCTTATGTAAATGCACACGTTTCTAGTCTCTTGCACTAGGCACTCTTAGTAAATCATGTGACTAGTCATTAGACATGGAAGATTACTATTGGTTGATTCCTTAATCAGTGCTCATGCATTATTTAATCCCGAGACTTCTACTGCCTATAAATACCGGAGGTTTCCCTCACTTTCGGCAGTGCAGCGAACCACGAAACCAATGTAGTGCGAACGAACCCTAAACCCAAAGTTGTGCGGCGAACTTGTATGTTGTGCGGTAAATCGTATGATGTGCGGCGAACTCGACCCTGACAGACCGATTGTTGTGCGACTCTTGTCACTACGAAGCATCGGCCTCCCTTGGTGGTTGAGGCGCGGTGAAGTAATAGTGCAATCACTAGTACTAGTGTTATTATGAAGCATCCTTCTCCTAGATCCCTCGAGGAGTGTGTGGAAGCTGGTGAAATATTAATACACTAGTCCCAATGGTGCTGTGCGGTTTCGAATGGCCATTGGACTGCTAGTCTTAGCTTGAACATGTTGTGCGGTTGTCTGGTGTTCTAGCCCAGCCAGAGCTAGTTCATCCCCGTCACCACATCGGACCGCTCCCGCTGTGGCCAGCCGGCTCCCCGTAGCCATTTCCCCCGTAGTTCAGCTATGCTAGCCCGGTCTTGTCATAAACACTATCCTTGGTGCATAGTGCCTCGGCTGATCTTGGATACCCGATACGCCACATGCACACTTTGGTTCGAACTGTAGTGCGGCCTGGCACACTTGCTGGCCCCGTCCAGTTACCGTTGCCTCCCCGGTCACCGTAGCGGACCGCTCCCGCTTCGTTCTGACCGTCGATAACCCGTACCGTGCCGGTGCCCACTCAGTTCGTATTGGTTGACATGGTTTTGCCATAGTACGTAGTACATGTATAGACTTTGTAGACGCCAACCTGTTATCTCTATGACGCTACCAAAGACTACCGAAAGGAGAAACCTTATAGGTTGATGAAATCTAACAAAGTTATGTAAAGTGAAGAGATGAATAAATCAGTGTATTGACATGTGTGACTGTCACCCCAAAGCTCTGTTTCCCTCCAACTTATTGAATTATTGTTGACTCTAATAAATGTTTCATGAACTGCTATTAGGGAACGCAACACTGGTGGCAGCGGTGGGATACAGACTTATACACTCCGCCGATTTATGAAAATCGTCTATCTGATTTATTTTTCAAACCTTTGAACACTGAACTCTGAGTTACACCTTTAGTAACTTCGACTTAGCCAGCCATTACAGCTCGACCGAGGTTATACACGGTATCTTCGTGGTGTCATACCCCTGTATACACCATGCCGAAAAAATATCGTAAGTCGCGTTGGCTTAATGCCTCTGCAGAAGCAGATGACCTTGAGCTGTCATTCGGCTCCGTATCGTTGCGGCCTGATGAAGCAGACCAGCTGGACACTCTGAAACGAGAACTTAGGAAGGCAGAAAAGCGTGCTGTTGAGGCAGAGCAACGGGCAGCGTCACTGCTTAAGGCAAGCACGCCCTCTATGCCATCGCCAGGAACACCTCAGTCGTCATCCGGCGAGTCACCGGGGATTGCTGATGATTCCCCTGTGCATCTTACCCCAGAGTCCACTAGTCCCCCCAGTACAAATAATCTGGCAGACAAACTTGTTGTGCCGTCACCTTCCCAAGTGCCCCCGATCGTAAAAACAAAGCAAATGTTTGATGTGCCTCTTCCTAGGCAGGGAGAATTCAATGGGACCGGGGCATGGGAGGGATTCATCCGTCCATTCATGGGTCTAGCAGGGGCCTGTGGGTGGTCAGCCGAGGAAAAGAAATTTCGACTGATCAGCAGTCTAAAGGGCAAGGCTGCCGAGTTTGTTTTTCAACAACTCGATCCCTCAACCCACCAAGACTTTGACAAACTTGTATCGGCGCTAGAGAGCCGTTTTGCTGAGAAGCGCACTCAAAATACCTGGCTTGCTCTACTGGAGAGCAAGAAACTTGCCCCCAAAGACAGTTTAACCGAGTATGTGGCGGACATACGCCGCCTACTTATGCGGGGGTACCCCACAGCCGATACCAACACAAGAGCAAGTATAGCCCTGAGACATTTCCTGAAGGGATTGCCCGATCAGCAGACCATTGTTGCGATCGGCATGACCAACCCCAAAACACTAGAAGAAGCCCGGACAGCTGTAGAAAATTTCATGAGTCTTCGCGAGAACATGAGTCCAGGAAACCCCCCCCCCCCTCCGCGTCCATGCTGTCCAACCCGCCGAAACTGCACCAACGCCTAATGCTGTGAAGCAGAAGGCATACGTCACACAGACGCAGATGAAACAGTTTTCGGACAATCTCGATCGTCGCTTGACTGGCATAGTCAAGCTCATCAAGGGGAATGGATCAGCCGGCAAACCAAAAACTGCCAAACCCGCCGACAACAACAACAATAGCAAGGGCAAGTCAGATGTCACTTGCTATAAATGTGGTGAACTGGGCCACTTCGCTAACAAGTGTCTCAATCCAGCGGCAAAGGAAACCGTCGTCATTCAACCGACGGCGGGAAACTAACTAGGACCGTGCCGTCCGGCCTGGCAACGGTCCAACCCCCCGAACACATTATCAGAATGGCCAGACAGCCATTCCAAGGCATTTCTGCATTTTTGCAGGTGCAAATCAACGGTACAGAGACCGAACTCTTAGTCGACACAGGAGCTGCAGTTACCGTTATTTCTTCGGAACTTTTCGACAGCATCCCCGCTGAACAGCGCCCTCAACTTAAGCCCCCATGTGAGCAGTTGAAACTCCAGACAGCGAACAATGAACACATTGCCATCCAAGGCATTGCCCCTATCCGTATTGATATTGGCCAACAACAATTTCAATGGGACGCGTATGTCGCACCAATTGGAGATTCAGGGATCCTTGGCTATGATCTCCTGTATTTCTTTGACTGTGTACTGGAGGCACGCAGCGGCATTAAAATTGCCGGCAACTGGTTCAAGTGGACAATCAAGGGCACACCTCCATGTGCCATGAAGATTGCGCTAAAGGACAACACCGTCATCCCCGCATTTAGTGAATGGATAGCGGAAGGTGCCGCCGACATTAAAAAACTCGGCTCGAACTTTGCCATTGTAGAGCCAGCATCAAGCGACAGTCTAACTCACAGTCTCGTGGTCGGCAGTTCCCTTATTGATATTGACCCCAGCCGAAAAGACATCGGCATTCCCGTCAGACTCATGAACACGTCTCCCGAGAACATTGAACTTCATGCAGGTGTAACACTTGGTTACCTGCGTGAGGTTGATGAGATAGAACTCATAGCCGAGCATGAAAACAGCGATGAAGATCACATTTCCCGTGTGATGCGTGCGTGTAGAGTACATGCACACCAAACTTCGTCTGTTGTCGACACACATACCCCCCTTGCCCCAAGTTCCTCTACTCATACTGATCAATGGTCAGACGGTCTGCAAAAACTTTTCGAAAGGAGTTGCGAAGATCTGTCTCCCGAGCAGCAGAAAACATTGTGCGAACTTTTGGCCAAACACGAGAACACATTTGCCAAGTCCGCAGAGGATTTGGGAAGAACTTCAATAATGAAGCACACTATTGACACCGGAGACGCTCGTCCTATACGCCAGCCCCCGAGACGCCCCCCTAAGGCATTCCATGGTGAGGAGGAGAAAGTTCTTGAGAGCCAACTCAAGGCAGATGTGATCCAGGAGTTAACTTCACCTTGGGCCTCGCCAATGGTCTTCGTGCGCAAGAAGGATGGCACAACTCGCCCATGTGTCGACTATAGAAAACTGAACAATGTAACGCGCCGTGACGCGTATCCCTTACCCCGCGTTGATGACTGTTTAGATTGCCTCAGCGGAGCCAAAATCTTCAGCACACTTGATCTGCAGTCAGGCTACTGGCAGATTGAGATGAAGGAGAAAGATCGCCCCAAAACCGCGTTTGTGACCAGGAGTGGCCTGTACGAGTACATAACTATGCCATTCGGACTTTGCAACGCGCCAAGCACCTTTGAGCGTTGTATGGAACTCGTGCTTAAAGGTTTGCAATGGAAAACTCTGCTGATCTATCTTGATGACGTCATCATCCTATCCTCCACTTTCCAAGAACACATACAGCTTCTCGATGAGGTTTTGCAGCGGCTTGGTCATGCTGGACTTAAACTCAAACCAAGCAAATGTGAACTTTTCCGCGAGAAAGTCCTTTTTCTTGGACACACCATTACCCAGGATGGTGTGAAACCTGACCCCAGCAAGGTTTCCGCTGTGCAAAACTGGCCAACACCTAAGAACATCACCGACGTGCGCTCGTTTCTTGGACTGTGCTCTTATTATCGCCGATTTATTGCAAGTTTTTCGACGATAGCTGGCCCCTTAAATCGTCTGTTAGAGGCCGGACAGACATTTGAGTGGACCCCTGACTGTCAGCAGGCTTTTGACACTCTAAAAGCCGCATTAACCGGTGATGAAATCATGTCCTATCCCAACAATGATGGACTTTTCATCATCGACACCGATGCCTCCGATACTGGTATCGGCGCTACCCTGTCACAGCTCCAGTGGTGTGAGCGTACCCAACGAGAAGAAGAACGACCGATAGCCTACGCTAGCCGGTCAATGACAAAAACACAACGGCGATACTGCACCACCAGACGAGAGCTCCTCGCTATTGTGACTTTTGTCCAATACTTCAGGCACTACTTACTAGGAAAGCAGTTCCTAATACGCACCGACCATAGTGTTCTTTGGTGGATCATGTCCTTCCGAGATCCAGTTGACCAGATGGCTCGATGGTTGCAGATTATGGCCCAGTTTGACTTTAAGATTGAACATCGTGCAGGGACGAAACATGGCAACGCAGATGCCCTCTCCAGGGTGCCGTGTGACCCTGACGATTGCCCGTGCTACGACGGCAGAACCATTCTCACTGAATTACCGTGTGGCGGTTGTGACAAGTGCGTCGCTAAAAGTGAACTATAGTCTGATTTCAATAAAGTCGACAACGTAATCCCCTTATCAACCCCAAACCATCAAAACTGACTATGCTGAAGTTCAAACCCCTCCGATCAAGCCGACTGACGTCCCGCCCCCGTGCAGTGACGTCATCTCCGACACGGTCAAGCCCTTATCCTTTGCGACAGTCCTCGTACTGATGGCAACGATGGTAACCCTCCTACTGGTTCCTGTGTGCAGCTTAGGTAAACTCATTTGGCGCTCGTGCAGTGCGTCTACCGGCGACTTTGACGATGGACAGTTCAATAGTCATTTTGCGCACACAGCCATTCCTATTGGAGAAACTCCCGGACACCCCACGTCCGCCGCCATTCGGGCAACACGACCAAAACGTGCTAAAAATTCCCCTGACTCAGTGAGAAAAGAAAAGAACTGCGACTCGCCCTGTGTCCCCGATAAAGATGCAGAATCCGGTTCAAGTGCTGGATCGCAATGTGCAGAACTATCTAATCTTACTGACGAGCCAAACGACCCAGAAAGTGATGGTTCAAGTGATCGTGCCCCCATGGTCGCTAACACCGGTTCCAGTGCTGGACATCACTCATCTTGGGTTAACGGTTACACATCAGAGGAGATTGCTACAATGCAACGAGCAGACCCCGAAATGAAAGTTGTACTTGATTGGTTGGACCAATCGCCCCAACGACCCAGTAGAGACACAGTGGCTCGCCAAAGCCCCGCAACGAGAAATCTGTGGTTGCTATGGCAACAACTTATCTTGCAGAACGGTGTACTGTACAAACGGTGGGTGACTTCTGACAGAACGAAGTCATATCTTCAACTCGTAGTCCCCGACCAGCTAAAAAGTACTGTGTCACGCGCTACCCATGATGCCGTAACATCTGCTCATCTTGGTGTCAAGAAGACAATCACAAAGACCAAACGTCACTTCTACTGGTATAAGTTAAAGGAGTCCGTCCGTGAATGGATCAGAAAGTGTAACAAGTGTGGTGCCCGCAAAAGGCACACCAAACTCCCCGAGCTCCTCTAGAGGACTACCGAGTAGGCGCGCCTATGGACAGGCTCGTCACTGATATCTTGGGACCCCTTCCCGTATCAGAGCGAGGAAACAAGTACGTACATCCTACTTGTTGGCGACCAGTTCACAAGATGGATGGAAGCCTACCCGATCCCCGACCAAACGGCAGAGACAGTAGCCCACAAGGTAGTTTACGAGTTCATTTCCCGATATGGTGCTCCACTTGACATTCACTCCGATCAGGGTCGAACCTATGAATCGAAATTGTTTCAGCAAGTCTGCAAACTTTTGGAGATTCACAAAACTAGAACGTCTCCCTACCATCCTTCAGCGAACGGTCAGGCTGAGCGGTTTAACCAAGTGCTGGTTAACATGATTTCAGCCTACATTGACGAGAACCAACGAAATTGGGACGTTCACCTGCCGCTGCTCACTTCAGCCTACAGAAGTTGCCAGCATGAAACCACAGGGTACACACCAAACATGCTCATGTTCGGTCGTGAAACCCATACCCCTATCGAACTTGTGCTTGGCGGCCCAGCTACGGACGAAGAGTCACATGATGAATGTGACTATGTCAGTTCACTAAGGAAGCGGGTGGAGACAATTCATCACCTTGTACGTGAACACCTTGGGCAGTCAGCTACTCGTCAGAAAAGGGACCATGATGCTCGTGTATCCCAAAATAACTACACCGTTGGTGATTTGGTGTACATGAGAGACAGCACTAAAACTGTTGGGTTGTCCCCTAAACTGAAACAAGCAAAGTGGAAAGGACCATGCATCGTTCAGAAGAAACTCAGTGACTTGCTGTTTGAGATCCGGTCAAAGCAACGGGGGAAAACCAAAATCCTCCACCATGACCGACTGAAACAGTTCCACAGCGATGATGTCCCCAAATGGATGACGGACTTGCAAAAGACTTTGCGCTTACACTGTCATCCGCCTGAGACACCGTCCATTCCTTCGACAGCCCAGAAAAACAGCCCAGAACTACCTGTTGCAGTCAACGCTCCCCCCACAAAAACTGCAACGAACACTCCCCCTAGCCGCCGAAGTTCTTGCACTAGGCGTACACCAGCGAGATTTGTAGATATCGACTAGCCCCCTGTCTGTCCGATTTCTGTTGACCCCGCTAAGGTCAGGAATGCGGAAGTAAACAATGCAGTGACCGTCCATTCATAAATCTGGATGCAACAGCTGTGTTTGCGATCACATGTTCCTTCCTCCATGGTGTGTCTAACCAAGGACATTGTCGCTGACACTCGAAGAACTCGAACAGCGTACTCTTGTTTGTTGATGTTATTTTCCTTCTTGTATTTTCCGAATTAGTAGTTTTTAGTCTCCGTAGAATTTAGTTTTATTACAAGTAGATTAGATACAAAACATAAAAAAGTGACAGTCACCACGAACTCTAAAAGAACTCTAGACTTTGCTCAACGAATTATGCTGTGCCCTGCGTAATTCGTGTTTTTTTTGTGTTCACTATTCTACCTCGATCTGAACTCATGAATTGGAGTTTCTACGAGCCAACTTCAAATAATTGTATTGACTCTAATGTTTTCCTCTTGGTTACAACGAGGACGTTGTAAAAACTTGAGGGGGAATAGTGTTACGAACCCAGAATGCTTGATTATGGAAATCTAGCGCCCTCTGGATTCACTCTGTCCATGAAGTACATAATCTTCTTGTTGTCTTTTATAGTTCCTGTATTTTACCCATTTATCGTAAAGTGCCAACTTGCACTTTTATTCCCAGGGTCTCTTACCATGGAGGGATAAGAACACATGGAGTTTGAACGGCCCGCCAAGCCCCACAGGGTATTTACTGACCAATTAGCGACCCAGGCTGACCAGTGGTAAAGGCATGGAGGCCTCCCGCTGCGCGCTCACTGACCGACAGATTTACGACCGCGATAAGATCCTTTGTGCACAGGGTTGGCTGCCGCGAGTGCATGCACAGTGGAGGAACGAATCGCTCGTTGTCACTGGAGTAAATAAACCTAAACACACGAATAGAACACGTTTCGCATGCGCAGTGACCCAGTGTCAGTATACCTCATGCGCGATTTTCTTCAGCGAATTCCTCTCGAAAAGCGAAAAATTTTGGTGTTTCGTTCGCCAAAATCGGACTTTCCGATGGTAAGATACATTCGTTGTTGCCTCTAGAATATATGGCATATTTCATATATTATGATTTCATATTTTGACGATTTTAGGGGCTTTCCAGTGGTCGGCAGTTGATGTAAACATGACGATTTCGTTCGTTGGGCTTTTCTTTGTCCGTTCGTGTGTTCCATTTCAGTGTCCAGTTTGTTCCACAAATTTTTTCGGGGATCGTTTTTTGTTGTTTTTTTCTTTCAGAAACGATCATGAACGGTGAGATACGAATCTTCGTTACTTATTGCGTTCATTTTAATAGAATTTCAAGACTTATTTTTTTGTGAATTCTGAATTCTTTTGACATTTTGTTGGACATCAACTTTCATCATGTTCAAGAAATATATTTTTGAGGATTCTTCGTAAATCTCAAGCCATTATTATTCGTGTTATGGTATTTTAGGATTGAATGTTTATTCATTCTTGAAAAAGTTACATATATTTGTGGAGTCACTTAATTTGAAATGCTTCCAGTAGAGCTGTTTTTTTTTAACATATTTATTTTTCACAATTTTTTACATTTGATTTATCATGTTTTTGACTTGACTTTTTATAATTTGAAATTTTTTTTTAATTATTTTTTTTAGGACAATAACAAGTAAAAAAAAAGTTGTGGCAGGCAATAATGACTGATTGATCGTCAAGTAGAAATCTGTCTCAATGTTGCACTTGCAGACCAACTTAATTTTCAGTGATAAAAATAAGCTAAACAATGTAAGGCCTAAACAAGTTATAAACTAATAAAAAAAGAGCTTTGCTAAAAAAAAAAAGGAACTAGTTTTTCATTCTAATTTTCCGCTGGATATTTTGCCTTTTTTTTGCGGGGGGGGGGTTCAATTTTTCAAAACTTTTATTTAAATTAAATTTGTTGGGTTGGGCATTCCTCCATGGTTTGGGAGGCCTTCCAAGTATTTTATACTATTATGCATGGAAGAAAATTAAGTTAAAATGGTGAACACTGATTAAGAATAAGAGTAGGCAAATTTATTGTGTTTTTGGACATTAAGAAAAAAACTGTTCTCTCTTTCTCTAGATAATCGATGAAGATGCCACAACACAGGCAGTGTTTGCAAGGTATCTGCAGATTGTGCGGTGCGGAGAGGTCCATTGAAAAAGGTCGCCGTCCAATACAGAAGGAGAAATTGTCTGCAAATATTGTGGCTGCTTTGGGTATTTCCGTTGCTGATGACATACAAGATGTCCATCCCCCGTTTGTCTGCAAGGTTTGTGAGGGAAAGCTCAAGAGATGGTGGGTGCAGGTCAAGCACAAAAAGATGAAAGCGTTGTGCTACATTACTCCGGTCACCTTTGAGAGAAGTAGTTGCGATACATGTATGTTTACAGGGGATGCACAAGAAGAATTGTCCATGGCTGATGTGGAAGTAGCAGCAAAAGATGTCGGTTTGGTCACGTGGCAAGGTCCGGGATGCCTGCAGATCATGAAAATGTCAACATCAACCTGCCGCCCTGTGGTTTATTTAACCATTTTCCCAAATTCCAGATGGGATCTTGTCATAAGTGGTGTTTGTATTGCCCGTGAGGATCATGCTTGCCTGGAGTTTGGGGAGAGTTTGAGTCAAGAAGATGTCCGCCGAATGCTCAAAGACATAAGCAGCAAGTATGTCTGTGTCGGAAACCAGGATTTCCCTGCGTTGGTAGAGGCGGAAAAAGGAGGGAATGGCCAAATTCCAGTGAACATCACCCTGCAAGACTCCTATGTGACTCCTATGTTGAAGGGACAATAAGGCACAGGAAATGCAGATTTCTAATTCAAGAGGAGGGCAGATGTACTGTCTGCCAGGTACACCGAAGCGACCTCATGGCCAAAAATAGCAAGATTAAGTCCAAGAGCAACCAGGCCATTTCTGCCTCCTCATCCATGCCAAACAAACACATGACGAAGAAGCAGTTGAAGGATAAAGTGACTCTCCTTCAGACTCAAAGAAGAACTTTGAAACGACGAGTAAATGTACTTCAGGACAAGGTGTCAGATATGCTGCATAAGGAATGTGTGGATCTCAGTAGCGAACAAGATGAGGCTTTGCGGGAAGCTGTGGTAACTTCAAATGATGAGATGGAGGGCATTCTCCGGCCAAATTCCCCAGCATATCTTCTATGGGCCCAGCAAAGAGAGTCCGCGCTGAAGGGGAAACAGATGAGATGGCACCCCACCATTATCCGGTGGTGTATCGCTCTTCAGAGCAAATCATCTGCTGCCTACAATCTTCTGCGGCAAACCAAATTTCTCAGGCTCCCACACCCGTCAACACTTCATCCGTACACCCATTTTGCTGACCCTGTCACTGGTTTTAGTCCAGCTATGTTGGAGAGGATAGTTTCTGACCACAACATCTCATCCTGTGAAGAGTACGAGAAGAATATTTCAGTTCTGTTTGATGAAATGAAAATCAAGGCAGGACTGGGCTTTTCTGTCAGGTCAGGCAAAGTTATCGGCTTTACAGATGTAGGCAGCATCGCCAACGAGATTGCTAACTTTGAGAGGAGATGCCGAGGGGAAAAACAGGCACCAGCATCCCATGTCTTGGTTTTGATGGTCAGGGGGATTTTCAGCAATCTTCATGCTGCGGTTGCATATTATCCAACTATCGGTGCCACTAGTAACCAGCTGTGCTCAATTCTCTGGGAGGCTATCTTCTTCCTCGAAGTTGCAGGCTTCAAAGTGCGGGCTCTTGTCTCTGACGGTGCCTCGTCAAACAGGAAATTCTACAGGTTGCACGATGAAGACCGCCATACAGATGGAGTCCCTGTTCATTCCTGCACACACCCCTTTGACCCAACCCAGTCTCGCCAACTCTTCTTCATTTGTGATGTCCCCCATCTGATCAAGACAACCCGCAACAACCTGGAAAATTCAGGCTACCACAACAAGACCAAGACATTGATGGTAAGTTGTTTTTTTTTTATTTTTGTATTGCAACGCTAGTCAACCCAAAGTCACCTGTCATTGTGATATGTCTATATAAATTTGGAGTGACCAGTATGGAAATATAGACTGGTTTCTTTAATAATAACCTACATGTATATATTTTGAAACCTTAAAAAAAACTTCCTTCAAAATAACTTTATTGAATTTCTTTCCCAATGCTGTAGTTCAACAAACAAGCTGTTTCGTGGGTGCAGTTACTTCAGCTGTATGAATGGGACGTTGGTGTGGATCGACAGTCACCTGGCTTGCGACATCTCCCTAAGCTGACCCATGAACATCTCCACCTTACACCATCATTGAGGATGCGAGTCTACTTGGCTGCTCAGGTACACATAACTGAATGGGTTGCGGGCCGGTTAAAGTTTTGATCATAATCCTGCTGGTCAATTGAAAATTCTCAATGCTGCATTTAAGTGTACATGTATAAATGTTAAAGATGTCTCGCAGTCCAAACAAATATTAGGATTTGTTTGGAGTGACAGTGTAACTCTCTCTTCTCCTTTTTCCTTTGTATAGGTCTACATTGCCCTTTTAAAAAATAATTCAAACTCCTTTTCCTTTTTTTTCCATCTGTAGATCATGAGTACCTCTGTAGCGAATGCGCTGGAGACAGAGAAGAAACCTGGGACAGAGTCATTGGTAAAGTTTATTCAAATGTTTGACCAATTCTTTGACTGTCTGAACGTTTCGAATACCTACAAGGGTACCTGCCTCAGGAAGCCAGCTTTGGAACCCTACAGATCCACTGAAGACTGGAGATTTGAGGTATGGAGACAACATAAATAATGAAGGCAACATAAATCATGAAGACAAAGTCATATAGCGTACCGAAGTGTGACATCTTGTTAGTAATTCATTTCAAATCGAAAAAATACACCATCTAACAAATGAATTGTATGTAACAGAGATTGACATTTCCATTAATTGCAGGCAAGAGGAGATCCCAACCTTTAAATTAGTGTAAATCATAATTTGTTTGTTTCTTGTCTTTATTGAACAGTGGCTCAAGAAGGACTTTCTTGGTTTTCTGAAGGATTGGAACGACGAGGCTGAATCCCAGGATTTAGAACCGGCAGCCAAGCTGAAAATGTGTCTCAGCAGGGAAACACAGGAAGGCCTCAAGATCACAGGTGAGTGTTTCAAAATACATGTACTTTGCTCCCCTTTACAGCGAAAGTTTAACAAGATACAATCATCCCCCATCCATGTTCTTCCCAAAAGAAAGAAAAAAAATTAAGTTGACACAGGAGAAAATTACTGCCAAAATGTTTGCAAGTGTGTCAATACAATGAACATTGTAGTCCCCTACATCTTGTTTTTTTCCCTCTAAAGTACACAAAACATTTCAACTACATAAATTATTACTTTATTTAATTATTTTTTTAATTCAGTGTACTCCTTTGTTGAGATGGCCAAAGTTTTGCTGGAACTACCTGGCGTGACACATCTCTTAAGTGAGAAGTTCTCGCAAGATCCCATCGAAGAGTACTTCAGTAAGCAACGAGGGGCTGGAGGATGCAACGATAACCCTACCGTAGAGCAATTTGGGCACAACATGCTCGCACTCCAAGTGGCATCAACTTGCATCAAAGCATCCAAGAGGGGCAATTGTCGACTTGAAGGTCGACCGGAAGAACTTCCTTTGGATGCCACACCTCTCCCACGGAGAAAATAAATATTCAAGATAGAGGGCAATGCATGTACATATGTAAAGATACTGATTGAAATGAGGGAATGTTGCTACATTGATTTTAATTTACAGTGGTCACTCTTCATTGAAGGAAAAAGGGAATTATTCTCAGTATAAGGCTATACATGTGCTAACTAAAAACCAAAATTCAGGAATTGACATGGGGAACATTATGTTTCTTTCATATTTTTTATTTCAATACATGTACTTAAGTCCCATCATAGCTTCAGTCAATAATACAGCATTTCTGCTACTAAAATAGGGCTAACAAAACATGATGTAGTACAAAATGAAAGAAATAGTAAATGCACATGTAAAGCTGTCACATGTAAAAGCTGTGTATGAGATCATATAAGGAAATGAGTGTTTACATGGCAATATGGGCACAAAGGAATGTGTTTATGCAATATCCTTATTGATTTGAAACTGAAGCAATTATCAATTAAGAGGTAGTAGAAAAATATACATTTACAAAACTTTAATTGTATTCGTTTTCATTTTTGGTGACCTTTAATAATCTATTAAATCTAGTTTAAACCTCGGTATTACAGTCATTAGATGAGGTTATTTACGAGAGACGGAATAGGCCCAAGTGCCAAACTTCAGTGCCATATTTAAGACATATTGCATAATTACTGAAGTCCAGGATGTACATGAACATGTATATCGTTTATGATATATCCAAGTATATGTACATGTATGTATTTTAGAAGCATTTTTGATGGAATATTGTATACGTGTGTGCTCAAGTCAAGATAAATTTTCATTGCAGATACTTTTACAATAAGTGCATCAAAACTTCAAAATCTGTATGAAGAAAAAATGTATGCAATAATCTAGTGAAAACAACTCAGGCACTCTATTTCAGAATCATTTTTGATGTATGTACGTTGTATACATAATACAGGTGTGCTCGAAAAATTTCACTGGAGCTACTTTTTACAATAAGTGCGTCAAAACTTTGAAATCTGTCTTGTTTATTAAGAAAAACTGTATGCAATACCATAATAAAAAGGAACTTGGGCACTCTTTGATAATCTTCAATTACAAATACATGCATAAAATGTACTTAAAACATTAATCCTCCCTTTTTATTTCTTAAAATTTCAAATGCACATGTATGCTTTTAGATTCTGAATCAGATGCATGCAGACTTCCAAGCTAGATGCCTGAATTTCATCTAAACAACCAAGAGGGATATGTGAAAACAGTACATTTTCACTGTTTATCTATGCTTTCATTATGTTAACAATACTTTTGGTGTCCTTAATTCTTTATGCCAAATGCATGTACATGTATATTGATTCAGGAGTCAACATTCACATTTTGTAGGTCTTTACGCAGTGCTTTTTCTGCTTTTTTTGATACCTTGGCTCCAGATGCTTTTTTCAAATTAGATATACATTTATGAAGGATTTACTTCTGATTTTAATCCACTTCTTTACAATCATGGCAAGTAGTTTAGTTGAGTTATCCCCAGTTATTTTGCCCTTAGTTAGCGTGCACCAGTAATATTGAACTCTCGTGTGGTTACACATCTTTTCAATTAGCACGCTCTGTATGTCTACTCCAGGAAAGTTGTCCAAATTACTTGTCGTTAAATATGATCTGGTTTCATTTTCCATAGTCCGAAAAAGCAAAAAAAACTGTGTCGGAAACATGAAACAAACCTCTATTTTGAACTCGAATCCAGTGGTTTGTGTACTCAAGAAAGGTTTTAGCGGTATCAGTTGCGCAGACCTGCCAGGTTTTAAGAAATTTACAATAAATTACAGCAGTATCATTTTTCAACTTTTTATATCGGTTGTTGAGTGAGTAAGGTATATAGCCAGCAACATACCTAAGAACATTTTCTTCTTCATGTGATATCGGTGTAGTTTCACATTTAGTTTCTTCAGGCAAGTCAGCTTTGTTGCGTTCTTCAATCAATAAATGAAAAAGAGACTGCACTAAATACTGGTAAACCATAAGTGTGCCTTGACCTTCATTGTGAATGTTCAAGGAAGACAAGAAGTTGTTCCAGGTTTGTTGACTATTCAACCTAAACTGAATAAATGCCCGCCACATTAGGTCACTTCCCTCTGGCTTGAGACTCTTAGTGTCCCCTGCAGTAACAACAAGCCAGAGTGCACCAACGGTTGCCGAGCAGAAGTCATCCAATTCTTGACAGTCACTGATGCCGATTAACTGCAGAACTAGTCCCATCATGCAGAGAGCTAGGGGGTAGCTTGCGCTGATCACAGGGTGCTCCTTCATCTGCTGGAGACTATTCGTCACATACCTTGTTGCGTTCCCAACGGCATCCTCCCTCGTGAATTTTGCCTGTGGTCTTTTGACAGCTGTAATTAACATGGAATTGATAATTAAGTCTTGTAAAATGTTTACTACTTGCGTCTAATATCACAAAGACAATCTAGTTTTTTTATCACTTGAAAATCTACTTAATACATTTGGCCTATAATTGTTTAAGTTCAGGTTTATAGAACTACCCAAAATGAAGGAATGGAAGGATCCAACTTTTTAAACAGTAGGTCTAATTAAAATCAAGATTCTTGAGACCTTCAAAGTTCAATTTAAGAGCAAGGAATCCATCGTTTTACACAAACAAAATTAAAAAGTGTTTTATTGTCTTGAAAAGGGAATTACATACCAGGCTTACGAGATTTCTTTTTTGCTGTTTTCTTGGCTGGGTCGGCTGCACTGGCTTCAGCTTTCTTGGCAGCCTTTCCTTTGCCTTTGCCTTTGGACTTGCTTTCTGAGAGTGTGCTCTGGCTTGTGCTTGGCAACACTGGCGTGACTGGTAAAACTGGAAGACTTGAGGGAGATCCATCTGCTAAAGCTGCTGACATGGCTGAAGAAAATAAAAGAAAATGAAAAATGAGGTAATAGACCTAAGCAAAAACAAAAAATTATACTTGCCCCAGCAAAAACAAAAGCCAGAAAAAAAAAATCTTGTACAAAAAAAAAAAATTATTTTAAAAATAAATAGGCCTAAATAATGTTTGTATTTAAATTATTAGTAAAACTCTTATACCCTTGTTGTTGCTCATGTACTTACCAGTAGCAGTATTTGATGGTCCAGGGCTTTCAGGGCGACACCGTTCACAAACCCATGAAAACTCTAGGATTGTCTCCGAACAAAGCCCGGCGCAGACGTAATGCCACCACACGATCGCACACTGATCGTCATCGCACGCGATCATCTCCGTTGTGGATGGTTTACCACACACACAGTATTGACGACCGCCATCTTCTGTATCGGAACTCTCATCCGAAAGTTCGCTAGGGTTAATACTTTCTTCGCAAAAGTCGCTAATGTCGCTCAAATCAGAACCAGTAACAAAATCATCCTTTCCGTACGACGCCATCTTGAACGAAGGAAGAATGCACTGCGCACGCGCGATGCCGGTACATCCGGGGAATGCGCGTCCTCGACAGCGGTCGCTCGCGCTAATGAGTTGACAGATAAGCCTGCGGGTGTTTACCAACCCGCTGTTTTTACGACCGCGGCAGCCTACCCTGAACGTTTGATGTGGAGTCCGTTCAAACTCCATGTGTTCTTATTCCTCCATGCTCTTACCAAGCACGGCGCATGATGCAATACCACGCACGCTACTGTATGCATTATTCATGTAGCGATGAACATGTGCGCGACTGACCACAGCTTCGCCGCAGCGAGCTAAGTTCCTTTCCCCATAGCATGCGTGCTTTGGCGTTCTCCGAGAGACTGCTCAGCGGCACGCAGCAATTCTCTCCCCCGTGTGTTACCCATGAACACTACCTGGAATTCTCGGTCCAGTTTTTCGAGGGAATGGAATGTTACCCTTGCGTGGTCGCGTAGCTGGGCGTGGTAAGACATCCTGTGATGTAAATAACCTGTGACACAGTAACCGTTTAGCTTGTCACTCACTCCGTCAAGGTTGCTCGAGATGTTGTGTAAACACTTTTGCACTCTGATCTAACTATTTGCACACTTCTCTCTCCATGTTTTCCCTTATGTAAATGCACACGTTTCTAGTCTCTTGCACTAGGCACTCTTAGTAAATCATGTGACTAGTCATGTGACCCTTAGACATGGAAGATTACTATTGGTTGATTCCTAAATCAGTGCTCATGCATTATTTAATCCCGAGACTTCTACTGCCTATAAAAACCGGAGGTTTTCCTTACTTTCGGCAGTGCGGCGAACCACGAAACCAATGTAGTGCGAACGAACCCTAAACCCAAAGTTGTGCGGCGAACTTGTATGTTGTGCGGTAAATCGTATGATGTGCGGCGAACTCGACCCTGACAGACCGATTGTTGTGCGACTCTTGTCACTACGAAGCATCGGCCTCCCTTGGTGGTTGAGGCGCGGTGAAGTAATAGTGCAATCACTAGTACTAGTGTTATTATGAAGCATCCTTCTCCTAGATCCCTCGAGGAGTGTGTGGAAGCTGGTGAAATAGTAATACACTAGTCCCAATGGTGCTGTGCGGTTTCGAATGGCCATTGGACTGCTAGTCTTAGCTTGAACATGTTGTGCGGTTGTCTGGTGTTCTAGCCCAGCCAGAGCTAGTTCATCCCCATCACCACATCGGACCGCTCCCGCTGTGGCCAGCCGGCTCCCCGTAGCCATTTTCCCCGTAGTTCAACTATGCTAGCCCGGTCTTGTCATAAACACTATCCTTGGTGCATAGTGCCTCGGCTGACCTTGGATACCCGATACGCCACATGCATACTTTGGTTCGAACTGTAGTGCGGCCTGGCACACTTGCTGGCCCCGTCCAGTTACCGTTGCCTCCCCGGTCACCGTAGCGGACCGCTCCCGCTTCGTTCTGACCGTCGATAACCCGTACCGTGCCGGTGCCCACTCAGTTCGTATTGGTTGACATGGTTTTGCCATAGTACGTAGTACATGTATAGACTTTGTAGACGCCAACCTGTTATCTCTATGACGCTACCAAAGACTACCGAAAGGAGAAACCCTATAGGTTGATGAAATCTAACAAAGTTATGTAAAGTGAAGAGATGAATAAATCAGTGTATTGACATGTGTGACTGTCACCCCAAAGCTCTGTTTCCCTCCAACTTATTGAATTATTGTTGACTCTAATAAATGTTTCATGAACTGCTATTAGGGAACGCAACAATATATATATTAAATTTTCGTACCATATTATTATTAGGAACTTTTGCGCTACCGGAGAGTGCTGGAGAGTCACTCATGGGAGAGATTTTCTATTCAGTGTTTTTACCCCTTCGCGGCCCAGGCAGCAAAGCGAGAGAGGGAAGTCCTCAGGTGGGTGGAGATATCTGGAAAACCCGTAAGTTCCCCTATGGCATGTGCACCAGACCCTCTGGATGTCATTTCAGGCCGAGTCTTGCCAGATATGCAAGCACTGCGGTTTCGAGACCCAGACTTGTTTGTAGCTGGATCGCTGAATATGAACCTGTGTCTTTGGGACGGGGTTCTTGAAGAGTCGGCGGATGGTCCGGTCGTATCTAAATGGCTGCGGCAAGGGGTAAATGTTTTTGATTTTTTCCAGCCTTTCAAAAGAGAATATCGAGGCAGAAAATTACACTCTGACGTGCCCCCGCAGATGTATTTCGAAAATGCTCCGTCGTGTCCCAAGTTCGTTCCCTTCATCAATGACACTTTAACCAAGATGTTATAGAAGGCTCCGTGGAGCTTTTGGGGAAAACATGCGAAGTTCAGCCGCCAAAATGTGTTAATGCCATAGAACCAAAAAAGCCATGACTTGTTTTGTCGATGAAGGGACCAAATCTTTGGTGTAAAGACACGCCTTTTAGATTAGTTTCATTGGGCGAAATTGCAAAATCCATTAACAGAAATTGCTTCTTTTCAGCTACCGATGATGCACAGGGCTACAGGCAAATACTATTGTCGGAAGCGTCTAAGACCTTCTGTGGCTTTGAGTGGGCTGGCTACTATTTTGTAGACATGACCTTACCATTTTGCTTTAAAACAGCGCATTCATTTACACGACTATTGGTTCGTGCCTGTCAACATGGCTAAAGAACCGGGGTATCCATACCGAGGTTTGGATTGATGACCGTTTTATAGGCGAGTGTTCGGGCTAATCGGCAACACCTAAATAGGTTATCTGACATTCTCAATATTGGTCGTTTTTCCTTTGGTCGCTTTACGTGGTTTGATACGTGAAATCACATTTGGGGTTTTTCTTCAACCTGGAGAAAAGCCATCTTCATCCATCCTCTAGAATGATCCATCTGGGTCTGGGGATCTGTTCAAAATCTTTGTCTTTGTGGATTCCAGAGAAGAAAAAGATATCATTTGCCGAAGTAAGAAAGAATATCCTATTGGCAGACCAGGTTGTTTTAAAACAGCTTCAACGCCTTGTCGGAAAATGTCAAAGCTTTACGTTGGTATTTCTAGCGGCATCCTTTTTTGTAAGAGAGTGTTGCACATTTATGTCAAGATTAGACGACGTTTCCCCTACATCTCTTTCACAAGTTCGGACGAGTCTGGTTTTCGATAGGGAGGAGTTTGGTCGGTCCGTCAGGAAACACGAGTTTTGGAGATTACTGGCCTCAAGAAATTCTAGGTGTGGAAAACATTTTCTGCAAAGAGGCATTGGCTTTGTATTTGGTCTTGCAGTCGGTCTTAGACTCATTGTGGGATAGACGTGTGGACGTAACGGTTGACGCATTAGCTCTCTTCGACGGAACAGGCGCAGAGCGAAGTCGACAGCTTTGGCAAGGGTTTTAAAGTTGATTTTCGCCCTTACTTTAGAGGCTATCTTCACGCTGCAGTTGAGATGGGTCCCTTCCAAGCAGAATCCAGCGGATGCCCCGTCAAGAGAGGTGTCTAAGGCAGATGCTCGATTTTCCCCGTCAATCTGGAAGCTTCTTCAGAGAGAGTTGGGAGGGCCTCGAGGCTTCACATTTGACTTGATGGCACTTCCTTCAAATGTGCCGAGTGGGTTAGACGGATCTACACTCAAATTCTACTCAAGGGATCCGGCACCTGGATCGTCGGGGGTAAATGTCTTTGCCCAGCAGTGCCCGGTTGGCGAAGAGCTTTATGTATTCCCACCTTTTGTTCTGATAGCTTCACTCGTTCGACTGTTTCAGGAAGGGGGAAATGTGAAGGTAACGATGGTTGTACCGAAGCACCCTCACCCGAAACCATGGTGGCCAAGTCTGCTTTCTTATGCACGCCAGTCAGTACGTCTGTCAGAGGAAGGACAGATGGGGGTCATTGAGTATCTATCAGCTAATGGTTTACACACCGAATAAGAAGGGTCTGCCCTTTCAGCTTTTGGCCTTTGAATGTTTCTTTCCTCACTGCGGTAAACATATGAAGGAAAATCCGCTGTCCAAGCAAATGAATGTCCTTCTTATTATGTCAGATTCCATGTTTAAAGGCCTGAAAGGATTCAGCTGACCCTTGAGCCCATGTGCAGCTGGTCACAAGAGGGGGTCATAATATCTCATCATTGTGTAGAGCAGCAGCTCTACATGTCGACGACATGCACCGGATGCAGTGATTTTACATGGGGGCATTAATGATTTCAGCAGATTGGCAGATTGTCAGGAGGGGGTTCAAAAGGTCATAAGAGTGTTCAGGGCAGCTGCCGTTCGGCTTCGAGCCGAGTTTCCCGATTGCGTTTTCATCTTGTCATCGGTCTGTCAAACCAGGCTGGTGAAAGTAAACCGTTCGGTAGCCGTAGTTAACGAAGCCCTAAGAGCCATATGTAATGAGGCCGGCTAGGGTTTCCTCTCCAATGATTACATTATGCAAGAGGATCTGAGGGACGATGTCCATCTGTCTTGGTGGGGCAGTCTAAAGCTTTATCGAAGGTTGTAGATGGTTTAAAGGTCAGCTTTGCACCTACGCACTGGTCCCGACATAGCTTGTTTCCGATAGAACAACAGAACATCGATCGTAAACAAATTTACATCTTCTGTTTCAAAGCGTGACGGGTTGAAGGCGAGGTTGAAGACGCTAGAAGGCCTTTTGGATGGGCGGGCATACGATAAGCAGAAAAGTAAGCTGGTGGCATCACTCGAAGAGTTTATCCAGAAACACCACGGCGAAGGGATACCACACAGAGGGAGTCGACTTAGACTCGGCAACTCCCCTGGATATTGTCGCATTCCTAGTGGACAGATTCTTAAGAGAGAACACAAGTCAACACCGTTGAATGTGAAAACTTGGCCAAGCATGGCTTTTTTCCTTGTGAATGCCCTCGTCATTTAGCATCCGGAACAGTGGACTCTTACATTGGCCAGCTCAGGGGATATTAAAATACTGTAGGCAGAACCGAGATTTGGCGCTCAGGCTCGTTATGGGGTAACCCTTGCATATCACAGCGGGTTCAAATATATCTACGGGCTCTTCGACTGGAACAGGCCGAGGCACACGTCAAACCAAGGCAAGCCGTCCCAATATTCTCAGATAAGTTACGCTGGTTGGCGACAGAAATAAAGAGGCGTTTGTCATCCCGAGAATGTAGCAGCTCTCCATTCATTCAGAGATACATATTACAGAGAGATTTAGCATTCTTCTTATGTCTTTGGTGGGCTGGTGACAGGGCAGGCGACTTAGGCTGGACCAAGACATGCGAGATTTCGAGAATAGAGGGCGGCGACCTTCTCTTCAACCACACCGTGGAGAAAACGATTAGAGAGTCCTCTTCAATCCCGGGACATACCGTTATTTCGTTTTACCGTTTTGGATTTCCTCAAAAACAAAAACAGTAAACAAACCATTGACCGTTCTGTCGTTTTACAGTTTTGTAAAACGGTCAAACGGTATTAGGTCACAAAAAAACAATTACCTTTTTGTTGTTTTTCTTAATTGTTGAAAGCGATAAACAGTTAGTTGTTTCATTTGAGAGTGTTGTTTTAAAAGAACATGACAATGAAAAACGGTCAATAGTCCTGTCGACCAGTTTTTGATTTAGGTTCGGCAATTAAGCAATGCACCTAGGAATGTTAATGCGTCCTCATGGGATCGAGTCATTGCCTGGGACCCAAATTACCCTCCTCACATTTCGTTCTCACGACATAGTTTTCGAAATGGCTATTGAAGAGCCGCGCCGAACTCCAATTTCCTTCAAATATCTGCAACTTCTTCAAACGTATTACCATCCTGTATCCATTGTAAAAAGTACTGTCCTCCCTTGAAGTTTTCCAGCGCCATTTTTGCTTGCAACTCTATAAGCCCCACCAACTGAATCGCGTGAGAAGGGGGTCAGGGTCACGCCAGGAATCATCACACCACGCATTATGCCGAGGTAACACTTTTTTATGTAAAGCATGGTCCCCCTCCATCCCTCTTGCCCAGCACCACAAAATGCACCACGGACTGTTCACTATGACACTGAAATAAAAAAAAAAAACAGTCTGTATTCAATACTGACCGTTTTGCTGTTTTTCAAAGTTATTTGTGTAAAACTGTAAAACAAAAATCATTGATCGTTATGCTGTAATGAATTTTATTAAACTTATAAAACAGAGAAACCGTATTTATCTTAATACTGTTTGACTGTTTTACAAAACTGTAAAACGACAGAACGGTCAATGGTTTGTTTACTGTTTTTGTTTTGAGGAAATGCAAAACGGTAAAACGAAATAACGGTATGTCCCGGGATTCTCTTCTTCTCATGTTGTCATTCCAAAGTTGGAGGGTCAATCAGATCTAGACCCAGCCGGGGCAGTTAACAGTTTGTTGGAACTGGCAAGGTCAAACGGTTACAGCCTTACAGATAGATGGTTTTCACTTTCGGCCTTCACCACAGGACCACAGGTATTACGTCTACTTGGAGCTTCAGAGGAGCAGGTCATGGATCACTGCAGATGGGCTTCCAGGAAAACCTATAAGCACTACACAGAGTTGGAAAAAATAACCAGGCATAAACAAACAGTACAGGCACTGCGCGATGCTGTCAGTAAGGATCAGGGTCAGCTATCTTCAGCTGATCTAGCGGGATGGTTTTTTTTTTAGAGGACTGAACTCGGGCTTCAAAGTTCAGCGAGCATTTCCATAGATTTCAGATTGTATAGGCCTACTGGTTGGATCTGCTTGTAGCCTTGGGCTCTAAGCCTTAGTTCAGTGCATTCCTATGGAAAGAAAGAGGAAAATATTTAGAAGAGCATGAATATGAACAAAACATAAGACGCTTGGTGTTGGACAGGCTTCTTATTCAAGGTGTACTACTCCATTATAAGATCTTAATCAAGTCATAATTATAATCATATTCATGTGTAGTAATTTTAAAATTGGCAAAGAACATCTGCAAAATGGCAACTTTTGATTGCAAGAGGCAATGTATGAGGTTTGACAGGTTACGTGACATAATTATCAAGATTGCAGGCATTACAAAGAAAAGGGTACTCTTTTGTTTTATAATTAAAATGCACAAATGAATATCAATAAAGCAACAATGGTCCTCGTTTTTTCTTAAGGGTAGGACAGGTTTTAGGGTAAGAGTTGGGATGAGAGATGGGTGGATGATGATGATGTGGGGAGTATGAAGGGTTTGAGGGCTGGAGCTCGGTCGGGGGGTTCGGAAAGAATCTATTAAACCCATATCTAAGCCTTGTAGATTCTGGAGCCCGCAACGGAACAACAGAGCGATACAAATAGTTCACTATTTGTACCGCTCTAAACGCGGAGGGCGACAGAGGAATCAAGTCAATCGTGATTCTGGCTGACCGAAGGCGTGACGTTCGCGGGGCTGTACATGGTAAGAGTGTAACTCATCAGAGGTGAGTAAATGTATCTTGTTTGGTGCGCCTAGAAGTTTGCAGCCGTGGTAAGTTGTATGGTTTTCCCACCCACCCGGGCCCCTTTTCCTGGTGCGGGGTTCCGTTTCAGGTTCCGGTTTCTACTACAATCTATGCGGGAGCCCGCAACGGAACAACAGATCGATAAAAATAGTTCACTAGTGATTATACTATTACTTCACCGCGCCTCTTCCACCGAGGGAGGGGTGCTTTGTAGTGACACGAGTCGCACAAAAATCGGTCTGTCAGAGTCGAGTTCGCCGCACATCATACGGGTTTGCCTCACCACATAAGTTCGCCGCACAACTGTTGGTTTAGGATTCGATCGCACTCAGTGGCGTAGCCAGAGGGCCGTGGGGGCGACACCCCCCCATGAAACCTTGTCGCCCCCAGTCGCCCCGTCCCACTGAGATTTTGAGTTTCTAAAATTATCATTGATCTACATGACGCCCCCCATGAAATGTTTCAGCCCCCCCCCCCCCGGTGACTGCTCTATGTTCCGACACCCCTATGTTCCGACAACCTAGATTGTGTTACTCCGGGTTAGGGTTAGGAATAGGAATTTGTGCAGTCGGAACATAGGGGTGTCGGAACATAGAGGTGTAACCACCCCCCCCCCCCTCAGGCTACGCCACTGATCGCACTACATTGGTTTCTTGGTTCGCCGCACTGCCCAAAATGAGGAAGACCTGTCTGTTTTGACGGCCTTAATTTTTGGCAATCTTAAGAAACATACAAAAGTCCAGATTGTTTAAATCGATGAAGCAGCAGCAGCAGAAAAATATAGAAAAACTGAATTGTCGGCAACGCCGGATAAAATTGCGACGCTGCTGACGGCCGGGATCTGCCCTAAATTTGTTGTAAAAGTGGAGTGTGCAGTGCTCGCGTGTATCGAAATAAACGATTTTTCGCAGCCTAGCTCTACAGGAAAACTATAGAAACGCCCGGAATGCCAGCTGTCTCACACAAACAAAGCGCGGTGGAATGTAATTCGCTACGCCCTTTGAATAGTTTAAAAAGCAGCAGGCAATATTCTTGGTGGCGCGCGCTGTGCAAAACGTTAAGTTCCGCCACAAGAGGGCGCTAGGCAAATAGCATGATCGAAATGGCTTCTGACAAATGACATGACATACACAAAGTTTACAAAAGCTGTGAAATGAATGATGGAGTAGGGTACTCGTCGGGTAAAAGTTAGTATTTAATCCCGACCTGGTTGCAACTGCTTCATGGTAACTGTAATATTGGACACATTTCAATATTAATGTAGCGGGGGCGTTTGCACGCCGCCTTATACATTCACCATATGATACATGTACATTTACTCACAATACTACTAATAACATGTTACTGGAGTCCCAAGGCATGTCTCGAGTTCACCATGGCTGTCGTTTTCTAGTCCCTCCGGGAGTCCAGCAGGCATCCAAGGTGTTGTAATGACGGCTGACCCAATCCTGTCTATGACGCCATACATTGTAGCGGGGGCGTTTGCACGCCGCCTTGGGGTACGAGGCCTGGACCTCGTAGGCTTGGGAAGTGAATCCCTGGTAAGGGGTAGGCCAAATGTAACCAGACTAGAGGCTTTGTCTTAGCTGTACTTTGGCTTTATTTATCAGTTTAAATGAACACAAAAAACACCCTGTAATAACACAGAAAATAAGAATCCTTAGAAATTACAGAAATACAATATTTTATCGTAGCATAATAATTACAATGATTAAAATAATAATTACAATAATCACTTTTTTTTCTTTATGAAAAATCGCCAACCACAAGGCCCAAAGCGGGCCACTCAAGGTGATGGCTTAAAAAAGGGGGAAAGGGGGCAAACAAAGAGGAAATCATAGGGTAGAAAGACAACTATTGATGTTGCGCTTAATTTGGGACAGGTTGTAAGTGGAAGGGAAGCAGGATGCAGGGAGTAAATTACACAGCAAGGCGGTACGCGGGAAGAAACTAGATGAGTATCCCCGAGTATTTGCCTTGGGGGGATGCGAATGAGCAGAGAAACGTGTGGTGCGGCTAAAGGTACGGTTGGGTGGAACTATTATGTAAAGTACATGTATACAGAGTCCAAGCGCGAGTGTTTCGCGAGTGTTTGCGAGTGCTCGAATATTGAGAGCACGCGCGACTGCCTTGCGAGCATCCTCGCAATCACACGCGCTACGCGCGAACAAATTGCTACAGGCACCACTGTACCATGTGCGCAGGCCACACACACACCAAACGTTGCGTGCATGTGGAAAATGATGTACACAAAGTAGCATCGAAACACGCGAAACACAGTCACCAAGACCTTCAAAATACTCCCTGATTCGACTCACCCGGACACCTAGGGGTGAACGGCAAAGAGTTCCTGGCTGATGAGGCCCGGATGACTCCGCAGGATTCTACAATGGTGTGATTTCTGGCGAAGTATCGTATCACTAATGAAGCTTCATTCGTCTCAAAATGGAAAAGGACAAACAACGTGGAACCCAACCGCATGGTAGACTACATTACAAATCAATGCGCTTTAGAATGCACAAATAATCATTATTTCAATAAGGTGAGTTTGTAATCTAATCAATATTATGAAAAAGGTTCCAACTAATTTGTAGAGTAATTCTACATAGTTATCCCCAACCTAATGTGCTGAAAGAAAGGGCCGGATAGGAGACTGGTGACGAGTCTATGATTGGTTGATTTGCTCTCCTTTAATTACTGATTGTACTCAAATTACAATGATGAAGATAGTAGCTGAGCTGATTAGGTTAATTTACTGATGAAGACTTTTAGCCATGGAATGGGAGCCGTGAACTGCAATGGAGGTTGTGTAAGCCGTGTGGTAGGCCGTGGTTCTACAAGAAAACCAAATTAATACAATAATAAATATTGGAACCTACATTTATGAGGTGACATGAAAAACACATGAAAATGGACTAAGATTCATGTAATAATTTTCCCCCAGTATCAACTAAATTATCTAACAAACTGAGAGATTAGATAAGCCCTAAATTACACTTAATTAACCAGCAATAATGATTAAATATGAGGGCATAATCCTTAGTAAAAAGATCAATAAAATGTACGTACATGTACCCATAAAACAACATGTGATGAAACCCACGTTATTTATCCATTACAAAACCCCCCACAAAATATCCCTTAAAATGATCTATAAATCTACTCACTTTTAGCTTCTACGCACAGCCGCTGATGGACGGCATACAGATGATTAGGAAAATTTGGGTTAACCTGGGATTTTACGTTTGATTGAAGGAATAATTGGGAGGTTTATGGGAATGATTTCAGGACAAATGTGACTAAAATTGGAATCACGTTGGAATTTTCCTAGATTCATAATCACAAGAGGGCGCTATACCAATTTAACGCTGAGACACTTTCGTACATGTGCAGAATAATATAATGCTTGTAAAAGTTGCAAGAACTAGCTCCCTGCACAGGCGCGGGAACACTGCATAAAAGTACAGAGTGAACCGACAACTCCTGTTGCTATGCGACAACGCGCTCTAGAATAAACTGTAGAACGTATGAGCTACAAGGGGCAGATCCCCACATTAATTTTATCTATGTTCTTCACATAAACATGGTCAAGCAAAGTCCCTCTTGTAGCATCACTAACAAATTGGTTATATCCGAGTAGTAAGGAAGGTGGGGGTACGGGACCAAAATGGAAAAATCTGTGGCAAGCCTGGACACGCCGCTCTCGGTTCTAAAAATAGTTGGGGGAAAATATAGGGGAATCCCCCGCGGCAAATTTTAGAAATCTGACGTCAGGTTCTGGACCAAAATGGAAAAATGTGTGAGTCACCAATACGTGTCCTTGAAAAAAATTGGCGTAAACAACATGTCCTTGAAATTTGGTGTAAACAATATAACATTGAAACTCGGGATATAAAAAAAAATTAGCTTCTCTATCTGTGAAAAGGTAGAGAAGCTGTTTTTCTATAAAAAATGGAGAGTCATATGTTCAGACCGACGAGTACTTGAACATTATAAAAAATAATATCGGTTTTTATTAAATATATAAATGAATCTTTTATCAGAGTGAAAACCTCGAGCTATCTGAAAAAACAGATCAATGCGATCACAATATAATCATCGAGAATGTTTTTTTTAGTTTGTGAAACGTGCGGTGAAATAGTCTCACGTTGCTTTGATTTTTCCGCAGAAAATGCGCAAGAAGATCGTATCAATTGGTCCATTTTAAAGAGAAATAAAAAAAAGTGTAGAGAAACTTATTTGTTCTGTGTGTCCAGAGCAAGACTCAGAAGATGTCCAAGAAACAATCAATAAATATAACGAGCTCGTTAATTACAAAACATTGAGGGGAAACGAATGCGTTAACCCTAAAGGGGCCGGGGGCAGAATCCGCCCCCCCCCCTCAACATTTTCCGTGATAGCCTCTAAAAAATTTTTTTTCGCGACCCGAGCTGTCATGACGTTTTAGCCTCGAGCTTTGCACATCTTTTGAAACCAAAAACATAAAAATCGGACGACGGGTTGCCGCGTAGCGAAAAATTGTCCGGCGCCGCGCGCCGTGAAAACTGAATTTTAGCATATACGTTGTGTACACAGAGCAGAATTGCCATTCGTACAATATGAATAATTAATTAGCCATAATTCCAAAAACCTTTGACCTATAGTCATGAAATTTCTTGGGTATGTTTAGGAAGAGTTGCTTTATGCATGTGCCGAGTTTCAAAATGTTTCGTCACTCGATGGCCGAGATCTTAGGGTGGGGGGGGGCGGATTCCTTGGGGGGGGGGGGTACTGAGAGATGGTCAAAATAACCCGGCCCCTTTAGGGTTAAAAGATCATTAATAGCCGCGTGTCTTCATCATATAGTTCGATTACACAAAGAACGAGTTAAGGGATTTATTTAAAGTGACTCAAAATCAATTTAATAAAGCACTAAAAAGATACGATGACCACTACAATAAAGGCGGGACCGAGGGTGACGCCCTAAGAGGTGATATAGAGGTGTAACTCGGTGGATCGCTTTCATAATGTTTATTTACCGAGAATTCGATGAGAGATTTTTTTTCTTTTGCCAGCCGTTCATCTACCCGTTTTTTTACATTTTTTTCAAAGTCTGTATCGTTTTTAATGTTTTGAAGCTTTGTGCTGGTCTTTGTTCTAATTTTTTGCTTAAGCTTGTTAAATTTTGCGAGCTCTCTCGTAATCAATATAAACTCTTCATGCGATATATCTCCGTCGTTGATGGCTTGAGACACGTATTCTTCAATCGTGTTAAGTTTGGAGTCTGCTAATATTTTAATCTGGTCGTGCTTTTTCAGCTTGGCGGATAATCGCTTAGACGCGATTATAAGCAGAATATCTTCACCAAAAGCGCCTATAAACGTTCTTTCTAGCACCAATCCAACGGGGGCTGATATAACACCCAAGAGAGCGGTAATACTGACAGCCCCCGCTATAGCCCCCAATCCTTCTAATCTAGCTCTACGTAATTAATAGTGTCGATCACTCTCTTTATTTTTGTATAAGTGCGCTCTCGGTGGTCTCTCTCTTTCAAGATTAAAGATGGAATCTCTTCAATCTTTTTAAGTCTGTATACTTTTGTTTCTTCGTCACTTTTTAATCGGAGTACATCTCCAGAAATATCGGGGTATAATACATTATTACTCATGTTTTTAATATAAAAAAAAATAAAATTAAAAGATCTCCAACTCCTTCATTATACTCACACCCTTGTTGTTGATGATCTGTCCTTTTTCACCTATGATTGAAAATGTCAGTTTGTCGATTATACCGTTTTTAAGTTTTTTGAAATCCTCGACGCTATCAGGCTCGGGTTTGCGCGTAACCACGGGTACGATTTTCAAGATATCAGACGGACGACCATCCAGAAAATTTTCACTCGTACTTAATTGCGGGCAGCGAATAAACAAAAAGGTAAACGGATTAACGTTGTAAGACCCCGTATACACCACTTTGGGTATCAGTCTTCCTTTGGCTAAATTAAGTAATCGGGATACTTCTCTGTTAAAGCGCAATTTGAGATTTACGTCGGTTACCACCAACGTCACCTTTTTAGATTCTCTAAATATTTGAAAACTTACCCCGGGTATATAATTTAAAATGAAATCGAACCAATCGACGTCGTACCACTCAGGTGGTATGGTGACCGAACCGGTGACTCCATCTGGTAACGGCGCTAAAAGACTCGGAGAAGTAAAATCTAAGTTATCACCAGACACGATAAGACTCCCCTGTAATGTTACCCCAGCTTATCTAATCATTCTAACCCTAGGTTTGCTTATTATACCTTCGATATATTCTTGCGCTATCTTTTTACCTTCATTGATGAAGCCTTTTCTTTCAAATAAAGTTGTTATGAAAAATATAATCGTATTGCGTTGTACGTCGGGGTGTGTTCTTTCTTGAATTTTATTGTGTAAGTTCTTTGTCTTTCAATTATTTGTTCTATTTCTTTTTCGATCGATTCTAAAGCAGAGTCTAGTCTATTTTCTTCGTACGCTTCTATAAGATCGTTTATAACTCTATTGAAAGTATTTTCATCTCTAATTAAAAAGTCGTATTAAAGGTATCTCAGGTATAAACGATTCAATAAAATCTCTATCTGTTCTTACTTCTATATCTGAGTCAACCTGTTCGTATCTTCTTTCATCATTAGGTCTTTCAGCGGGTCTCCCGTCTATATCCGTATACCAATCAATCTCCGTGGCGCTGGAAATATTAAAATATCCGGGGTTAAACATCACCCTTTTTACGCGTACACATTTTTGACCGTTTAAATTATCTACAACGTCTTCTAATTTAAACGTCTGCTCATTTTGAAACGAGTGAAACGAATGCATTTATTTAAAAGTCTTTTTATATTAAAACTGAAACTAAAATAAATACTGCTTTTATGTTGTTAAAAAAAAGCAGATACTAGGTATAGCTGATCAGGTAACGAAACAAGTAAATCAAAATGTAGCCAAGGCAACCGAGCTAACGCATCAAGCTACATCCTAAGCAAAGTTTTTAAACAACACTAAACCCAGTGAACTGGATGTTATAGTTAATAATACCAACGGATTTTTAACCTTGTTTCCCGACTTAACCTCGGACTATAAATTGCCTCACGTTGAGACGAACGAGGATGTAGATCGTTGGAAATCACACCCCATGTCGTTATATCAAAATCAGTTAAATTTTGCGATCTACTGCGTTTGGGCCATTTTTAACTTTCATTTATATTTTACGGTTAGAAAGATCCTGTACGACTTTGCCGCTCCCTTACCGGGGCATGACGCATGTAACGCTCTAGACAACAGTTATAATCACAGAGCATTTACCGATACCTGTTTGTTGTTTGGCATAGATCAAAACAAGTCTTTTAAACAGACGAGAGACACAAAATCTAACGATTTGGGTACCTCATACATCTTTAATAAGGGCAAGTTTGTGGCGGTTGGCGAATACGATGAAGCATTTCCCGACAAACCCAACGTTATTTACGGCGGCTACCATGGTCTAGGTAGTCCTAAAAAGAGTGGAAGCAGTTACATTCCTTGGACGGTTATTTACAACGAACAAAATGAATCGGTACAAAAGGCTTGGTTACATTTTATACCCGACACGAGTTCGTTTACCCCCGCGGGAATCATAAAGATCAACGAATCGATTAGATCTTACGTGTACGCTTTACTCGGTGCGCAGGCTCAAACAAAAACGAGCGTATTATCACCGGGCACCGGATTAGACGCTCAGAGACAATTTAACGTCATCGTTGAAGATATCATTAATGCAGTAGACGACATGGAAACGAGTATCAATCAATTTCAAGACTCTTTGCAGTATGCCAGAACGCCTTTAAATTTTGTCGTGAAACCGGGGTTGTATTTAATTCCATCGGATATGAACTTGAAGGTTGGAACGCACGACGGGTATAACAACAATCTTCAAATCGCTAACCAGATTATGAAAACTGGTTTGGTGCCAAATTTAAACTCACAACCTCAACCGGACGACTCTTTTGATGACACCAATGACGTCGCGCCACCAACACCCCCAGAGCCTATGACGAACGATGTTGTATCACTAACACCATCACCAACACCAACACCAACACCAGCACCATCACCAACACCAACACCAACACCTACACCTACAGTTTTAACCCGAGAACCCACGAAACTACAAACTCACCAAGACGAAAAATTATCGTTGACGGTAGGAATATTAGCTATCGTTGGTATGGGTATTTTGGTATGGGTATGGGTATTTTGGCTTACGAGGCAACGCAATAAGTCACACTCTAATTACAAAAAAAAAAAATGCCTTACCAACTTTGTGCTGGTAAGGCTTTTTATTTGTTGTTTTGCTTTTAAACTTTAATTAAAACTATAACTACCATCGTTTTTGCAGGTACGCAAACACCAAGGCTCCCACACCCAAAAATAAAGCCAACACGTGTTCGGCCAACCACGATACGGACTTAATCAACGCGTTAAATATTCAACTTAGTACGCTGCCTATGGTACCCGGCAGAGCACCCAACGCACTCGCTCCGAGTTTTTGAAGAGCAGATGCAAAATTAGCGAGTTGTTTTGAAATCCACTCTTTGATACCGCCTTTTGGTTGAGTCGGTTTTGGAGGTCGTTTTGGTGTTGGTTTTGGTGTTGGTTTTGGTGTTGGTTTTGGTGTTGGCGCGGTTGTGGCACCCGCACCTCCCACGCTAGCGACGATGCTACTCACTATCGTGCAGATGGCTAAACTAAAAGCGGCTAAAATACTCACTATGGTCACACCTTGTTCTCTAAACAGAGTTATAATCTTTTCCGCAAGAGTAGTGTCACCGTCCAATATTTTATTAATCGTTTCTCTGCTTCTAGCGATCTGACTTTTGAGCCCTCGTTCGTTGGTTTTTGCGGCTTCTAATCTGGCGGATCTTTCAACGTTCAAGTCGCTCAATTTATCGTTTACTTCTCGTCGACCCTCCTCGCTGTGAGACGCGCTAAATTAAGTTCTAGGTTACCTCTTAACGTCTGAAGACTTTTATCTAAACCCTGGAGTTCTCTGTAATTTAATCCTTCTGTTTGAGCGCCGGTGTCTTGTTCTAAATCGTCTATAATCTCGGTTACTTCATCGGTGACTCTGGGTAGTTCTGTCATGGGGATACTCTCAGTTTGTACTTGTTCGAGCGGGTTACGATTATAATCTTTAAAACCCAATCCGTTTCTAATGAAATCTCTTCCTGGAAGATCTAACCTTTTTGCATTATTCTCTATACTCCGTAGACTCAAGAATTTTTTAGGGTTTCTTTTATCCGTTAACCTTACTAAGGCTTTATCAGTTGCTTGGAAAAATAACCCGTCTTTATTGCCGACAAAATTTTCGTATCGCGGAGCTAATGGTCCGTCGCCTTTGTTAAAATTCTTGTAAAAATCATCGACGCGATCACTTGGGACCATGCTTCTTCCTCGATATTAATTTTCATCTATGTCGGTAGTTGGGATGGGTATATCAGGAGTATCAAAGTCGTCATCTAGATTTGTCTCTGCTACATCATTATCATCTAAGATAATATCAGGTGGATCCATGTCAAATCCTCCCTCAGCCATTTATTTAATAAACCTATTTAAATTACGCCGTTTTAATTATACTGCCCGGTAGTATACCCTGGGCTATCAACCAATTTTGCGTGGGTAGAGCTACACTTATAATACCCGTCAATTTAACCGCATCTTCTACGCTTAGTTTGTCTTAATCCGGCGCTTTCATTTTGAGTAGTTTATTTCCTACCATGGCGTATCCCATCGAAAGGCCCGATATGACGGCTCCGTGATAAATCGTATTAGCTATTCCGTTGGTGTCAAAGTTAGTCATCGTTTTTAATATAACAATTTTTAAATTGCTGTTTATTCCGTGTCTAGCGTTTTGGGGGCGCTGGGTATAGTGGGTTGAGTTACTACCGGCACTGGCTGTACCACCGGCGCAGTTGCCTTACTTTTTAGTACCAGCAACCCCACTCCTATTATCGACGCTATATCTCCCCACATCGCCCAAGAGCTTTAATCCTGTGAGCTCGTAGCGTCGTCCGATGTTAC
Source organism: Patiria pectinifera (assembly GCA_029964075.1). Classification (NCBI taxonomy): domain Eukaryota; kingdom Metazoa; phylum Echinodermata; class Asteroidea; order Valvatida; family Asterinidae; genus Patiria; species Patiria pectinifera. Next base: position 7,618,009 of record CM057135.1, read on the forward strand.
ATCCATTTTTGCTAATTTTAATTTCATCTGTCTATTGTGCTCGGCTAAAGCTTTACCCTGCTGTATTCGTTTAGGATTTTTAGTCTTGGTCACTCTTGTTACCGTCGGTGATGACGCTGTTTTTATCGGTTGGGGCGTCTCTGTCTCTGCTGGTTGAGCCGCTGGCGTTGTTGTCGCTGCTTTCTGATCTTCCATTTATTATATTAGGTTTGTTAAATTTCAAATGTTTTGTTGTGAAAATCGTAGCTACTACGGGTGATATAAAAGTTCCGTACTTGTAACAAACGTCGCTCAACATACCAGCCATACTCGCGCTTATAATAGGATCAGAACTCAAGTCGTTGGTGAGTTCTTCTTCAAAATCTATAGTGACGTTATATCCTAAAACTTGTACGGGTGTAACAACGGATAACATTCGCGAAAATAGACTTAAATTGTATTTGCCAACAGTTTGAACAATTTCATTTCCAAATTTAGTTTCGTACAGATGATATAATTTGTCGAGTTCTATATTGTCAAAAGCTTCGATATGTTTAACGGTATGTTCCTTTCCCAAGTACTTTCTAGAGTTTCTGGCTGCTACGACACCGCACAAACGATCTTTATGTTCTGTGTTGTTATCTTGCTCGTTCGTTAATGCAAGTTTAAGGTCCTCCATTTAATTAGAAACGAATTTAATTTTGTTGTAGCTTTAGCAACTTTGTTACGAAAGCGAAGGTATTCGTAGGTGTAAAACGATAAATTAAACGATATGATTATAATAGCCAAAAACTGCAAATACTCGAATATTGCTATCATTTACTAACAGCAAATTACATTTTGTTAACATTTGTTGAATAGTTTGCTGATTTTCGTTGATTAACCAATTGTAATACCTGTGTAGTGTGTAGCTTGTTGAGTAGGTTGCTACTCACCTAGGTCATATTTGTTGATGAGCTAGGTCATATTTGTTGACGAGCTAGGTTATCTAGCTACTCAAGTAGCTCGTAACTAACTGGAGGTTCGGTGTATACGACTAATTTACTATATTTCACATCTCTCAAATGTCGTATTATATAATCTTGTTCTTCAATCGGTACGACGTCATTTTCATCTAAGGTTTGGTCAAACGATGTTTTATCTTTGCAGTAAAATAATGCCAACCAAGCCGTATTTTCTCTATAATTTTTTAAAACGCTGTTGTACTTTTGAGTCAGTAACCAACAGCTGTGATTGACGTGTCTTCCGCTAAACGCCATCTTGCTTAGCGCGCACGTATTTTTACGATATTTAATCTCTTGATCTGAAGAGCAATCGTCCACGATAAACAGCGTAGCAACACCTTCGAGCTTTTCCTGTAAATATCGATCGCTTCGTTGAGCGTCATCTTGTATAATTCCGGATCGCAGAGATATACCTCGGGATCTGCGTGAACCCACTTTCTTTCGATGTAAGTTTTGTTTTGAAATACGGTGGGGCAAATGATGACTATCGCTTCAAATGTATTTTTATAGTCTGACTCTAACCGATCCAAAATCCATTTGGTTTTACCCGAATTTGTTTTGCCGACGATTAAAGTGCAATACGGTTGTGTCATTTTAACTTAACAGAGATTTAAAATTCCCGTCTTCCAAGTTCAATTGAGCATCATGACTATAAATATACTTACATCGTGAGGTCACCTTGACTTTCGGCTTCTCTGTTAAATCGAACGTTGATGCCTCCTCCGTCTCCGAGTTTCCTACCAGATCCGTGAGCGGAATTGTCGTCGTTACTTCTAAAATCGAGCCACAGACCGTACTTGTTTTTTAGGTAGTCTCCGAGGTCAAAACCCGTCAAATTTAAGTCTTTAGCAACTTCGCGCCCGCTTTCGGTATCGCTGTCTCCAAAGAACTTGATAATTTCGTTCCAGTGTTGATATTGAAACATGCCTTGACTGTAGAGTTGATTGGGTTTACCTTCTACAGTCACCGATGTTTTGGTTAGTTTTGTATTATAAAATCGCTGTGGATTTTTCTCCAAGGGATCTTTAAACAAAAACAAAATACCCTTGAGACTCCTGATGGGTTGATTGACGCTGACGTTCCAAAGCGTGTCCGATTTCTTGACGGATCTAACTTCTAGCGAGTGGATTTTATCAAACAGATATTTCATTAACCCCTTGTGTTTATTCCTGATGGTGATAGCTAGGTCTCTGTTGGTCACCACTTCGTATTCGAGAGACAAGTCTGAGATAGAATACATCGCCGCCGTATCTGAACTGTTGACTACTTTATCGTGATCGTTAAACTTTATCTCGTACGTCAGAGGTTGTTTTAAACCGCTGGGAAAAAGGGTGATGCGAAGACAGTATGTCAATGTCTAGGGGAATACAATATATGTTACCATAGGCATCCGCGATATCTTGATCTTTACCGTTGTTACCCCCCGCGTTAGCATCTTGAGCCCCAGTTCTTATAGTACAGGCAATATAAGGTTTGACCTCAAACAAATTGCAACAGCATTTTTTTCACCACAGTGCATTTCTATAAGGTCCCTTAAATGACATACTAAAAGTCTTAAAAAATCGAGGTGGTGGAAATATGCCTAATTTGCATAAATCCAAAATGGCCGCAAATATTAGGACTTTCGCATTGATTTGGTCATATTTCTCATACTAGGTGGATTTTAGAGGTACTTTAAACAACAGTTTTAGTCCTTTTACATTGATTTACTTATTATTCAAGTCCTAGGTAAATTCCAAGATCCCTATGTTTCCGAAATTTTCCAAATGCCGTATAATTTGCATAAATGCCGTATATCAATATGCCTAATTAAAGTTAAAATAATGGAAGATGTGTGGACATGTACCAATTGAGTGTTCCCTGATAATCCAAGTCAAATTTCACATCACAGTGCATTGCTACAAGGTCCCTAAAAAAGTTGTTAAAAATCCAAGTGGTGGAAATATGCCTAATTTGCATAAATTCAAAAGGCCGCTAATTACATGATTTTCATATGATTTGGCGCGGCCATAATAGTATATAGGCCGTTATGTACTTTTTCTTTTTTTTGTTTAAGAAGTAATTTTTGCCATATTTGGAAAGAGTTTTCCTCCCTAAGCCGGAAATGCATTGGAGACATTTTTTCCCACCTACCGTGTGGCGGCCATCTTGGATTTCAAAATGGCCGCCATTTCGAGCCTAATTTGTATCATAACTTCGGACTTGATTGTCACATGAAGTTTATTTTGATGGCAAACCCCATGTTTTTGATACCAAGGAACCTGAGTACATTATTGTTTATGGTGTACTCCAAATGGATGGCAGCCATCTTGGATATTTCAAATATATGGCCGCCATTTTCGGCTTATTTGCATAATACATTTGGACTCGAATGGCGTACGAAGTCAATTTCAGTGGCAAACCCCATACATTTGATACCAAGTAATCTTAATGACCCATTGCTGATGATCTATACCAGATGGATGGCAGCCATCTTGGATTTTTTTTTCAAAATAGCCGCCATCTTGGATCTTATTTATAATAACATTGCACCTGAATGTCCTATGAAGTCCATGTATTTGAATGAACTCAAGTTAATCACTGTGGACGGGGTACTTACAGTTGATGGCAGCCATCTTTGATATTTCATAATTGCCGCCATTCTGAACTTTTTGCATAATAAATTTGGACTTCAATGTCGTATGAAGTCACTATTGGTGGTGGCAAAGCCCATAAATTTGATACCAAGGAATCCAATTAGCACATTTAGGCATCCCAAATGGATGGCAGCCATATTGGATATATTCAAAACTAGCGGCCATCTTTGATTTCATTTAAATAATACGGTGGCACCTGAATGTCGTATGAAGTCCATTTTGGTGGCAAACTGCATATGTTCTTGATACCAAGGAACCCAAGTTAATCATTGTTGATGGGGTACTCCACTGGGAGTATACCCCATCAACAATGATTTTCGTGGGTTCCTTGGTATCAAAATAATGGGGTTTGCCACCAAACTGAACTTCATATGACAATCAGGTCCGAAGTTAGATACAAATTAGGCCCGAAATGGCGGCCATTTTGAATTCCAAGATGACCGCCACATGGTAGATAGAAAAAAAAATGTTTCCAATGGATTTCCAGCTTAGGAAGGTAAAGTCTATCCAAATAATTATGAGAAAAATTCCTTCTTTAGCAAAGACAAATGCAGTGGCCAAAAATATGACATAATATGCTATCTAGTAATAACTCTCGTCCTAAGTTGCTTTTCGGGGTACTTTAAACAACATTTTGTCATTTGACATTGGGGCCATTCAGTGTCAAATCACCCCCCAAAACTTTTAAATTTGAAACCCAAACCTCTCCAAATTGGATCATATTTAGTTTATAGGGTCATTTCGGCTGAAAAAGCCGAAATTTTAAGTTTTGGCACCATTGGACAAACAGTTTTCGCGCTACCGCCCAGGCAATTTTGGTCAAAATGGACATTGCTGCCATTTTTAAATGACCATATTTCTATAATCTGTGAGCCAAATGTGTTAATCTTAATTTCTTTTGAAAGGTTACATCATGAGAAATCCAAATTTACCTTTGTTTTTTTCATGTCGGGGTTATTTTAAGTATAATGACATTTTGACCTTTAATTTGACCTTGAATTTGACCTAGTGGATCACCCGACATTGAGACAAACTTGGATGAAAATTAAACCCTAAGATGTTCGCTACAAAATATCAAAAAGATGGGAAAGATATTTTTTGTTCGGTTTTTGGCTCATCTCAAAGTTGGCATACGCGTTGCAAAATGTGATATCCCTATGCAGTGTACTAGTGGATTTAAAGTAGGGATTTTTTGTCCCTGAAATGTGTTATGTACAGGGTGTCACAAGACTGTTAAAATTATTCCTTATAATTTTTTAGTTAATTCATCAATCACTAATTTTTTTACGGCCGTAAAGTGTTATGTAACTTCGGAGGTGGGTGCTAGGTGAACTATGCAAATCGTAATTCCTTTTTCCTTTGTTGCATACCAATTCCGGGCTTGCACCCATGCGGAACGGGTATAAAACCCTCGCCCACGTATTTTCGGGTTGAGGTTTGCGGTTTTTTGGTTTATTTCTTTCCCGTAATATATAATTTGATTTTTGTGATTTGTAACTCCTGTGTTGAATCCTCTGTTCTCTTGAGTTATTCCTTGATTTTTGGTCCGAGTAGAGCGGCGCAAGGGTTCGCTCTGCGACACAGGGATATCACAATTTCCAACACTTATACCAACTTTGACAAGAACTAGAAACCTTAACAAAAAATATTATACCCCATAGGAAACATAGGAAACATAGGATCTCATAAGGTACCTCGGACTGGAATGATGATGAAATCAATGTCAAAGAACAAATTGTTGTTCAAAGTACTCCAAAAAGCAATGCAGGACAAGAGTTATGGCCAAATCAAAAATCATGTAATTAGTGGCCATTTTGAATTTATGCAAATTAGGCATATTTCCACCACTTGGATTTCTTTCCTTTTTTAAGGAACCTTATAGCATGCACCATGGTGTGAAATTAATTTATGAACATGACTGGACTTGATTATCAGGGAAAATTTTATTGTGACATGTCCACACATGACAGCCATAATTTTAACTTTAATCTATGCAAAGTAATACTGCATTTATGCAAATTATTATCGGCATATCACTTATTTGGGAAACATAGGGATATTGAAACTTACCAAGGTCTAGAATAATGAGTAAATTCGCCTAATGATCGCCACGCAGTGTGCGTGTGCGTGAAACCAATGGAAGCAGAATAGACTGAACCTATATGTTATATATAGATTCATATTGCAGATAGTATATATATATTACAGCATAATAAATGAATATAAATCATCTACAGATCCTTTCTGAAGTCAATGGGCATCTCAATAATAAATTAAGATCAACTCTCTGTGTTTAGTATTAAATATATTGTTGCAGCATCACTAAATATTCCATTATAAAGTAGCAAAAAAAAGTGGTACTGGGTGTGGTTTAGAAACTCATTAGAAAACTACTTTCCACCACTCGGATTTCTTAAGACTTTTAATATGTAATAGAGGAGATTTTTCTGAGTAATAACCTTTTTAAATAGTTTATGTTGCAATTTGTTTGAGGTTACCCCTTAATTTTTCACATAATGCCTGTACTATTAGTTTAGACACGTTTTCTTTTTCTATGTCCGAGTACGCCATGTTTCGGGTCGTCGAGCTGTTGAGCCAATTGACTAAATTTCTTGCCAAATTGCTAAAAATGGTTCAATTGTTGTCACCTCTATCTTCGAGTTCTAAATTGAAAGCTAGTTTACAAGTGCCGGGTACGATCGCGTCGTCCACGCCCAATTGAGGAAACTTGACCCTCAGCATTTGCCCCGCCGATATACTACTGGGATTGTGGGTAATGCCCACCTCTTTTCTCTCACCCTTGATAGATCTGGGTATTTTTAATAGCCTGCTTGGATTGAGCTTTTTTCCAATATTCATTCATTTTATTTATACGAGTTTTAAATTTAAAGGTTTCTATAAGCCAAGTAACCCACCAATAACGTTCCTCCCGCGATAAACACGAGTTCTCTTTCTATTTGTTGGTCGCCAGGCTCGTAAAAATCTTCGAGTTTGGGTTCGCGTTGCAGTCCTACGGGTAGTTCGGTAGATTGTCCACTCACCTCGTTGTAGTAACGCAACGGTCGGTCTACGTTGGAAAATGTTTCTTTAGAGGTATTTTGTTTTCTGATACGTTCGTTGAGAAAATCTAGATATTTCGTTCGTTCTCGTTGCCACTTATCTCTGGCGGCTGAGAGTTGTTTTATCGCTAAATCGTGTCTCTTACGCTCCTTGTCGCTCTGTTTCAGATTTGAAAATAAAAAGTTTGAACCAGTAAAAGCTAAGGCGTTGACGATCGCGCCTCTTATCATCATAGCAACTCCAGACATATTATTATAAATGTCTTTTATATTAAATAATATGCAAACATTATCTAAACTGTATTACAGCCCACGCGGTTATTGGAGAGGTGAAAGTGCCGTCGACCATTTACACGATAAAACCAAAATCGATAAAAAGGTAATCAGAGATTGGCTTAAAAAAACAAGCAATCTGGCAAATTTATATGCCGGGTCCTGCGTATGTACCCAGGCCTACGAGTACTTCGCGAGAGTTTGAAACACCAAACGACTTTCACCAAATGGATGTGCTATACCTACCCTGGGATACCCTAAAACGTTGAGAGTAGATGCCGGTACCGAATTTAAAGGCGCATTTAAAAAATGGATGACCTCAAAAAAAAAAAGATTTAATCGAACGCTAGCCGAGAGACTGTTTGGTCATCAGTACGCTCAAGAAATGTTAAATCCCCAGAGTAGAAACACGCAATGGGTCGAGCAATTACCCGGCGTGATCAAGGCAATAAACGACGAACGACAAGATTATTAGCTAAAGCGCCAACACAGGCGGTTAAACTAGCACAGGGCCGACAATCGCCGGCTAACCCAGTTAAAACAAAAGAGCAAAATTTACCGCAAGACGCTATAATTAGATATTTATATTACCCGGGCGAGCAAGAGAGGGGTACTTCGAGAAGAGCCACGGATCCCATTTGGAGCTTAAAGATTTATAACGTTGAAAAAAAAACCAGTCAATTTAAAATAATTAATAGAAAAAAAGTGACGACGGGCCCACGCTGTATTACCTGCAAGACGGCCCAAAAAGAGTTTTGTGAGACAAGAGCATCAAGTCGTACCCGAGGACACGCAATTACCGCCGTAGTGACCAAAAGCTAGCGTGTTTATACCGTCCGGTAAAATGTACCGCTTTGTGTCCAACGGACTCAGCGATAGTTTATTTTGAGATACGATATAAAGGATATGATTATCCGACCTAATGTGAGTCATAGTTTCGTAATGAGATTTCTTGTTTACGATGCAGTCGTAATAGTGTCGGTGTTTTAATTTCTTAGAGGTGACCGATTTTGTGACACCCTTGGCTTTTTTCAAGTGGATGTCAGCGGTTAAAATGGAGTACATTTTAGGTCTTATACACACGACTTCTTGTATTATTTTACCTCCAAACTCGTCTTTAAATTTACCGATCACTTTCTTATTGGTTGGGTCGTACAAAGGATGATCCGTCGGATAATTCGAAAGGTCGTATTGTTGTCCGTTTTGCTGCATATCTTTGTATACGTCGTCAGTGTGCACTACGAGTACCAAACTGTCTGTACCTGTGTACATAACTATAACTATAACTTACAACATTTATAATGCGCTTTCCACCATGTTTCAAAGCGCACAGTAGTTTCTTGTACAATTATCAATTATTTACAATCTACAATTATTTACTGATCAAAGGCTTGTGAAAAAAAGAAAGCTCTTAAGTACTGTCTTAAACGAGTCCAATGAATCAGTTTCACGGATGTGGATGGGAAGAGAGTTCCAGAGTTTCGGGGCTAGCACAGAGAAGGCACGGTCGCCAAAGCGGGTTTTGGTTTTAGGTCCAGGCAGTAACTGAAGATGGGCTGTAGAATGCGATCGGAGGTGGCGGGATGTAGATGAAATGGCTGTGGACCGGATAGATACAAGCTTCTGGAGGTATGATGGGGCAAGGTTGTGAATGATTTTGAAAACAAGGAGAAGTGTTTTGAAGATGATGCGTTCGTGAACGGGAAGCCAATGAAGAGACCGAAGGACTGGTGTAATGTGATCATGTTTCTTAGTCCGAGTGATCATTCTGGCAGCAGAGTTTTTAATACGTTGTAATGGAGCGATGTTTGACTTGGGCAAACCGGACAACAGGCCGTTACAGTAATCAATGTGAGATGTAATGAGTGCATGGACCAGTCTCTCTGATGAGTAACTGGTCAGAAATTTCCTGATTTTGCCGATTTTGACAATTCCCCAGGATGCTGATCGACAGGTCTTGCAGATATGCTCAGAAAAGGTAAGCTGGTTGTCGATAGTGAAGCCAAGATCTCGGACACACTCCGCTGTATGGTCAAGATTACTGGCCAGATCCAGAGGTGGGAGGACACCAGGATGTAGACGAAATTTGGATGAGATGTGTAGTATTTCAGTCTTGTCCTCGTTTAGCTTCAGGTTATTCTTGGACGACCAGTATTTTATATCTGCTTTGTGTACATCAACCCGATGTTCTCTTTGTATTTGTCTTTCAAATGGTTGTAATAAAAATCATACATCAGTGTCTTAAATAGATCTAAGATACTCACTCCGCAATAGATCGGTTTGTTTAACACGGTTTTAGTCTTGTACTTTTCGACAAATGACAATTTGCATTCTGAAAATGACGTCGTCGTTTTGTAGCTCGGTTTCTGTATTAAATCGAGATCGAGAAAGCTCGCTTTCTCGATCGTCATCGTTACTGTCTCCGGGTAAGTAACCGTCAATCCGGTTTCTGACGTTTTCCATCGGCTTACCAAACACGCTGTTATTCATCAGTTTAAAAAAGTCTTTCTCAAAATCAGAGGTCGCTTTTCTTCTAAGTTGTGTGTTTTTGTCTATGTAAGATGCCATCCAAGGCGCTTGTTTAAATTAAAGCACTCGATGCACCTTTTTAAGTTTCAAGCCGAGTTTGAGATACAACTGTAACGTGACGTATCGCAAAACATATTTTTGTTTAGGATTAAGGGTACACGTTAATTTTGCATGTTGCTACTAGGTTCGGTATCCAATAACTTGTTTTGATAATCAGACATCCATTCTTTTGGTATGACGATATGTTCTGGCGCTAGGGGGTAATCATTGTGCAGGTCGTGGAGATTGCCTGGGTAATCGAGGTCTACTTCAAAGCAGTAACCGGTGTTTGACGTTTTCCTGAGAGATAATATCTTTGACTCGGTAAACAACCTCTTTTTGCCTTTTCAAAAAATACATATTTGTCTACATCTTGCAATGGTTCGAGTTTAACTTCCGAGTGTTTTAACAAGGCATCCCACGACAATCCTGGTGCTGTGCAGAGGTGGCAGCAAGTCATTTTTTGCAAGTCCAAGTCAAGTCACAAGTCATTGTTTGCAAGTCCAAGTCAAGTCACAAGCCATTAGGTCCAGTCACAAGTCAAGTCACAAGTCATTAGGTCCAGTCACAAGTCAAGTCACAAGTCATTTGGTTTAAAAACAAGTCAAGTCACTAGTATCTTTGTCCAAGAACACGTCAAGTTGCACATTATTTTGTCCAGCTGTAATAAGCTAAACGAATTAACCTGGCGTGAACTTACGAGTTATTTTGAACATGCCTCCTTAATTCCCCCTTTTCAATGTGTTGCAATTACTATTCTTGTAGTTTATCACATATCTGTCGGATATTAGCCCTTTGTATACTTTAATAAATTTATTTTACATTGTAGAAATAAATGTTGAGATGACCGTGAAAAAAAGACTTCCTCACTCGATTACATGTATACTAACACTTTATTGTTCAATTTTCATGTATACTAAACGCCTACCAATGGGTTAGGCTATCCGGTATTTTACATGCAATTGAAAAAGGCCTGCTTTCTTTTCACGAAAGTTTCTTTTCAGAGTTTGTTCAACCAATACATTAAGCAAGAGAAAATTGGTCATTGAAAACTGTAGTTTGTTGTGACAGTCTTATTGAACACTTTTTAAACTAGTGGGAACTATTCATTTTACTGGATTCAGTCACTGAGGTCTATTTTCTGGAATGAAAAAGCTAATTAAAAGTATAATAGCTTAATTAAAGTGTATTGGGTCGCTCGAGTAGCGTCTGACTTGGGTTGGTAACAAGTCATTTTTTGCAATCCCAAGTCAAGTCACAAGTCAAAGCTGGTATTTACAAGTCAAGTCACAAGTCACAAAAATAGCGACTCGAGTCCGACTCGAGTCCAAGTCACATGACTCGAGTCAGCAACTCTGGTGTTGTGTAGTAATTAGCCGGATCTAACGCGTAGTTTGTAATACACGTTTGCCTAAAGTTTTCAAATACGCAAGCCAGTAATAACGTATCGGTAGTGACGAACAAATCGTGATATTCCCCCATGTTTTTAACTTTAAACTCGTTCCACGTCAGTTTAGCTCTGTCGTAGTCCTCTCGCGATATATTTTCGTCTTTTAGGCTGCTGTAAAATTGTTAAATGGGGGGTAGGCTGGTCTCTTGAAATCTGTCAAACGAGTCCATGTATTCATACGGATAAACTCCTTTTTGTAACAACGAGTCGATGTTTTGACGATTAAAATGTTCTCTGAGTAGTTTAAACGACTCTCTTGGACAAGCTTTAGATAATCTATCCAACGAAGACGCCATAAAATTAAACGAGTCTATAAATCGCATATTTCCGATCGAAAACGAAATATACTTTTCCGAATTTCTAGCGATAACTTGTATTTCCTTTTTGTCATCGTACTCTGAAATACTCTGCATGATCAAGTGAGCGTCGTAATTTTGCAGATTGTGAAAGACGACCGGTATGGGGGTTAAACCTGGTTTAACTTGTAATTTTAGATTGCAGTAGGCGTGCGCGGCACCTCTATATCTACCCGTGACGTGGCAGTGATCTCTCACCTTTCTAAATTTGTTGATTTTCTTTTTGCATTCGAGGCATTTAGACTCGGTAAATCCATTTTTGTTTTCGTACTGATGTTCTTTTATTTTTTTTTCTGTTTTTGGTTTTTTGGGTTTCTGGCACTGACAGTTGCTCGAGTAATTGGGATAAATTGGTTTCTCGCAAATCCAACACGTGTTTGTTTTATCATGATGTTCTTTAGCTCGCTCGTTAAATTTCATGGGTTGGGTTTTTTTAAATATGCAATTTATGCCGCTCTGTATTTTTAACATTTTATTTACAAACTTTGATGCAGCATCTTTACCTCTATAAGTCTCTTGATACGCATTGGTGCCGTCGCATGTAAACTACTACCAACAAGTAACCGCTTGCTTTGTGAATGTTTGTCTTTTGCGTGTTGTCCTTTTTATCGTCCGAGTTTTTTCCTAAGATCGATTCAAAGTCGGCGTAAACTACAAACGGTGCTTTTTGTTTAAACCTGTAGTTTTTAAATTCTAATATTGGCACATCGTTTTCGTCGACTATCCACTCGTTATTTACATATTTTCGCTTAGCGGTAGGAAATACAATCTTTGACGGATGTGTATCTATACCGTTACAATCGGTCATGTGTCTATCTAATTTTACTTGCGTTCTATAATGACACAGGCACCTTCGACAAAAATATTTCTTACTTTTATGTTTTGTAACGTTGTAAATCAATCTCGAAAAATTATTTATCCAGCAGTAGTGATGCTTGTCGCCCTCAGAAAACAAAAACAGATCGATAGGTCGTAACTCTGCTTTGTAGTGTTTAGACACGTATAACGGATATATTTCCCCCTCATAACCGTATACGTTTATCGTTAAATTATTTTGTCTTTCTATCTTTGGTATCTGGTCGATCGGTGTTGGAAAGTCTACGCCTTTAAATTTGAGTCCGTCGTCTTTGGTGTATACAACAGGTTCTTCTTTATGAATTTTATATTTAGGATCGTTTTTTATGTTATTTTTTACTTTATCCGTTTACAAGCCAAAAGCGGCTCTCAAACACCATCTCAAACACTCGTCGTCTTTGTTTTTAATGTTAATCATCGCCGTTTTCTGTTTGATACATTTTGGTAGGTCAATATAAGAACTACCCCTCACGGGGTTAAACCTGTTAATGTTGATATACAACGCAATTATCTTTTTTAAAACCCAACCCGAACCTTGATTCGTATATCTTTCATCCTTTATAAATGGCTGGTCGATGTCTTCTTTTAAAACCTGTTTTATTTCACTTTGATTTACAACGACTCTGTGATCGGTAAAATGTGTAGCTTCGATCGTTTCGATCGTACCATCCGGTTTGGTTTTTTCATATTTTATTTTGATTGTGAGCTCCATTTTCAAACCTCTCAGCTCTCTCAATTCTGACTATCAAAAAACTTGACTAAATCGTCGTTAAAAAGTCTAGGAATCAGTTCCCAGTTTCTAAAGTTGTTTCTAAATCTCCTCGTCGCTCTAAACTCAGCCTCTTAAAAATCCTCGGGTTGCCTAGAGTTTTGAATCGCCGAGAGTAAATCTTTTTTTCAAAAATCGGCCTTTATAACCCGACGGGTTATAGTCTAGATCATAATCGTCTACAATCTGATTGAGCTCATGTAGCGTCTTTTTCCTCAAGTTTTTAAATTGAGCTTCGTGGTTTTTTATCCCGTTGATGTGGACTTTACGCGTAAGAGCAACATTTTGATTGTACGGTATATTATATCGCTGGACGTAATCGCGCAGCGTCGCTTTATTCCATCTAGAGAATCCCTTAACGATTGGCCTAATCGTATCCATCATTTATATATATCAATATAAGTTTTTTAAATTTTTTTTTAAGAGGTCAGACTTTTTGGATTTATAAGCAATCACACTCACCAGCTGGTGAGAGAGAGATATTGACATTTTGGCGCTCCATACCTTTTTGCTCATTTTATACTATCCATACCATCGGTGCTCCATACATGACACGGTCACATCACACAAAAGACTTGCGACCCCGTTCTACTTCATCATTCATGACTGTGCACTGTTAAAAAAATATGCAAGGTGACCGACCTTGAACTGCCTATTGTACTCGGGTTGTATAGCCTATACATGTCACTACTAAATTTAGCTTTGGAAATTTCCAGAAAAAATCTTTCGCAATTCAGTATTTCCGTCTGTTGTGCAATTCAGTATTTCTGTGTCATTTCAACATGATATGTCGATCGGTACAGACGTCTACGCTCAACGTGCAGTCACCAGCCAAAAAGTAAATTGTTTTTAACATTAAAGTCTGGCAATAATGTAGGTTTTCATATTGATTTTGTTCTCTATAAAACCCTATACTACACGATCACTATAAGTCTAGCCACCCATTACTTTATGTGATGTTTGTGACAAAAATGTTGAGTGTAAATGCTTATTTTACATCTAATGTTTCAGATGATGACTACCCACTTGTGAACAAGAGGATATGCTACTTTATAACTTTGCGTCGGGTTTATCGCACGAGCTAGATGTTTCAAAGTACCGCTAATACCATTTTTTAACTGTAAAAACCTCGAGATATTTATTAAAAAAACCTCAGAAGTGTACCATTTTGATATATCTATAATGATATAAAAATTGACGAAAACGCTTACTCACTAAATATTAATTATGATGTCATACGGGTATCGTCTAAATACAGTCATGACTCATGATGTCATAAATATTATTAGCAAGGGGAAGCATACTTCTCCTCTAACTGTAAATTAAGTTTCATCGATAAGAATGATGCATACTTCTCCTCTAACTGTAAATTAAGTTTCATTTGTTAATGATTTATAGGGAAGACTGTTTTGGACCATTTGCCAATCTTGAAGAACCGTATACCCGTTCAAATGTATCCTCGACCCTCCCGTATCTGCGCAGCATACGCGCACGCGTTGTCACGCACAAATTGAAGGTAAATGCGTAGCAAAAGGACCGCGTAGCTTTCCTTACGTTAGTGCTGATTAATGTGACAGGCATTTATTTTCCCTAGAACTTCTTTTGATCGAATGACAAATTCTCTGCCACTGGAATTTTTTGAATAAAGTCTTAATTAGGTACTGAAAATAATGATAGTGTTCGTTAAATTTCGGGACCAGTGAATATTGTTTTCAACCGGGATCCCGAACATGTCGTAAGTCCAGATATTTTTGTGTTTTATGAACGGAACATGACTATGAAAATTTACTTTTTTGTAGCCACGTTTACGGGTCGAGGTGAAGCGGTAGTCCCATGTGTGGTCTCCTGGCGTTGTTTTACGGTTTTTTAGGGGGTTAACAATAAAGTTAACAATTTCAAAATTCGAGTAACTTCGTAATTATCGTGCACCAGGAAAGAAAAGAGAAGGGGACTATTTTTTTGTGGCGAACGTATACATAAAAAGCACCAGGCAACGCGAGGAACTTGACCGGGGCCCGCGACGCTGTTAACCGTATAACATTAGTTCTGAACACGGTCGACCACATCCACTGCCGTGATGCATTATGCGTGCCGTACGCGTATAATTCGAAAACAACCTGACGATTTGTCGTCTCTTTGGACTGAATATTCACCAGAATAACGTTTGAGATTGTCTGTAAATTACGAAGAAAGTTGCGGTAGGACTTTTGATGCTCATCTAAAAATGTTATAATGGACATAATACTTTCAGTCCTTGGATAAAAATCCTGGGACATACCGTTATTTCGTTTTACCGTTTTGCATTTCCTCAAAACAAAAACAGTAAACAAACCATTGACCGTTTTGTCGTTTTACAGTTTTGTAAAACGGTCAAACGGTATTAAAATAAATACGGTTTCTCTGTTTTATAAGTTTAATCAAATTCATTACAGCATAACGATCAATGATTTTTGTTTTACAGTTTTACACAAATAACTTTGAAAAACAGCTAAAACGGTCAGTATTGAATACAGACCGTTTTTTTTTTATTTCAGTGTCATAGTGAACAGTCCGTGGTGCATTTTGTGGTGCTGGGCAAGGGGGATGGAGGGGGACCATGCTTTACATGAAAAAGTGTTACCTCGGCATAATGCGTGGTGTGATTCCTGGCGTGACCCTGACCCCCTTCTCACGCGATTCAGTTGGTGGGGCTTAAGAGTTGTAAGCACAAATGGCGCTGGAAAACTTCAAGGGAGGACATTACTTTTTATTTCTTTATTTATTTATTTATTATCCACATCCAACAACAGAAAAAAACGCCAATTACAGGACTGGTTACATGGATACAGGATGGTAATACGTTTGAAGAAGTTGCAGATATTTGAAGGAATTTGGAGTTCGGCGCAGCTCTTCAATAGCCACTTCGAAAACTATGTCGTGAGAACGAAATGTGAGGAGGGTAATTTTGAGGACGCATTAACATTCCTAGGTGCATTGCTTAATTGCATAACCTAAATCAAAAAATGGTCGACAGGACTATTGACCGTTGTTCATTGTCATGTTCTTGTAAAACAACACTCGGAAATGAAGCAACTAACCGTTTATCGCTTTCAACAATTAAGAAAAACAACAAAAAGGTCATTGTTTTTTTGTGACCTAATACCGTTTGACCGTTTTACAAAACTGTAAAACAAAAAAACGGTCAACGGTGCGGTTACTGTTTTTGTTTTTGAGGAAATCCAAAACGGTAAAACGAAATAACGGTATGTCCCGGGATTGATAAAACACAGCTGTTTTTTTTTACGCAAACGTCGCAGACCTACCACTCATCAGAGCGGCGTTGCTTGGCGTTTTCAGCTGGCCACCTCAGTATTCGTGTTTTCGCTGGTCTTTTTTTTCGGGCAGTTGGGGCTCAAATTTATACGGAAGAACAGCTCAGAGGTCACCGTTTCCTTGTACAATATACTCATCCAAAAATTAAGCGATGGGAAGGAATATTAATCTCCGCGAGTCTTTTACAAAATGTTGTTTTTTTCACTGCTTGACTGCAAGTCACACGTGCTGAAGGGGTGGGTTGGGCAGCAGTAAACAGTCGTTGTATAAACGAGTCCTGTTTATTACGTCACGATTTTTCTGATTTTACGAAGAACCCGACGACTGTTGATTTCAATTATGCGCTCGCCGACCAACAAATTACTCGATGAATTTCAGCTTTATAAACATATAAACGCACATTAGAAAGAATGGGAGTTTGTCATTATGAAATATATGGGTCTACTCTACAATATAAAACTATAAAAAAAAAAAAAAATGTGGTTGTGAACAACCACAGAGCTGTTCCCAATATGGATTATCTGTTGGACCCATAGACATATAAGTAGAGATCTATGTCTGTTTGCAAGAGAAGATAGGGCTTTTCCGCATAATGATTCGTTTTTATCAATAATACGTCCCTGACTATGCATGAACATAAAATCTGTCAAAGTAAGCTGGAAATCGGCTAAAACGATCACTGTGGACAGGATTTGACCTCAGCAACACGTGCGCTGTGCGCGGGCTGATTGACATACGATATGTACAACGTACGTGATGTACATGTACCGGTACATTGTGGACGTCCTGTGCATGTTTTAAAGCAGAGGTATTGTCAACCCGAAGTTTTAAGCGTGCGCAGGGCATGTCCGAGTTTGCTTATTGCCTCGAAGCTTTGAAATGTTTTAGACCTACCCTTAAATAGACAAAGTAAAAACTAATATAAAAACTGCCATGGTTGATTTTTCGGGTATTTTCTAAGGAAAAAGGGTCTGTTCATTATAACTTCCGGTCTGATGACGTCATACACCTTAAACTTTGCACACGTCTTAAGTGGGTCAAGGTCATCATATACACCAATATTTAGGCCATTCCGACAAACTTCGCCACAGACATCTATTCAAAATACATTTTTGAAAATGTTCAACCTGTCGCTAGAGGGCGCTCGAAGATTGCATGACGTCATCGGTAGATGATTTGAAGAATACTATCGGCCAAGAGACTAACACCGTTAAAAGCAAGTTCATATCTATTACCACTTTCAAATAATAAGCCACTTCCGGTTTTGGCCTTTTTCGACCGGAAGCAAGGGTCACGTGATTTCACGCACACTGAATGAAATAAAGACCTCAACCTACTCTACCACTTGCCGGCAACAGAATGCTGCGGACGCGTACGGTTGATTTCTTATACATTTTTAAATATTAAAATTGGCACAATTTAATTGCCTTTAAATAAACACCGGATGACGTCATCATGGCGTCATCATGACGTCATCATTACACAATGTTGTTTGAATTAGGGTCTTTGCTTGCACAAAGATTGGTGTAAATGAATTACTGGCAAAGAGTCGAAAATGCCCTCTGAAAATTGACATTAAAAAAAAAATTCTGTGTACAAAGTCTATGGGAAAAATTAAATATTCAAAATTCTATAATAACTCACGTGATGACGTCAGCATGACGAAAAGTTTCTGCACACATCCTCAGATGATGATTAATAACTATGCAGAGTTTAAAATTGATCGGATTTAAAATAATTGCCAAAGTGGCATGTAGAATAAAAACGTGTACAAAACCTATTGGGAAAGTGGAAAAAGAAAAAGAAAACTAGAGGTCTATGTCTGTTTGCAACAGAACATAGGGCTTTTCCGCATTATGTTTTTTTTTTAAATTGAGGTCATGTTTTTCTGTTTTGTGCAAAACTGTGTGCATTTACGTTTCGTCTAACAAACCTCATTCAAATGGAAATTTGATTTTGGCATAGTGCATTTGTCATAATATATAATCACAAGATGACGTCATTATGACGCCAGCTCAACATTTATTTGTAACACATCCCGGCCTACCCCCATACCAAGTTTCAACCCAATCTAAATTACTGTTGATGAGATAAAGGGGCTCAAAATATACAAACGATGACGTCACATGTCCAATGATGACGTCATTGTAACAATACTTGGCAGTGGTCATTATTTTATTGCGGTTTTAGTCTGTACCAACTTTGAAAACAATCGGATTAATGAAAGTGTTAAATTTTGTAAGCAGAATAAAATTGGTAATATTAAAAAAATCGTTAACAAATCTACTGATGACATCATCGTGACGTTATTTAAGATGTTGTGTACAAGTGTGATTATCTACCCACCCACATAGTTTCATGACGATCGAACATTATCTTATATGTGTTTCGAAAAAGCGCATGTTTGATGACGTCATCATGACGTCACACATTTTTCAAAATTGTGTACATATACCTATTGCCTAACAAACTTAATACAAAAAGAATTTTAAATTTAACATATCGGGTTCGTGATATATGGCTTCAAGGTCCAAAACTTCAAAAATCTATATAAAATCACACGATGACGTCATGATGACGTCACCTCAAGATGTATTTGTAACACATTCCGGCCTACCCCCGATACCAAGTTTTAACCCAATCGGACGTACTGTTCATGAGATATAGGGACTTAAAATATACAAGTTAACGATAACGTCACATGTCTAATGATGACGTCATCGTAACAATACTTGGCAGTGCTCATTATTTTATTGTAGTTTTAGTCTGTACCAAGTTTGAAAAAAATCGGATTAATAAAAGTGTTAAATTTTGTAAGCAGAATAAAATTGGCAATATTAAAAAAATCTTTAAAAATCGCCCGATGACGTCATCATGACGTCATCATTACACAATGTTGTTTGAATTAGGGTCTTTGCTTGGACAAAGATTGGTGTAAATGAATTACTGGCAAAGAGTCGAAAATGCCCTCTGAAAATTGACATTTTTAAAAAAAAAATCTGTGTACAAAGTCTATGGGAAAAATTAAATATTCAAAATTCTATAATAAATCACGTGATGACGTCAGCATGACGAAAAGTTTCGGCACACATCCTCATGATGATTAATAACTATGCTGAGTTTAAAGTTGATCGGATTTAAAATAATTGCCAAAGTGGCTTGTAGAATAAAAACGTGTACAAAACCTATGGGGAAAGTGGAAAAAGAAAAGAAAAAAAAACACCTAGAAATTGTGGTTGTGAACAACCACAGAGCTGTTCCCAATATGGATTATCTGTTGGACCCGTAGACATATAAGTAGAAATCTATGTCTGTTTGCAACAGAAGATAGGGCTTTCCGCATGATGATTTGTTTTTATCAACGTCCCTGACTATCACTATGCATGAACATAAAATATGTCCAAGTTAGCTGGAAATCGGCTAAAACGGTCACTGTGGACAGGATTTGACCTCAGCAACACGTGCGCTGTGCGCTGGCTGACTGACTGACGATATGTACAACGTACGTGCATGTACATGTACCGGTACATTGTGGACGTCCTGTGCATGTTTTAAAGCAGAGGTATTGTCAACCTGAAGTTTTAAGCGTGCGCAGGGCATGTCCGGGTTTGCTTATTGCCTCGAAGCTTTGAAATGTTTAAGACCTACCCTTAAATAGACAATTAAAGTAAAAACTAATATAAAAACTGCCATGGTTGATTTTTCAGGAATTTTCTAAGGAAAAAGGGTCTTTTCATTAAAACTTCCGGTCTGATGACGTCATACACCTTAAACTTCTCACACGTCTTAAGTGGGTCAAGGTCATCATATACACCAATATTTAGGCCATTCCGACAAACTTCGCCACAGACATCTATTCAAAATACATTTTTGAAAATGTTCCACCTGTCGCTAGAGGGCGCTCGAAGATTGCATGACGTCATCGGTAGATGATTTGAAGAATACTATCAGCCAAGAGACTAACACCGTTAAAAGCAAGTTCATATCTATTACCACTTTCAAATAATAAGCCACTTCCGGTTTTGGCCTTTTTCGACCGGAAGCAAGGGTCACGTGATTTCACGCACACTGAATGAAATAAAGACCTCAACCTACTCTACCACTTGCCGGCAACAGAATGCTGCCGACGCGTACGGTTGATTTCTTATGCATTTTCAAAAATTAAAAGTGTCACACTTTAATTGCCTATACATAAACACCGGATGACGTCATCATGACGTCATCATTACACAATGTTGTTTGAATTAGGGTCTTTGCTTGGACAAAGATTGGTGTAAATAAATTACTGGCAAAGAGTCGAAAATGCCCTCTGAAAATCGACATTTTTAAAAAAAATTCTGCGTACAAAGTCTATCCCAGATGAAAATTCCAGTTGAAACCAGTTGAACTGGTTTCAACTGGTTCCAACTGGTCCAGTTGAACTGGGAATTGGTGACTGGTTTCAACTGGTATGAACTGGTTTTGAACTGGTTCAACTGGGCAACTGGTTTTCAACTGGTTTAACGGGTTTCAACTGGTTTCAACTGGTTTTTAACTGATTCAACTGGTATGAACTGGTTTTGAACTGGTTCAACTGGGCAACTGGTTTTCAACTGGTTTAACTGGTGTTCAACTGGTTTTAACTGGTTTTGAACTGGTTCAACTGGGCAACTGGTTTTCAACTGGTTTAACTGGTGTTCAACTGGTTTTAACTGGTTTCAACTGGTTTTAACTGTTTTTTTACCGATTCAACTGGTATGAACTGGTTTTGAACTGGTTTTGAACTGGTTTTGAACTGGTTATCAACCGGTTTAACTGGTTACAACTGGTATGAACTGGTTTTTAACTGGTTTCAACTGGTTCAAATGGGCAACTGGTTATCAACTGGTTTCCAACAGGTTTAACTAGATGTCAACTGGTTTAACTGTGGTATGAACTTGTTTCCAACTGGTTTAAACTGGGCTTGAACAGGCGGTTTTAAACTGCAGTCAAAATTTTGATTGTATTACAAAATCAAGAAAGGTAATATAGATTGCGCATATGGATTATCATATAAAGTTTATTACAATACTTCTCTTCCTCAGATACTTCTCTTCCTCAGTTAAAATCCACTAAGCAAAAAATAGATAAATATGATGCAGGTATGTAATATAATAAAATGTGCAATCCTGAGATCCAAAGCTGGCACTTTTATAGTTGGCAAGAACATTCCTAGTTGGCAAGATTACTTTGAGCTGTTTGACAGTGCACTGTATTTGCAGAAATTAACTTTAAAGACGATCACAAGTTTAAAATTCCACACAATACCCTGACCTAATAAAGAAACAAAATCATTTTGTGATAATACGGACGGAGATACTACAGTTTCGAGAAAATTAAAAATTAGAAAGCTAATTTGCTATGGGAGGAAATGGAAATTTTGAAACTGTCTGTGATTATATTTTTTGAGAATGTCCACACTGATTTTTTTAAATTGCATTTTCAAAATTAAATTACGCTGTGCCCTTTTTATCCTTGACAAAAAAATAAAGCCGAAGATGTCTTGAAAAAGCTGATCGTAAATGGAATGCCTGTATACATATGTATCTATTAATTCCTGATAAAAGTCTCTGACATACACCCGATAAAAACAAATGTCATGGAAAAGTGTCAATCATGTGTCTAGCATAACAAAAGCAATTATTGTTTTCTCAGATGCGATATATTTTAATTTATAAAATATAAACTTTGAGGGAATTGGGTAATGAAAGTGGGTATCATTTAGAGTTCATATGTTTGCAATGGTAGAAAAATTTCCATGAAAAAAAGTAATAAAGGTCAAATTGGGAAATGAACTTATGATGGTGACGGTTTCGAGTTAGATTTGGTAGTCCGCTGCTGCGATCTGTTCACATCTTGCAGCTTCTCTGTAATGTATTTCTTGAACCTCGACGCCTCCTCATCTCGGCTACTAGAATCCAGGCACACCTTGTTCAGGCGGTTCATGAATTGATCTGTAAATAAATGTAAAGATTCAAATATTTAAGAACAAATTTGTTTACTAATTTCGAGAAAAGTAACAAGGAGAAACTGCATGGCTTTTACAGCATGGGAGGTTCATTTTTTTTATGTACTATTGGAATTACTGGATGCTGTTTTTGGCACCCAGTCTCATCATGTGTAAGGGGAGTTATATTTTTGAAATTTTAGTGTTTTTTTTTTGGCTTTTTGCTCATGACAAGTACTTTACTCTGTACTGTGTTTAAATCCGCCTTCACTTTTGCTGGAAATTTAAAGAAATAAGCACTGCAAAAACAAAAACAAACTGTAGGGGTCATAATTAGACGTCATCAAAATTATGACGCCTCCAATGAGTATGGGGTTTTTTTGGCGGTGTTTATGTACACGTGCCAATGTATTGACTAAGGTTTGAAATTTGATTAATCGTAACTGAAATTCCCCTAAAAATGTCAGCATGCCACAACAGCACTATGAATCATCTGAAGCATGCTGTTTCAATGGCCTATTAGTAGCCTGATAATTTTGGTTATAATTATAACAGGACTTACTTTTTAAGGCATACACTTTTGCTGGAGATAGAGGTGGTTTGGCAGCTCTGTCCCCTTTAAAGCGTGGGCATGCCTTGCCATCCAGGGATCGGCCTTGTAGAACAGAGCTCCCCCAGATAGCCACCATCAGGTTTTTAACAAACATGGAATGTTTGGCTTGGTTGGAGACAGCAGTCCACTTCTCTGATGCTATCCACACATCTGCCCCAATATGTATCTTGTGATGAAAAAAAATTGATCATTTTTTCAATACTACAAAAACTGACCTAATATCATCTAACGCATGAACTTTTCAATTGCAACCATTTCCGACCCAATAATTAAGCTTTCCCATCAGAGCAATCACTTTACGGAACACCTTCCACAAGTATCACCCAGAAACAGCATAAATATGTAACAATGAGATAAGATTGTATCAATCCAAGTTATAAAAAGGTCCTGATACCGGTAGGTCACAAATGCATGTTAAATCAGTAAGCACTTATTACTGTTGGTGAAATACCAGGGCCACAATTCATTGTTTCATCAAACAACCTGAATTGACTTTAGGTTTTTTTTGCCTTTAATTAAGTTTACTGCATCGTATAACAACAATGAAATTAGAGATCTCCATGTACAGGGTGAGTCCAAAAAAGCGAAACCCAAATGTCGGGACTAGGCTTTAAAAGCCCAATTCTTCAGCTTTGTTTTTAGTACAAGAATCATTCAACTTACTTATGTACTTTTCAAGTAACGGAATTTTAAACACAACCGCCGCAGTTCTGTCCAGGGATCATAAAACAGGTATGCGTTCTTTCAGCCAAACGAAAACAACTCACACACATCCTTATGCATGATTTGCTTTCGTGTGATCCGTGGACAGAACTTTAAAACAGTGGTTGTGTTTAAAATTCCGTAACTAGAAAATTACACGAGTGAATTGAATGATTCTTGCACTAAAAGAAAACTTATGAATTTGGCTTTCATATCCTAGATTTTGAAAGGGCTACATGCAGGACTTCACTAAATCAATGGTCCCTACATTTGCGTTTCACTTTTTTATACTCACCCTGTATTGGGCGGTAGTAAAAGACTAGTCACAAACCTAGTCTAAAAGACCAGTCTAGTCTTTTAGACTTTTAACTAACCTTACATTAGGTTCACAGGTTCACTGTAAAAAAAAAAACTCGGGTGCTAATAACAGAATTTTATTATTATATTTTTTTAAGTGGAGGAGAGAATTGGAAATTACTGATTGATACAGATAGTGTAAACGATGTTGAAATCAAATTAAATTGGACTTTTGAACATAAATCCACCACTATCATTGAAAATCAAATACATGTACATAACTTCACCAAAACTCACTTGAAAGTTCTACTCACCTTTCCATTCTTCTCTTCAAGAACACCTGCAGCAGTGGCTCCTGAAGTCTCAGGACTTTCATTCGTATCCACACACTGGTCGTCTTGGTGGTCTTGGACTGGCGGTCTCATGGGCTTGACATGTCCTTTTGCTGAACACCAAGAAGAAAGCAAAGAGTAAAAAGCAAAACAAGTCCGACCTTGAACACATTCACTTGGGTGTGAGACAAAAAGTACCCTAGATATGTTGTGGTAGAACTCATATACCAAAACTTTTCGTTAAAAAATGGTTACTTTCTAAAGCTTTCCATCAAAACTTCATTGCTCTCTAAAATATGGTAATTCTTGTATTATCACTAGTTAAAGTTGCAGTATGGCGTACCTGATGTCTCTATCTTTAGGAGAAGAGCGTCCTGCAGTCTCTTGTTCAGCTCTTTGTAGTCTGTTAACTTCTTCCTCATTTTTTCTTCATTATCATGACTAACTTGAAGCTCTCTTCGGAGCTCCTTTATTTTTTTGTGTGGATTTTCATGGTCTGGGACATCAGGCTCTACAAAGGGTCTTTTTTTCATAGTGGACTGAAATAGTGGCGCATTTTTTTTTTCCTTTAGGCGGTTCTCAAGCACATTTTTCAATGATGTTGTTACTGCCTTTTCGGTATGCTTCTTCTTTGCCTTCTGTTCAACACAAATTTCAAATGAAATACATAATTAGTCGTCACTCTCATCAGAGTAGTAAATTTATCTAAGAAGTGTTCACACGAGGTTGCAAAAATAGCGAAATTAAATCAAATCAATGGCCATAAAATGATGTTACTGTCAACTTCAAAATGCATGAAACCACAATAAAAATTTGGGGGGGGGGGCTTTTAGAGGATATGCCAATTTAAAAGACAAATTACACATCTTTATTACAAATGTACATTAAATGCATTTGTTGTACTGTTTTAAAAAGCTTGCACAAGTTACAGAATTTAAGCCTCCAAATTGAGCTACCTTGAGCGTGACAGTGCTCGTTTTTAACCAAATAATTCATCTTCGGAATTGCAGTCCGGTTCTTTCGGAAAAGGGACCCTTGTAACATCAATGCAAGTGTTACTTGGACAGCTATTTTAGCCATCACCTTGATGCCTCAAACATGCTGAATACATTCCGTGCATAATGTGCCCACCCCTTCCAGAAGCTTTGTTCAGCAAAGAATACTTGTTTACCAAGAATACCTTTTCTTTCAAAAGAGAAGCAAGTTCTTTGTCACGATCTTCTTCATCATCTGTGGTTTCCTCGATGCTTGTGTCGTACACCTTCGGGATTCTTACTCGTGAAGAAGCAAGCTGTTCATTCAGTTGCTCCTTTGTGGCTGCCAAAATTACATAAACATTTAAGATGAAACTGATATTTAGCATCTTCAAGTTCAAGGATCATGTATGACATGAAGGTATAATGATAAGGCAGTGGATATTGGACCATTATAACATCCAGTACCTGTTCCTAAGTGTCTACTTTAAAACATAGTAGCAATAAACCCTGAAGCACTTCAACACCACACCAAGGATTATGAGGTCAAACAACAGTTGCCAAGCCGGCAGTAGGGCCCAAAGTGACTGACAGTAACAGCTAAACACATTGACCTCGGCAGGTCACGCTACCAGCATGGACTGTGCATCATATGGTTGCATCATGTCCATGTTGGAATCAGGTTACACGCGAACATACAACAAAGCAAAGGATCAAGCCTCTAAATGAACATGTCCTGTGGAAATCATGCCATAACTAGCAGAAGTAGAAAGGCGATTTGACTTGCAAAAGCAGGCACTTTGTCTTGTACTTGCATCAAATTTTAAATGTGAAAATGGCAACTAGGCCTAACAAAACAAGAAAATTAGCCTTCCAATTTCGTAACTCAGACTCAGTTAACCTTATCACAGGCCCTTATTATTTACTGAGATTCAAGATTGGCTTGCAAATTCGACGAATTTTAATATGGGGCTACATGATGATGACGTGTTCTCCCTTTTTTTAAAAGCATGGTCAGCAATAGCCCGAAAATGTGGCTTCTTTACTGGACTGCCTCCGTAAACATAGGCCACACATCCACATGTACAAAAACGTGTTGCACTTTGCCAAATTTTGATTTTCACATTTAGGCTTACTTTGTAGGTTTTTTGCTTTAGAAGCATTCTCACCCTCTTTATAGGCTAATCAGAAAGTGCTGCCTTTTTCAGATGTCTAATTTTTGTGAAATTTCATGTTGAAATTTTGATACGCAAACGTGTGCAAATGTATCTGGAAATTTCACGAAAAATGGACATCTGATAAAGGCAGCACTTAATTTCTCAGTTTCTGATAGCCTATATAGAGGGTGAGTATGCTTCTAAACTAAAGCAAAAAAAACCTACAAACTAAGCCTAAATGTGAAAATCAAAATTTGGCAAAGTGCGACACGTTTGTGTACATGTCATGCATGTGGATGTGTGGCCTATGTTTACGGAGGCAGTCCAGTAAATAGGCCACATTTATGAGGCTAGGTCAGCAACAAAACCAAAGATATCATGACGAATAACCAAAAAAAAAAAAGGGGGCGGAACATTCTTGTTTATGTTTTGAGAAGGGGTAAATAAATAATTTACCTCATTATCGGTACGGCCTACGGCACGATATCATTAACACAGAGCAAGAAACAAAACAATGATCTAGGCATGGGCCTACCCTAAATTAAAATGGCTTACCCGCAAGCTTCAGGATTTGAGCTTTATAAAACTCACCTTCTTCATCACTGTCATCGTCGCCACTGTATGCCCACTTGACCATGTACGCCTTTTCAGGTTGAAAGTCTCTCACGTCTTTCGGATTAAATCGCTAAATATCGCAGATTTCAACAACAGATTTCACATTGTCTTCCAAGAATCGAACGAAAGCAAACTTCGGACTCGGAGGCACAGCGCAACCGCTTCTTGCGACTGCCATTTTGAAAAATAACGGCAGCGTGAAGACCAGACGTGCGTACGTCACGTCGCCAGACATCCCGCTATTCTTTATTTTTCTTATTTTATGTAAATATATTTTGGCGCGGCGGCCCGAAAATTGGGCTCGCTCAGGATTTTAATATTAAATGTGACCCTATCGCAGTTTCAAATATCTAAATAACGAATGTTTCTACATCTTTTTTTTTTCTTGGAAGTAAGTTTGTATACGTTTTTTTTATTTTTATGTTAATAACTGTCTTTAGACGAGCGAACAAGTGTGTAAAAAAAAAAATCTGATGTGCGAATACCGTCTAGACATACGACTGGCCTGGCCGGCCGGCCGGCCGGCCAGGGCCGTGCTGTGTGACCTGATGAGGTCGAGGTCGACCGCATGTCTGCAGTCAGAAATTTGTACTGTACACATCGTGCGGCTGTACGCGGTGGTATCGAAATGGAGGAATCTTCTGCATCGAAGCGTCGTAAATACAGATCATATTATGAACCACATGAAGAATTTGTACTGCCGTATTCAACCCAAGTAAGATATCGTTTGCAAGAGGGGGCATCGGATAACTTTGACGATGCAGACGATGTCCAGAACGAACATGACGGAAAGGTAAAGATGATCCGGCGCTTTCACACTTTTGATGACGAGCTAGTCGAGTGATACTTTTCATGTATTGTAGTTCCTAAAGTGGCGCACTTCGACATTTCAAAATCCAAAGTTAACATTTAAATTTTAAAAACGTCTTTCCAGTTGATGAATTCCGTATAAACAATTCTTATCTCTACTAATATACCCAACTAAAAGTTTGTCAGAAAATTATACTTTCTTGTTTGGCATGTGTTTGGATGCACTTTCAAATTAAGAATTGTAGTTCCTCCATACATACATAAGCCTATCTCTGCTCACTTTGCAACGGGCAAATAAACCGACAATTTATAAACGAGAATGTTTATAGAGCTTCATGAAATTGTAAAAGTGCGAAAATTCAGGTTAAAATTTTGCTCTAGCGAGATATTAGAGGCACAAAATCCAATGTGTTCCACGTATGCATGCATGGTAGCCATGGTAGTTACATCAACGTGTACAGGCATGATAGGGCCACGGGGGATGTGGTTTATTATCATCATTATTATTAGTAGTAAACTAAAAGTAAAAAGGATAACTCCTTTTTTGAGCACACAAAATAATTGCATAGCATGATTAATAATCACTTTCACAGTAAATATGCGCTGTCTCACGTATTTTGCATACTGTTCAATACAAATTGCTGTCTACACATCATCAATCGATGCAGTCATCTTGCCTGTAATCCAAAATGCACCAGTGTCTAGTAATGCGTGTTCTTTTTGCCAATTGATTATTATGCAATTGCTTACTATTATTCTTGTCTCGTCTGTTCTGAAGGTTGAGGTAGCATCTAGGGGCCTGAAAAAAAATTACTATAATTTAGGCCTAACATTTTGCTCTTTATTGTTTTGAATAGGTATATGATGAAAATAAGTTCAAGCAGAGCTCATCAGGAATTTTTTAGTCTTAACATATACAGTATTTACAATTACATGTAAATAGAGGGGATTGGACTTGCACTTGATAAAACTCACTACTGTGTATGCAAGCCATTTACAAATTATGATTGGATTTTGGGTCATAGGTGTATAAAGGAGCGTTTTTACACTCGAGCAAAAGTTGGAATTTTGCTGTACACGTATCTTAAGTGTTACTTATGTTCTTTGAATGTCTGGAGATATATATCATATTTTTACATCACATTTAATAATTCCTTTCTTATGTCATTTACAATCAACAGGAGAACAGACATGATACGTGTATACCATCTGGTTCAAACACTGGTGCTGAGGCAAGTGATGAAGCTGGTGATGAAGTGGTACAATCTGGATACTATGAAGAGGTTAGTTTGATGCCAACATAAATTCTTGAACACTCTTGTGACATTATTTTAAACTTTGGCTATACATGTAGCTATGTTGCTGTCTAGATTAATATCAAATTTTATAGTTCCTTTCTTATTTCCTATATTTAACAATCAGCAGGAAAACAGACATGATACCTGTATGCCATCTGGTTCAAACACTGATGCCAGGGCAAGTGATGAAGCTGGTGACGAAGCCTGTGATGAAATGGTACAATTTGGATACTATGAAGAGGTTAGTTCGATTCTAACATAAATTCTTGAACACTTTACTCCGCCCAAACCTAAGTTCTTTTAAACATAGATATTCTGAGATAATCTGTGAGTCCCCCTTGTATACCAAAACACCTGTGCATTAAAGGCACATCAATTATAAACCCCAGAAATATTTCCACTGGTAAATGAAAGAAACCTAGTTGTAATTGTGTATGCATGGACTGTATTATTATGCTTGTATTGACATCGTTCAGGAGGATGTTAAAATAATAAGTTAAAAAGATATCTATCCTTTGGCACATAGGTATATAATAATTTTTTTTTTTTAAATACTATACATTTTTGGTGTTTTTTGCTAACCTGAAAAGTTAATGAGTTACTTTTCTAATATCCTGCTTCATATCTGAAACACTAGTGTTCCTTTAAACCGGCCAAAAACCCACTTTGTGTGTAATGACCTTTAAGCCCTTCAATTCATCCAGTAGTGTAGGCAACATTTAGGTGCTGATTTTTGACCACTTTCACATTGAACATGCAATTGTTCAAACTACTCATATTTTTATTATCAGTGCTCTGAGCAAGAAAACTGTGAAGATAATAGTAGCGACCTGGGGGAAGATCAACTGCCTGAGGACGGAGGCGGTTTTGACATTTGGCATGATGCCCAAGATGGGTCAGAATCGGACTCATCGGATGATGACATCAACAGCTCAGACTCATCTGATGATGACCGGGAAGATGCTTTGCATCTCTTCGGGCATGATAGAGCCTTAACTGAAAATCTGATACCTGGAATAAACACAACCAAAGCAGAGGCTATGTTGATGGTAATGACATTTGCAATGAGACACAGTTTGTCTGCAGTAGGAATAATACACTTGCTACAACTTGTTAACCAAATTATTGGAAGGCCTGTTCTTGCTGCCACAAAGCATTTGTTGGAGAAAATCTTTCACAACAGAGCTATTAACATTTCTTTCCAGTTTTACTGTACAAACTGCCTGTCTCATGTACGTACCTACCATCACCATGAAGCCGATGATACTTATCCTTGACCAAATTGTAACACCCCTTGTAATGTTGGTAACCTTAATGGAGAAAATGTCTTCATCACTTCAGCTCTTACAAGCCAAATGCAAGTTCTTTTAGAGAGGCCTGAGATATCCGGGAATCTCGAGTATCGTTGGAATCGCCAGAAAGTGAATGAGTTAAATTTAGAAGACATATATGATGGTGCAGTTTACAAAGAGCTAAGTAAAGAAGGCATGCCACTATCTAACTGAAATAATTTCAGCTACACTTTTAACAGTGATGGTGTCCCAATTTTTACATCTTCTAAATACTCACTGTGGCCTATATTCATGATGCTAAATGAACTTCCTCCAAAACTGAGGAGAGACAACCTGATACTAGCTGGGATTTGGTGTGGAAAAACTAAACCAAACATGGCAGTATTCCTGGACAAATTTGTCGAAGAGGCAAAACAATTAGCAACAGATGGTATCAGATGGAATAGGAATGGTGTCGAGGTAGAAAGTAAGTTCTTTGGCCTGTGCTGTTGCGTTGATGCGCCGGCAAGAGCTTCAATGCACAACACAGTGCAGTTTAACGGGTATTATGGTTGTTCGTTATGTTACCATCCAGGAAAGTTGGTCAGTGGTGCTGTTAAGTACCCCATTGATGTTGCAGAGTATGGTGAGAGGAAAGATGATGAAATGCTAGCTGATATGCTGACAGCAGTGCAAGAAAATCGCAGTGTAAGGGGTGTCAAAGGACCAACGCCATTGATTAATATGCCCCATTTCCCCATTGTTTGGGGCTTTCCGCCTGATTTTATGCATTGTTCACTACTTGAAGTAACTAGGCAGTTAGCAGAACTGTGGTTTGGCTCTGCTGGGGAAGAGTTTTACATAGGCAATCCCACTAAAACTGCTTTGATTGACAGGCGATTGAGTAAAATACAGCCCCCAAGTGTTATCACAAGAGCCCCGAGGCCAATTAGTGAGCGCAAGTACTGGAAAGCAAGTGAGTGGTACAACTGGCTTCTGTTTTTCAGTTTGCCATGTCTTTTTGGCATTTTGCCCACCCAATATCTGCAACATCTGGGTGTCTTTGTTCAAGCTATGTCTATCCTCCTTCATAAGAGCATCAGTTTTGAAGAGGGAAATAGGGCAGATTTGTTGATGATGACATTTGTTGGCAGGTTCCAAATACTGTATGGTGCCTCGTCAATGACATTCAATGTCCATTCATTGACACATTTAGCTACAAGTGTTCAGAAATGGGGACCTCTATGGACACATTCGTGTTTTCCATTTGAATCATGCAATGGTCAAGTTAAAAAACTGTTGTGTGGTAATAAGGGCATTTCCCTGCAGGCTATGCGCAAGTTCATGCTACTTAAGGCCTTTCCTCTTTTCTGCCACATGTATAATGTGTCAGACAGGATAACATTGTATTGTAACCAAATTTTAGGCATTGCAGAGAGAGCATATGCAATGGGTAATGATGACTTAAAAGTGTTGGGTACACAACGAAGTTTGCCACTAACTGAAGAGGAAAGGTTTGCTCTTACTTCGCATGGTTATGAAGTTAACATCAATGTAAATTCCTACCTAAGACTTAAAAAGAATGGATGCATATTTCAGACTATACACTACACTCGAACAACTGCTCGAAGTAACAAGTACTTTTGTTTACGTGATGGTACACCAGGTGAATTACACCGCATCCTTGTACATGATGGGCAGTATCTCATACTGTACAAGGAACTTTTGATGCTTGATGCTAATGAGTTTAAAGATCCGAGGTCAGGTACATCGGTCAGTCATATTAAGCATTACACAGGTACTCGGAACTTGTTGCAAGTTGCTCCTGCTCAACTTTTATCCAGTAACTGTATTGTGTTGGATCTTCCTGGACATTCGTACGTTTGCTTTTTACCAAATCATTGTGTTTTGTAAAGCAAACGATTACAGAAGGTTCCGTGCTTATTTCCGACTGCGTCTTGTAAAGTAAGGAATGCATCAAAATCAGTCTGGGGCATTTTTTTTTTTTTTAGTTGCTTGAGATGTTACATGCCATGCAAGTGTTCGCAGAAAAATTCATATTTGTTTCCCACTGTCTTAACATGATCTTAACATGAAGAATGTAAATATGGAATCATTCCGAGGCATTTGTTTTGGTTTTTTCAGTGATTTTAGATATATCGGTATAGTTAAAGAATTAAAGGTAATTTTAGACAATACAGTGAGTAGGAAACCGGTGGGCAAATGTCATATGATTAACAAATCGGCCTTATTTTCCTCTTCAAAGCTTTTAATATAAAGAATGTAAATATTGAAATCAGTCTTAAACATTTTGTTTCAGTGATTTTACATGTTGTAGTCCATGCAACTATTTGCAGAAATTAATTCCATGTGTATTCTCACTGTGCCTTTGAATGAACTAGTTTATTTCACTACATTGTAAAGTACATGTACATATATATTTGTGCCTGTCAGCGTACATATATTTTTGTTTGTCAGCGAACATATTATGACTCGCTGCGCATCCAACTTGCAGTGCGTTTATCTTCATTCATGAAGCCTGCACTATAATATATGGAAGAAGAAGATATATCGTAATAGTTAAAGAATTAAAGATAATGGTAGACAATGAGTAGAAAACTGGTGAGCAAATGACATCAACAAATCTGCCATATTTTCCTCTTCAAAGCTTTTCAGATGAATGTAAATATTGAAATCAGTCTTAGACATTTTGTTTTTTTCCCAGTGATTTAAGATGTTGCAGTCCATGCAGTCCATGCAAGTTTTCGCAGAAATTTATTTCATGTGTTTTCCCACTGTGCTTTTAATTGAACTACATGTACTTTATTTCACCACATTGTAAAGTACATGTATATATTTTGCCTGTCAGCGTACATATATTTTTGTTTGTCAGCGAACATATTATGACTCGGTGCACATCCAACTTGCAGTGCGTTTATCTTCATTCATGAAGCCTGCACTATAATATATGGAAGAAGAAGATATATCGGTATAGTTAAAGAATTAAAGATAATGGTAGACAATGAGTAGAAAACCGGTGAGCAAATGACATCAACAAATCTGCCATATTTTCCTCTTCAAAGCTTTTCAGAATGATGAATGTAAATATTGAAATCAGTCTTAGACAATTTGGTTTTTTTCAGTGGTTTTAGATGTTGCAGTCCATGCAAATTTTCGCAGAAATTAATTTCATGTGTTTTCCCACTGTGCTTTTAATTGAACTACATGTAGTTTATTTCGCCACATTGTAAAGTACATGTACATATAATTATATTTTTGTTTGTCAGCGTATTATGACTTGGCGCGCATCCAGCCTGCAGTGCGTTTATCGTCATTCATGAAGCCCGCAATATAATATATAGAAGAAGATATCGGTATCCTTAAAGAAGTAAAGATAATGGTAGACAATACAATGAGTAAAAAAAACAGTGAGTAAATGACATCATCAACGAATCTGTCCTACTTTCTGCTTCAAAGCTTTTAAGATTAAGAATGTAAATATTGAAATGAGCGAGTCCGAGGCATTTTTTCCAGTCATTTTAGATGTTGCAATCCATGCAAGTGTTCGCAGAAAGGTTCCATGTGTATTTCCCACTGTGCCTTTAAGATAAGGAATGCCTTTAAGATAAGGGATGTACATGTAAATATTAAATCATGATAAGGCATTTGATTTCGTTAAGTCTTCTGAGATGTAACTTACTCTGCATTACAAATAAGTAAAGCAATTCATTAAAACAATAATATTTTAAGTCGTAACTCTCTTATTTCTAGCAATGCTTGTACAACTTAAATAATCTTCCTTTCGCTGTGAATAAAGGAATGGAACGGGAACAGCCACAGTCTGCATTTCTTTTTCTTAACTCAATTTATAAGGAGATCTTAATTTGCATCACTGGTCCCCGTTCATAAAATAACCAGTTGATAACTGGTCCCTACAACTGGTTTCAACTGGTCCCTGTGCATAAGAATTGCCAGTTGATAACTGGTCCCTACAACTGGTTTAACTGGTCCCTGTTCATAAGAATAACCAGTTAATAACTGGTCCCTACAACTGGTTTCAACTGGTCCCTGTTCATCAGAATTAACAGTTGATAACTGGTCCCTATAACTGGTTTTAACTGGTCCCTGTTTATAAGAATTACCAGTTGATAACTGGTCCCTACAACTGGTTTTAACTGGTCCCTGTTCATAAGAATTACCAGTTGATAACTGGTCCCTACAACTGGTTTTAACTGGTCCCTGTTTATAAGAATTACCAGTTGATAACTGGTCCCTACAACTGGTTTTAACTGGTCCCTGTTCATAAGACTTACCAGTTGATAACTGGTCCCTACAACAGGTTTCAACTGGTCCCTGTTCATAAGAATAACAGTTGATAACTGGTCACTACAACTGGTTTCAACTGGTCCCTGTTCATCAGAATTACCAGTTGATAACTGGTCCCTTCAACTGGTTTCAACTCATCCCTGTTCATAAGAATTACCAGTTGATAACTGGTTACTTCAACTGGTTTCAACTGGTTCCAGTTGACACCACAAGAATTACCAGTTGGTTGCTTGTTCTTCAATTGGTTTCAACTGGTTCCAGTTGATACAACAAGAATTACCAGTTGACAACTGGTTTCTTCAACTGGTTTCAACTGGTTTCTGTTGAATCCAGAAGAGCCACCAGTTGATACCAGTTGAATCCAACAGGTACCAGTTAGACACCAGTTAGACACCAGTTAATCCCAGTTGAAACCAGTTGAAACCAGTTGAAACCTGTTGAAACCAGTTGAAATTTCAACTGGTTTCAACTGGAATTTTTACCTGGGATGGGAAAAATTAAATATTCAAAATTCTATAATAAATCACGTGATGACGTCAGCATGACGAAAAGTTTCGGCATACATCCTCAGATGATGGTTAATAACTATGCTGAGTTTAAAGTTGATCGGATTTAAAATAATTGCCAAAGTGGCTTGTAGAATAAAAACGTGTACAAAACCTATGGGGAAAAGTGGAAAAAAGAAAAAAAAAAAAGAAACTAGAAATTGTGGTTCTGAACAACCACAGAGCTGTTCCCAATATTGATTATATGTTAAAGCAGAGGTACTGTCAACTTGAAGTTTTAAGCGTGCGCGGGGCATGTCCGAGTTTGCCTCGAAGCTTTGAAATGTTTTAGACCTACCCTTTCATAAACAATTAAAGTAAAAACAGGACGTCCTGTGCATTTTTTAAAGCAGAGGTATTGTCAACCTGAAGTTTTAAGCGTGCGTAGGGCATGTTCGAGTTTGTTTATTGCCTCAAAGTTTTGAAATGTTTTAGACCTACCCTTAAATAGACAAATAAAGTAAAAACTAATATAAAAACTGCCATGGTTGATTTTTCAGGAATTTTCTAAGGAAAAAGGGTCTTTTCATTATAACTTCCGGTCTGATGACGTCATACACCTTAAACTTCGCACACGTCTTAAGTGGGTCAAGGTCATCATATACAACAATATTTAGGCGATTCCGACAAACTTCGCCACAGACATCTATTCAAAATACATTTTTGAAAATGTTCAACCTGTCGCTAGAGGGCGCTCGAAGATTGCATGACGTCATCGGTAGATGATTTGAAGAATACTATCAGCCAAGAGACTAACACCGTTAAAAGCAAGTTCATATCTATTACCACTTTCAAATAATAAGCCACTTCCGGTTTTGGCCTTTTTCGACCGGAAGCAAGGGTCACGTGATTTCACGCACACTGAATGAAATAAAGACCTCAACCTACTCTACCACTTGCCGGCGACAGAATGCTGCGGACGCGTACGGTTGATGTCTTATGCATTTTTAAATATTAAAAGTGTAACAATTTAATTGCCTATAAATAAACACCGGATGACGTCATCATGACGTCATCATAACACAATGTTGTTTGAGTAAGGGTCTTTGCTTGGACAAAGATTGGTGTAAATGAATTCCTTGCAAAGAGTCGAAAATGCCCTTTGTAAATTGACATTTTTTTTTAAATTTCTGTGTACAAAGTCTATGGGAAAAATTAAATATTCAAAATTCTATAATAAATCACGTGATGACGTCAGCATGACGAAAAGTTTCGGCATACATCCTCAGATGATGGTTAATAACTATGCTGAGTTTAAAGTTGATCGGATGTAAAATAATTGCCAAAGTGGCTTGTAGAATAAAAACGTGTACAAAACCTATGGGGAAAAGTGGAAAAAGAAAAAAAAAGAAAAACTAGAAATGTGTTTGTGGACAAACACTGAGCTGTTTCGGTTGTGTCAATTAACGCCGTAAAGGAGTTTCATCCAGGTCAAATGAACATGTACATGCGTATACAGAAAGTGTCCATTCTGTGTAAAAAAAACTCAAAAAAAGTCAAAAAGTCTTTCACGACGTCATGATCACGGCTCACAATTTGTGGAATTTTTTATATCTATCTTCGAACTAACAAATCTTTTGCAAAAAGAAATTTTGAATGAACCACGTTCCTTTTAGGAAAGCGTCAAGTGACATGTGATGACGTCATTCTCATCGGTTGTTATAGCGTGTTTAACATTGTTTTTAATTTAGATGTCAAATTACAGTGAACAGTTTTAAAATAAAATAATGCCCTTTCAAAAAATTATAAAACTCAAAGGATGATGTCATCATGATGTCACCTCATAATTACCACTTAATAGACTTATTATATCTACACACCAAGTTTCATGAATATCCGATGAACCCTTGTATGTGGTTTACAAAATATGAATTTTGATGGCGTCATGATGACGTCACAAAAATTACCCCTTCAGGTGGTGATGATGCATGAGAGTGACTTAGCTAAGTTGAATCAGAAAGAATTTTGAAAATACTTTGTTTTGTTCAGTTGATATGGTGGACTGCTGTACCTTTGAGGTTTCTGGCTGGAGTGGCAATGGAAATTTTCATGAGTATAAAACAAAACTGGAACCGAAACAGAATCAATCAACCTGTAAACTGGGGATTATCTCAAAAGTATTTTGCCGTGTTTCAGCTCTATTTACATCCTTTTGCTGGGCACGGCGACGAATTGGTATTTGTTGCTGTACTATATGCAGGCAGGCAAAATCTCAAAGGTGTTGCACGATTACAAATATGTTATCAGTATGGATAAAAAGCTGTGCAAAACACTCAGAATTACAGGATAAGTACAGACATATCAATATGCCCTCTCAGAAGGCTTGTTTTTATATAATAACGTGTAGAACATTAAAGGGAGTCAAGTATTATAACAGTAATAGACAGATATACCCGAGTAAGTTTTTTTTTTAATTAGAAATTAATAATTTATTGAATTATCAATGGTGGTTATTTATTTTAGAAGCCACATGCCAACACTGCTATCATTCAAAAACAAACTGCAACCGGGGATCCGGGAAAGTGGAATTTCTTAGTTTAAAATGTGGCACTCTCCTTTCAACCGAGTGGTTCCACACAAAAAATGATTTGGGGAGAGCGAATGTTTCTGTAGTCTCTATAATATGGAATATTTTATTTGTAGTACAAATATGAGACAATTGATGTACAAGTGATCAGGTACAGTTTTTACAAAAAGAGTTATATTAGGAACTTTAGTGAGTATATAAAAACGACAGTGAAATAGGGAAAATAGTGAAAATTGGGTGGTGAAGTGTCACTCCAAGGATGGTATCACTTGGGATGGTCTACGCTCATGCCTACTCCGTGTCCGATGTCAAAATCGAAGATGAGACAGCAGTGAAAATAGATGAAACTGCTATCTAAGATCAGCAGTTAAAATAGACGAAACTGCTATCAGGGAGCCTCTCTCAAAATTGTTTTCTATAGCAAAATGCCCGGAATGCCAGCTGTCTAATTTAAACGAAGCGCGTGGAATGTTAAACTCGCCTGCATGCTACGCCCATTGCATATTTTGAGCAAACTTCTAGGCGGCACGCGCTGTAAAAAAAAAAAAAAGTGTAGTTGGCCGCGAGAGGGCGCTAGGCAAAAAGCATGATCGCAATGGCTGCTCACATGAGAGTCGACACACACACAAAAAACGGAATTATTGATCCTAAACTATGCCCAGATCATTTCGTTGTCCAAGATCCAGTTGTAGGCCTGGAATGCAAACTTTCTTTTTAACAGTCAGGTTTTTTTCTTGCATTTAGAAAGGTTTGTATTTTTTCGCGTTTTCATATGTATATTTTTCTTCATACCATTGATACTAGTAATTGGATAATTATTACAGAAGTTCTTAGTTGGAGTTTGGATCAATCCTTTAACGCTGGGAAACGTTGACTTATTTTAAGGAAATCAACTCGTTTTCAAAGGATTTAATAAAGCTCATTGGCCATCTAACATTCGGACTGTTAAAATGTCTGAATATATTTGAAAAACAAATAGTACCACTGTATCGACACAGAATGCGTTTAATTGGCCATTCTGTACGTAACATGTTTGAAAGCATTTGTTGTTTTTAATTTGACGTATCAAAAATCGTGCTTTCTCTTTAACTTTTAAAGGGGCCCACGGGGGGGGGGGGGGGGGGGAGAAGGG
Source organism: Patiria pectinifera (assembly GCA_029964075.1). Classification (NCBI taxonomy): domain Eukaryota; kingdom Metazoa; phylum Echinodermata; class Asteroidea; order Valvatida; family Asterinidae; genus Patiria; species Patiria pectinifera. The sequence continues at coordinate 7,656,834 of CM057135.1, forward strand.
CACTTTCGTACAAGATTGTGGATCTTCTTGAGATGGATCACTACCCCTTTGAAAGCACAAAATACCCGTCTTGCAAAAGTCAAATTGTGCCCCTTGCGAGTTGGAAATGTGTGCATCCTAAACCTGTGCCCTGCTCACAATTTAAATAGTTGTAGTCGCGCGAAATAGAATTGGCCATCAAAAGCAAGGGTGGGCAGCTCGCAATAAAAATATTGTCTCTCTACATAACTGTAGACGAATTGAAGGGCGGGGGATAGAGGGTGTGCCGGGGGCCGAAGGTTCTCCCAAGCGAGAAAATTGCCTTTATTTTGAGAAAGATATACGGTCACTGCCATGCCAAGGGCGGATGGTGCGGTCTGCGGTCTTTGCTCATCATATACCTGGAGAAATTTGCAAATATTCCTTTAAATTTAAAAATGTGTTTTTTTGAGCACCACGACGTGGTGTCTTTGTGCTTTAAAGCGAAATAGCTATATTTGCACTTTCATACCGAAAAGGTCACCTTCGTTTTTCTGGAAAAAGTGCCCCCTTTTGGTGCACCCCCCCCCCCCAAGTTTGAAAAGCGTTCCAGGGCACCTGATGATTACGGCATAAACGTTGGAGGAAAGCCTCCGTTTTTCGCTACTTTGCCCGATGGAGTCAGGGTAATTATGGAGGACAGGCAACAGGCAACCAGTCTAGGCGGTTGCTTGTCCGCATGTCGTGATAGGCCATGTTTTAAAGTCCATCTCTCGTTGCATTGGCTGTGGGGTTTTTTTCTTTGCGAACGATACACCTTTCCAACCCCGCAAGCTAGCGGATTGCCGCGCGAACCGCTAGTGTGTGTAATTTGAAGCCCCACCCAGTGCAGTGGAGTTTTAAGTGGCCGTGGTTTACGTGCCAGAGACGTCGTTGCTAAGTAATAGCCTATAAGTTGCAGAAAGGCAACCCGGAAGGTCTTGAGGTGGCGGGTTGCCTGAGGGCCTGACGGGGGTGTTGGTATACTGTTGTACGGGTCTGATCGATATTGTAGGTAGACTGGGAGCCAGTGATTTGTTGGAAGTTTGAGCCGAAGTTGGAGGAGTGGCCAATTGTGAATCACGGAACGGGAATGACCAGTAATGTGTGTGTGAAGTTGATGTTGGATACCAGGGCCGAGACGGCTGTTGATGAACAAGACGAAAGGGTTAGGGCGGTCCATTTCGGAATTGAACAGACGAAAAACGTTACCTGAACGTGTTGAGGATTGTTTAGTGCGCCTAGCAGATTATACAGGGGCTTGTCGTGAAAAAATTGCGAATTGTAAGGTGAGTTTGGTGTTCAAAGTTTATCATTTAAGCTGTTGTGTCTGTAGGAAGAGAAAGTAAATGTGATTAGGTGCCAGGCCTTAGGTGGAGAGGAGCCGGAGACGAAATACTTGGGAAAGTATGATTGATACTGAGTGACAGTGGCATTACTGTATTTATGTAGATTTTGTACACCACGCTGAAGCCTGAGCTGAGGCAGGCTGCAAGTGCAACATTCTTTCCCTGTTTAAGCAAAATACATGGACATGCACAGTACTAGGTCATTGAGGTTAATGATCTTATTTCGGTTATCCTTAATTTTAGGACCTTGTTCCTATATACATGTAGGAAGGGGAAAGATTGGTAATCGTTATACCTAGACATCTCATATTTTACGAGTTCAGTTCAAAACTGACTTTTGCAGATGACTGTCCTGTACCAAAGTGACTTTTGAAGGGTAAAGCAGTCTTTTTTCTTCGTATGAACTCATGTTAGTTGCAATTTTGAAAGCACTTTCAAAAAAATGTAACTGTCCTACTTTTTTTTGCAGTCAGACGTCATGTTGTTGTTTACTCCTAGAACTATGAGGCTCCCGTGGAGCCTCATAGGTTCAGAAGCCCGCAAAATTGTTGTCGACACAAAACACTAATTAAGTACAAAAACGTCCATCCCAAATAAGCTTTTTCCCACAGAACCGCTGGCCAGTTTGCCCTTAAACTCCGTACAATTCCTCATGACATACTCACGTTATGTGCACCCAACAAACATCGGTGGATTCTGTCTGTTTTTGGCAAAAATGATGAAAAATATGCCCTTTCCGCACTGAGCCAACCTAACACTTGAAACGAGCACACGCGCAGAATGATCGCAGTCATTTTCGGTTCATTCGCTCGGAGCGTGCTGCGGGGGGTATGGTGTAGGAGCGGATTGATAGTATGTGCATGCATACAAGTGCAAGTACGTACCCCCCGTGTAGTTTTAGGAGTAGAATATCAGCAGGTTTAATTTTGTGGAAAGAGGGCAGGGCTCTGATTTTTGAGGGAAATTCTGGGGTAAAAGACGATGATGACAACCAGAAAAGAGACTCATAAACCAAGATGGCAATTGGAAAGCTCGATGCAATGAAAGCTCGTTGCTGATTGGCTGATAAAAAATAAATATCTTATTTAATTTTTTTAGCTGTCAATCAGCACCGGGCTTTCATTATGTAGGGCTTTCAGATTCCAAAACCAAGATGGCAAACAAGAAAGCTCGATGCAATGAATGCTCGTTGCTGATTGGCTGATAAAAAATAAACATCGTATTTAATTTATTTTAGCAGCCAATCAGCATTGGGCTTTCATTATGTAGGGCTTTCACTGTGTTGTGAGAAGTACCGGTACAACATGCACGTCTGACTGCGAAAAGAGGTAGGAAAGTCACAATTTGTTTGAAAGTGCTGTCAAAACTACAACTGACATGGGTTTATATGAAGAAAAAAGATTGCTGTAGCCTGCAAAAGTCACTTTGGTACTGGGCAGACTTCTGGAAAAGTAAGTTTTGAAGAGAACTTGTAAAAAATGGAGGTGTCCTAAAAGTAAGGATAATCATCTTATTCCTAGGGCAAAATGGAAAATTGTTTGTGTAGCCGTTTAACACAGAACTTGAAATTGACACACAACTTGTTTTTATGCCCCGCGGCGAAGCCAAAGGGGCATACTGTTTCCGCCTTGTCCTTCCGTGGGTGGGTGTGTGGGTGTGTGTGTGGGTTTGTCTGGGTGGGTGGGTGTGTGTGTGTGTCCGGACAAATCTTGTCAGCGCGATAACTTCAGAAATACTTAACATATGAACTACAAATTTGGTTTGTGTATTGTTCTTGGTAATCCTAATAACCCTTTTACATTTTGGGCCGAAAGGTCAAGGGTGAAGGTCACACTGACTAAAACAAAAGAAATTTTGTCAGGGCGACAACTTGAGAAATACTTTACATATGAACTTCAAATTTGGTTTGTGTATTGTTCTTGGTAATTCTAACAACCCTTTTGCATTTGGGGCCAAAAGGTCAAGGGTCAAGGTCAAAGTGACTAAAACAAAAGAAATTTTGTCAGCGCGATAACTTGAGAAATACTTGATACATATGAACTTCAAATTTGGTTTGTGTTTTGTTCTTGGTAATCCTAAGAAGCCTATTGCATTTGGGGCTGAAAGGTCAAGGGTCAAGGTCACAGTGGCTGAAACAATAGAAATTTTGTCAGCGTGATAACTTGAGAAATAATTTACATATGAACTTCAAATTTGGTTTGTGGATTGTCCTTAGCAATCCTAAGAAGCCTTTTGCATTTGGGGCCAAAAGGTTAAGGGTCAAGGTCACAGTGGCTGAAACAAAAGAAATTTTGTCAGTGCGAGAACTTGAGAAATTCTTTACATGTGAACTTCAAATTTGGTTTCTGGATTGTCCTTGGTAATCCAAATAGGCCTATCGCATTGGGGGTCAAAAGATCAAGGGTCAAGGTCACAGGGGCTAAAACAATAAAAATCTTGTATTTATTCGGAGATCATAGGGATTAGGGATTAATTCTTATTAAACCTACATCAGACACTAATGCTGTCAATGAACGTTCCATGTGACCAAGGTATGGTACGTGTAAGTTGATGTTAAAAGTGGTGTTATGTCATGGGAACTGTCACGGTTGCGGGACATTTGTGTTTGTAAACAAACCTGAATTGTTTTTTTGAGATTTAACAATTTGCTGGTAATTGAAGTTTTTGAAATAATATTTTTGAAATTGTTTAAATGATCCTTAATGTCTGTGGCGGTTTGGTACAAAAAGACTTGTAAGGATGTTTTTTGTGGTTGTTGTTGGTAAACTATGTGTTGTGAAGAGGGAATTTGTAATGATCATGTTTTATCTAGATTTTGTAATATTTATAGAACCATACCGATTCTGGGAAAACTGAAAAGGGAGAAGTTGATGACATCCCTGAAGTTTGTTGATTTTGCATTGTTTGCATATATGGTTATAGGGTATTCCTTTCTGTCCGAATGATTGTGTTTAATGTTTTTTTTAATTAAATATTATGAATACAGAGTTTTTGTTTGTTTTGTACATGTAGATGGCATCAGTGACAGTGAAAGTTCTGAATGAACCCAAGGCCAGGGGCAAAGCAGTGATGTGCTCAGTTATCACAAATGCGCACAGTTTTGGCGATATTGTTATGTTTGGAGCTGATGTGAGGGACCGGTTTGAAAATCGTCTTATCAGAGGGAGGTTCTATCGACTCGTCAGTGTTACAACTGTGCCGAAAGATGGAGGTCGAGTCAGTATTAAATTGTCTTCAAAGACCAGGGTAAGTAAAAGTACATATATGTACCAAATGTATGTCCTTAAAGGGAATGTAAAACATTTGCTTTTGTTGTAATTTTGAGAAATAAATGGATTTGGAGGATTAGTATGTTATAGAAAATATTGTTGAACTGACTTGTTTCACGTTGTGGGCTTGTAGATGCTGGAAAAACCAAGAAAACCTATCATGTTCTTGTAGTCTGGTTCCCAGACCCCACTTAAAATGAAACACAGCAATTAATACATTTGGGGAATTTCGGTTCGATATCTGGAGGCTGGCTGAGGAGTATTGGCATTGCCTATAAATCTGTCCAGTCGTCTGGGCAGAGTGGTTTCCAAGTGATAACTTGAGTAAAAAATGTTGTTTGGGATTGTAACTTCACTAGTGGGTACGTTGCAATTGGGAACAGGCAAGTGGGGATTGGTTTGAGGGTTAAATGGTCAAGGTCGCAGTGGTACATTGTAAATCATTTCCGAATAACATTGTGTGAGAAACGTTTGGGATTAGTTAGTTTGCAGTTAAAAATGAGATTTGGGATTGTAAGTTCACTAGGGGGTTGCCCACAAGAGCAGAGAAATTGGGATTGGTTTGGGGGTCAAAATGTCAAAGGTCGAGGCTGCAGCGGTAAGTAAAAGGATGTTATCTGGGCTCAAGTAGTGCAGAGTAATGAGTGTATAACCAAGACTTTTAGGCGGTTGTGTAACTCTTTGTCTCTCAAGTGGAAAATCCAAAGACAAATTTGGGGAAGAAAACTGATTCAAAAATGAACTTTGGTGGATTCGAACTCGGGATCTTTTCATTGATAGTTGAACTCACTAACTAGGGTATTGTGGCAGGTTGATGACAGCCATTTGATCACTTGCCTTAATCTAGTAAGATGGCTAAATATTAAAGGGAAATAATATGATTTTGTTTTTGGGGTGTAATTTTAGAAGATTGAACTGTTGAGTTGGAGGTTGAATTTTGCCTTAGCTTTGAATTGTTTCCATTGATCTGTTTGACATGTATAGTTTGCTGATGTGAGAAAAACACGAAAATGACAGTGCGTTTGAAACGGTCTAACGGAAGATCGTGTATGAAATCCAACAACTGAATGATCATTTGCAGATGATATTTTCGAAATGATACAAAAATCCCATTTTCTTGAATATGAAACAACACGTGGCAAAATGATTTCACTGGATAAATACGGGCTTGCAGTCAAGTAAGGTGTTTCCACTAAGTTAAAAGTATTTTGTTGTCATTGTTACCAAGCATATGTTACGTCCCTTTAACAATGCTGTTACGCCTCATTAATCTTTTGATGAATGATCATATTACTGCCTAGCTAATGAAAATATATTAATTGGCAGGTGCTGGTCGAGGCCATAAGGTAAATGATTACTAGATAAAAACAATGACTTTTGGATTTGTAACTTTAGTGGGGAAGTGGACAAGTTGGGATTGGTTTGGGGGATAACAGATCTAATTGGTCAACAAAGTAATAATGGTGACTGAAATGTTAATGTTAGAAATGGGGTTTGGGTTTGTAATTTCAGTAGGAGGTTTTCCTTGAGAGTTGGCAAACTGGGATTTGGTTTGGGGGTCAGAAGTTTAAAGGTCAAGGTTATAGTGGCAAGTTAAATGTTAATGATTTATATATGAAAATCTTGCTCAGGATTTCAAGAGTACCTCTATATGACTTGAAAGGGCGTAATGAATGTGGCCATATTCTATAGTGGTGATGAGTGTAATGTTATAATCCAGGGGTTGACTTTTGATGTGTGAATAATGCACGAAAATGTGTCTTTACTCTCGTGTTATTTGGACATAGTTTGTCCAATGGGTGTGACATTGGTTTTGTTTGATATTTTTAAAGTAATCTTTTAGTATACAGATTAGCGGTCATCATGATAAATAACAATTCTGTTCATGAGGTGAACTATTTTGTTGCATGATTTAGGCTAATGGCAAGTTGTATTTTTGATAATGGCAGCAGTAATTTGCATATAAAGGGTGTGAGGAGTGTAGTTGTTCGCAATGTCTTTCAGAACAATTGCAATTGAATAATCAGTATTTTGATTGATTAATCAAGTAACACAAAAATACTTGCAGTCCTACATGTATGTGTCGTTAGGGAGCTGGTCCAGAAAGAATTTGGTCTTTGTTCTTTTTTTAAACGTGTTGACGTAAATATGGAGTACACTTTTTACTGTACATGTATATGGTTGTTCTGGTTGAATGTGTTTTGATAATTAATTTTTTGTTTATCTTTACTATCTTAAAATGTAGGTGTTTGCCACAGTTCCATTTGATGTGCCAGAAGAGATGGAGGATATGTTCTATAATGCTCCAGAAATGGCAATCGGGGACGTTTTGGGCTGTAAAGAAGCGAAACGAGTGACAATTGTTGGAAGGGTGAAAACTGTGAGTATAATGTATAGGACTGTGTGTCTAGATCCGTGTATTTTGTGTTGTATTGCTTTTTTGGGGGGGGGGGGGGGTGATTGGATAGTGTCCTTTTATGGCACACAGTTATTGTCACTGAACACTAGTTAGTTTAGCTTAAAATGTGTGGACAGTATTGGTACACATGAAGCAAAGAGGGCTGTAAGTATGGCTTAAATGTAAGCGTAATTGTTGGGAAAAGTAAGAAAATAATGGTATTTTGTTCCGTTTTTCTTAATGTTACCAATGAGAACTTGTGAGCTCTCCAGACTGAAGCATTTAGGATGAAAATTGCTACAGGTCCATTACTTACCAAGCTTGGCTGAAATCGTTGAAAATATGATCACATAATACCATTTTCCACAAAATGACCTCTGGTGACCATTAGATGACTTGTGTGCAGAGTGTAGTATCAACAGTTACGTACACAAAAAATGCAAGAGGCTCATATTTAATGAAGTTGGCCAAGTAAAAGAAAAATGGATGATAAAATGATATACAGACCGCTCACGTGTAATGTGCTTTGATCCAAATGTTATGTGATATTATGTGTGTTCATCTAGGGACTTTGATAAGGATGATGCAGCGCAAGCCACTTATGAAATGTTCTCCAGTGAGCACTATTATGTAGATGACCTTGGTGGAATTATCTGAGGGTCTGTCTGTGGATGCAATTGATTAAGTTTTGCTGTATTTATGAAATGTGTAGGTTAAAATTTTTGTAAGTTTAATAAAATGACGTCTATTGAACAATAGGTGGCCTTGGACCATCAGCCAAATACTTGTGTAGACCATATGAACCCTGGGTCATATGACAGAGTTCATTGGGTATTGATAAAAATGTTTGACAGTTCTAATGAAGTTAGGGCACGTGATGAGAAAAAGTGAAAAAAAGATATAGAATGATAGTATATCAAATTGTAGTATCTGATGTAGGAGGTGGGAGTTTAAAAAGCAGGATAACTTTAAATCATACTGTACTTTGTGTAAAGATGGGCTGTCTGCGCTTTTTGGGTGTGGCACGTGAAAAAGAGATTTTCAAAAGGAATTTTCTCGGATTGCATTTGTAATGAGCTTTCGAATGAGGTAGCACTCAAGAAAAGTGGTCCAAGATAAGTTAATAATTAAGTTCACTTTGTGAATTGAGATGTATTCCACCTCTGATTCAGATTAGAAGCACGGTGGTGTGAGTGTGTACATGCACGTTTGCGATTGTAAATAATAATGGCAGCCAATACATTGTGTATATACTGTATGTGTATGGTTTGCATTAACAAAAAATAGAGACCAGTTGCTATGTGATTGCTGATTTGTGTGCATGATGGGATTGGACAAGTCGGAAAATGCTTGTTGGTAGTTAGCATAGTAGCTGGCAGTTCACTAGATATGATTAGTAATACACAGATTTTGCTAAGACTTTTTGTTTTAAGTTGATTGGTGCTTGAGTGCAATTGTAAAGGGAAGTTTTTACTCCGTAATAAAAAGAATATTTATTCCAGAGGAGATATTTCTTGAAAGTTGGTTTGATAAAGAAAAGAATCTGCATTTTTGAATAAGCATGGATAAAACAGCTTTAGAGAATTTCTTTCGGTGTAATTCTGTTTGTGAAATTGTTTTGTATTTATTTGTTTCTTTTTTAGTGAAGGTTCATCAGTATGATGCTAATTTCTATAGTATTTCAGTCAGTCATTAATGGAAGTGCACATTGTGCCCTTTTTTTTAGGTGTCGCCAGTCAAGGAAGGAGGAAGTTGGACTAGAAAGGAGGTTTGTGTCACTGATCTGTCAGGGCGGCAGGCTGTAACTGTGAACCTATGGGGAGAGCAGTCACAGTTGGCAGCAGATGTCAATGATGTTGTGAGAGTGACCAATTGCGAGGCTGTGGAATATCGAGACGCAGTGTCCCTAAATGGTACCCAGGAGACACACATTTTGGTAGGTGGCAATGCATTGTTTTAATGGCAATATTAAGGGATTGGGGATTAATTAAGTCAACAAAATAATTTGGCAGGATGTTTAGTTCCAAGGGTGTATATTTACATTTGCATAAAGGCAAGCCTTACAATACTTGTTAGTGTTAACATCATAATAACTTTATAAAGGAAAATTGAGGGATGCCAGATTTCAAAAGGGACTCGAAAACTGTTAAATGTTGAATTTAAAATTGACAAATCGGAAATCAGGGAACACCTGATCCAAAATTGCTGAACTCAAGAAATATCCTGACAAAAACACAGATATTAGGAAAAAGATTAGCAAAAATGCTCAAATCAGGAAAATCCTGACAAATCTCAGTGCTATGAATGCAGTTAAAAGAAAGTTAGGATTAGTTTTGTTGGGGGAGGTAAAATGGTTTAATAATTGGTGTCATTAATGTTGCGATTGTGTGCTGGGTGCTTGTATAGGAATTGGGATGAAGTTATTATGGATATTACCAATTAGAAATTGCTCTTTTTGTTTTTGAAATAAAATATTGTGAGACTAGTAGCACTGTAGCAGTGTGATTTTTTTGCCACTGTTGTATGAAATGCACTTTCAAATCAGAGAATATGTTCAATAGAGGTAGTGATGAGGATGTACGGGGGCAGGTACAATTTTTTGTGTGGGGATTATATGCAAAGGAGTGGAGAAGGGGTGGGTTGTTGGTAGTGCTCACATTAACAAATGTCCGTTGCTTGTAGAATTGCGCAAGAGTATTTGTGTTTTGTGTACTGATTATAAAAGATTGAGGGAATTTCTAATGTAGGTAATTGTTTGGTGTTGTTCAGCCAGGTAACCCTGATGCTACTCAAGAGCAGATGACCTTCATTGGTGTAACAGTTGAGAAGTGAGTATTTAAAAGTATTGTTGATGGACAAGACATATTGTTGCACGAAAATAAAGTGACCTAGCAGCGACGAATAGCAATGATTTGTACTTCTAAGTCAATTTAGCACAATAAATATTGGGAATTTTTTTTAGAAAACATTTGGAACTTTCAGAGGCGTGGCTTGTGGATATAGCGAAGTGTTGTCAATGTATGAGACTGTTGCTCACATTTAGTTCTGACAATTGATCCAGAGGTAGTACGATTTGGCACAAAGGATTGATTGGAATGTAGCATGCCAAAGTGGCATGGGCACACTAATAGGTTGTGGGGTAAGTGTTTGGAGCTGGGCTGTTAAGATTTTGGGTGCGATTTGTTTGTGTGTTTCTAGTCAAATCTGATCAAGCCCATTTCCAGTTCTTTGCTCTCGCTTTTCCCCACTGCCGAGAAGCACTTGATCGTTCCTTCCCTCCCATGCCATCCATCAGCAAAGACCATGTATTTCTGCAGTTTGTAAGTAGTGTGTATGTATAGTTGCTACTAGTACGTGTATGCGCCCACCCCGTAATGTACATGTACATAATGAAAGAACGTGCAGTACTGGTTTGCCTTGTTGTTTTGCCTTGTCTGTATGCCTTGTTTTTCTGCCTTGTTCTTAATTGTAATAATTTTTGTGGTTGTGTCTACTTTTTATTTTAGTAATGGACCTATTCAGCTTGTAAGGGATGATGACAGAGTATTTGAAGTAGGTGATGATGTTTTGCGTGATGTCTTTGACGGTGGTGTGACTGAAGTGGAGGAAAGACTGCCACTGCAATGCATCGTCAGGTATCAGGATATGCCAGGCATGAGTGCACAGATATTGGCGATCATGGTTTAAGTAAGTTTGTTGGTTTCAGGTTACTTTTGAGTATTCTAGTGAAAGTTTGTGGTTTGATGTTTTACAGTGCATTACTTATATTCCTCTGTTGGTAGAATTTTGTTAAATGATAATGGATATTTTTTCTCTTTAGTGGTCTTAAACTATTTCTCCTATGGTTTCACTTGTCTCATTAACCGGATGAATATAGTGAGAAATGGAGCGAACTGTGCCAATATGTATATTATATAGGTTGTGCGAAAAGATACTGTAAAAATGACCATCAGGCGGAGTTTATATTACTTAGTTTGTGGGTTTTCCTTTGGGGGACACTGTACATTGAATGGTGTTCATAATGTGCATAGACTATGGCTATGTCTTTGTAGAGTGCCCTCTACTGCAAGATGGTGATCACAGTTCGGTGTCGTCCATCCTACTGTGTTCCTGATAGCTGTGTCTGCACTCTCGGATCCCCTCCCCGTCATGTTGCCAAAAAAAGTGACCCTGTGATGTTGATGCATGTTTTGTTTTTGTTTTTTTAATCAGGGTTGATGTGTTTGCACTTATGATGGAGAAGAAGGTGGACGAAGATGTGTTCTGGCTGTCATTTGGATCATCTGTGGTGAAGTCAACATACAGATGCGCGTTGTTGATGTTGAGATTTGTTGTTAAAGATGTTCATTGTTATTGCATTCCAGTTGGAAAAGTTATAAAAAAAGTATTGAGAGTTGGTTTTTTGTTTGTTTATTTAGTTGTATTGTAGTGGAAGTAAAGGCATTTAAAGTTTCAAATTATCAATCACAGCTGCAAAGTATTTGGAGGGGGGGGGGGAAATAAGCCATATGAATGAGTTATATGTTTAGCGATGTGATAAAGAGTGGGACACTTAATGTAACTACTGTGGAGAACTTGACAACAGTGTTTACTAGAAAGTGGTTTCTTGTGGATAAGATATTTCTTATTAGTTACAGTGAGTGCACTTAAAGTAAGTTGCAAGAGGAAGGAATTTGTCAGTCGTATTTGAAGGGAAGAGATCACGTGCAGTACTATGATTAGCGTCTAAAAATCATGAAACTTTAATGTGTGTTATGACTTTTTTGCACGTCGTTCAGTTTAATGTATTATCAGTATTTAAGCTATTTATTGTTGGAAGTGTATTTACACCACCTTTTCGTTTTAAATATGTTGAGTTTAAAGTGTTATCAGTATTTAAGCTATTTATTGTTGGAAGTGTATTTACACTAGCATTTCGTTTTACATGTGTTTGAAAGCCATGTTAATACTTATTTAAGTTACATGTATACATAGTGTAAGTATATTTTAGCAGAGGATTTTTTGTGTGGTTATGTGTGACGGTAGGTAGAAGAGTAGTGATTTGACAATGGCTCATTTGATGTGAGGCTTTTATTATTGGAGGTGGGTGCAACTTAAGTGGATACATGTACAATGTAGTTGTTTTGAGGTATTTATTAAAAGAGAACTTGAACAAGTAGTACTGATTGTAAGTTGGATAATACTGGGTTTGCCAAAGGTTTTGTGAATTGTTAGAGAAAGCATTATGCTTGTGCAGTTTGTCTACTTTGGTTCTAGAATAAGTACAGCATTTTAAAAGGTTTTGTACTGTAATGTTTTGTCTGAAAAGTTTATATATTTATGATAATTTGATAATTATGAAAGGTTAATCACAAATTGGAAGGGAAAGTTAAGGTGAAAACATTTAAAGTTTCAAATTATCTGTCACTGCTGCAAAATATTGGGGGGGGGGGTTGGGAAATAAGCCATATGAAGGAGTTAGATGTTTAGCGATGTGATAAGAGTGGGACACTTACATGTAACCACTGTGGAAAACTTGACACTGTTTACTAGAAAGTGGTTTCTTGTGGATAAGATATTTCTTATCACTTACAATGAGTACACTTAAAGTAAGTTGCAAGAGGAAGGAATTCGTCAGTCGTATTTGAAGGGAAGAGATCACGTGCAGAACTATGATTAGCGTCTAAAAATCATGAAACTTTAATGTGTGTGTTATGACTTTGTTGCAGGTCGTTGAGTTTAAAGTATTATCAGTATTTAAGCTATTTATTGTTGGAAGTGTATTTACACTAGCATTTCGTTTTACATGTGTTTGAAAGCCATGTTAATACTTATTTAAGTTACATGTATACACAGTGTAAGTATATTTTAGCAGAGGATTTTTTGTGTGGTTATGTGTGACGGTAGGTAGAAGAGTAGTGATTTGACAATGGCTCATTTGATGTGAGGCTTTTATTATTGGAGGTGGGTGCAACTTAAGTGGATACATGTACAATGTAGTTGTTTTGAGGTATTTATTAAAAGAGAACTTGAACAAGTAGTACTGATTGTAAGTTGGATAATACTGGGTTTGCCAAAGGTTTTGTGAATTGTTGTTAGAGAAAGCATTATGCTTGTGCTGTTTGTCTACTTTGGTTCTAGAATAAGTACAGCATTTAAAAAGGTTTTGTACTGTAATGTTTTGTCTGAAAAGTTTATATATTTATGATAATTTGATAATTATGAAAGGTTAATCACAAATTGGAAGGGAAAGTTAAGGTGAAAACATTTAAAGTTTCAAATTATCTGTCACTGCTGCAAAATATTGGGGGGGGGGGTTGGGAAATAAGCCATATGAAGGAGTTAGATGTTTAGCGATGTGATAAGAGTGGACACTTACATGTAACCACTGTGGAAAACTTGACAACACTGTTTACTAGAAAGTGGTTTCTTGTGGATAAGATATTTCTTATCACTTACAATGAGTACACTTAAAGTAAGTTGCAAGAGGAAGGAATTCGTCAGTCGTATTTGAAGGGAAGAGATCACGTGCAGAACTATGATTAGCGTCTAAAAATCATGAAACTTTAATGTGTGTGTTATGACTTTTTTGCAGGTCGTTGAGTTTAAAGTATTATCAGTATTTAAGCTATTTATTGTTGGAAGTGTATTTACACTAGCATTTCGTTTTAAATGTGTTTGAAAGCCATGTTAATACTTATTTAAGTTACATGTATACATACTGTTACTATATTTTAGCAGAGAGATTTTTTGTGGTTATGTATAATGGTTGGTAAAAGAGTAGTGATTTGACAATGGCTCATTTGATGAGAGGTCTTTATTATTGGAGGTGGGTGCAACTAAGTGGATACATGTAGTTTTGAGGTATTTATTGAAAGAGAACTTGAACAAGATTGGTAATAAAGAGAGTGTTTATTTCTCTAAATGTTTGATAATTCGGTTACAGGTATTTTTTTTCTGTATTGGTATCCAGTATTGAAAGCCATAAATAGTTTGGGGACTCAAAATGTATTTACATGGACATCCTTTACAGTGGGATGCAAATTTGTTCAATTTATGAAGCATGAAGGAAAGGCAATTAGATGAATTTTCGTACAATATTGAGAGTACATGTAGTAAAAATATCTCGGGCAATGGAGTGAGACCTGCGGATTGGGGAAAAGCGTGCTATTGGCACTCCTCGCGAATGAAAGGCGATGTTTGGGTGTGCTGTTTAACGAAAGCTTCTTAGAAAGGTGCAAAAATGTGTTGGTGCTAAGAAAGGCCATAGTAACATGGAGGGGAAAAAACACATTTTGTGCCCTGGCTTGAGAATTTAGTTGCGGGTCCGTTATTGTGGAAGCTGATGCATTTTCTTTTTGGTGGACGGGTAGTCATGAGGGATGCCATTAGTTTATTTCTTTCTCTACTGCCAAGAGTTATTGTAATTAAGTTAATCAGAAGGATGAGAAGTTAATACTTTGTATTCAGACGATTTGTATCACTGAGAACTAAAATTTAAGATGTAATATATGTATTACTACAATCAGTTCGTCTTTATGCGCGTGGGTCCCCCATGCAGCGGCGCTCCAGGCAGGCCATCGTTGCTACGTACGTTATGTCGGTCGCTATGCAGCTGTTGGTTGTGGACGTTTTGTTTGTGGTTCGCGTTTGTTTCACCCGCTCATTTAGTCTAGTGCGCGCATGTGCACTCTAAATATGAAACACTGATAATCGGCAAACATGGATGCTTGCAGTCTCAGTTTGACCCACTGAAGTATCGGTCAACATCTCGCTCGAAGTACTTTGATAATTTTTTTTTCCACACGGACAGGAATATAAGGCAATCAAAGTCACTTTTGCAAACCTTAGCGTAAAATCAGAGAGTATTTGATGATTTTTTTTTGGTTTTCCGTGTCGTGTAGTACGAAAGTATTGGGTCATAAATTCTAAACAGGCGACAGTTTACGGGGATATATTTTCAGTTTTGCCGAGTCACTGTAAACTTGTCTTCACTGAAAAATGGTAAAGGATGCCACAGAAAGTGGGATGTATAAA